>JAGXJF010000384.1:0-151499 GCA_019208055.1 Stipa capillata
TGTTAAATGGTATCTGTAGTAGTGGTAACTATAAGATTGTCACCCAAAATGAGGGATTTGATCATCCCAGTATCCCGCCAAGTTAGATGATCTTTCCATGATAGTCATGCCCATCCTAGATGAGGTTATCCCTCAAACCAGTCATGCTAATGAAGATCCACCAACTTGTGAAACTAAGTAAGGGAGATCAAATGGTGGTTTTGATAAGGCATTCGCGTGGCACATATTCATATCACCTATTTTCCAAGCGTAGCTGCTGACGCCGGTGGTGCCAAACAGTATATGACTTTGCTCCTCCCTGTCCCCTCCCCATAACACCAACCCACCTCTTACCTAGCCCTGGATGCACTGCACCAATTGTGTTCTATGAGAGAAGCAAATGAGAAGAGTTGAGGATGTGAGCACAATTGATTGAATGGTGGTGCACTAGTACAGAAAACGTTATCGGAGACAGTTGAAGTATAACATCCAAGCTAGTTATACCAACCGCCTCGAAACAGTGATTGCGGATATAGGGCAAGTATCGAAGGCGGTTACACAAGCGCCTCGCATAAAAGCTTATCCGAGGTGGTTAAACCACCTCAGATAACTCATTATCAGAGGCGGTTAAAGGCCCTTAACCGTCTCGAATTACCGATTATCCGAGGCAGTTGAAAACCTTTAAGCCCCTCAGATTATTGATTATCCGATGCGGTTGATTGCCTTAGATAACTGTTTATCTAAGGCGCTTGTTACATAGTAACCACATCCATAAGTGTGATATTGGAGGTGGTTTGTCTAAATTTTGGAGGCGGTTTCTAAGCTATAAGCACCTCGGATATGTTTTTATATAGACAACATTTTGGCAGGTTTACTAGCCTCCCTGAAAAAGAAAGTAGTTCATATAAAATATCCAAAGCACACCACATACATACACATATACAACAAATATATATATCACACTATTCAATCATTCATTCTCGCATCGATCACAACACATAAACTTCAAATATTCACATACATACACATACAAATAATATTACACAAGTTCTTCACTTGTGACATAAACTCAATTCACAGCCAAAATATTGATCAATTCGAAAAAAATAAACCTCTATTAAGTTGTTGACATGGCATACAACCACTCGCCACAACCTCCATATGTGATATCTATTGATAAAAAAGAAGTCTCATTTGTTAAACAGTGACATTCATAAGAAAAAGTTATAATTTCACACGCACATACACGTTAATTAGCACTGAGAGAAAAAGTAAACATGACATTTAGAAACATCAAGTGCACCTATACAAGTTTGAAAGATAACTACAAAGCTTGATGCTTTCAAATTAAAAACCTAACTAATCACCTAACAAGTCGCAATCATATGTTCCTAGCTTGCCGCCGAATAATTGAACCATCCTTCGGCACTAATGACCTCATTGTTTAGGAAGTTAGCCATGTGCGACTGGATTTGGGCGATGTCCATATCTTCCAACTGTTTGATTGTCATGAGTTTCACCCCTTCCTGAAAACATGAAGCTTACACTCAAGGCGAATAGCATGACTAAAACACTAGACATTAGTGGTGATGGTATCATACCGCTAGATCACCGTACTTTGGGTTGCTGCAAAGGGCTAGCATATGGAAGCACATGTAATACCCACAGAGGGTGGATCCTTGGGGTTGTTGCTGGCACTACAAAAGGGTTATCGATTAGGTATAGAGGGCAGAGGTATGATGTCATTAGTACGAGGAGTCAAGGACATTATGGAATACCTTAAACTTAGAGTCATGATGTAACTCGACGGGCACTCCTTCTTTGTGCCTCCCTCCTTGTTTGACGTACATGTGAAATGCTTTAAGTGATTCAAAACAACTAGCATTGAAATGTCATTTCATTTTGAAACAAGAAAGAATAGGCATTGACGAAGAGGAAAATCTTAGTACTCACTCGTCGAGTAGACCCATGATGTCCAAGTACACGGCCTTGTGGTGGTCATGGCTACGCCTCATGGAATCAAGGTAGTATACCTTATTCGCTTTTGGAACGATCACGATGAGGATCCAATGGCCCCTGCTTATGCGATACGAAGTTATCATATATTTAGCTGTCGAATGATGAGAATTTGCAAAGCATATGGCTTACCTGATGTTATAGGCAACCTGGATGTAATCTTGTGCAGAGTACTCACGAAGTAAATGCACAATGTAATCCCACACCAGGTTTCTATTTGTCGCAATGCTTTGCACCGAGATCAAATGTGGGTCGCCGAACCCCACAAAATTGTGGATCTTTTTTTTCTTGCTTAGATCAATCAAGTATCTGAGTATAGGAGAACAATGAGTTATATTATGCACTTAGCGGTAATAAAACAAAATGGTACTATGTTGTAAGAACTTACAGCGTGAAGCATCTCATGAGGGAGGCGTCTAGGTCACGGGAGCGGAACATGTTGAACAAGTCAGAGAATTCCACCGGGAACATACTTCTTAGACTGGGCTTCAAGTGTTCCTCTTTGAAGCAAACCATGATGCTAACTAGTGTAGTTGGGAATGACCTATTGGACATGTCGAGGTAATAATCATGAAGCATCCGACAGGCTATGCCTAGGTTACGTTAGCATCCACCATAGTTTGTCTCGGCACATATTGGCATGCTAGCTCCGCCATAGGATATTCAATATCAGTAGCCAAATTCAAAGCAGACTTCTTCGACCGTGAAACTTTCAGCTTCGATGTGGCCCCTTGACTCTTTGTTTGACCATGATGAGGCCGTCAGTTCTCTACATTTGGTACTACTGGGAGTTGAAGGGGTAGCAAACGATGAGAAACCTTGGCACTTGGTACTGTCGGCATTGGCTGAGGGAGGCTGAGCAGCTTGGAGACCTCCAGTGGAGATCAAGCAACCACCAGTGAAAACCTCATCATCCCACCAGCCAGCGAACATGGAGGATCAAACGACATGTTTGGCGCTGATTCGAGGACTATGTCCTTCTTTGGCCACTGAACGAAAGACCCGATGGCGTCTTCTAGCTTTTGCATCTCATCCCCTTTTGCACATTCAGCAAGGGACAGTTAGCGAAGGCCAGGTTTCACTCCACTTGCACTTGCACGAAACCTGGCATTAAGGGAACACCATGTAACACTGTTCCAAGATGAGATGACCACACCTGACCATAGGCTGTGTCCATTGCAAAGATTGTCGTAGCGAACTGTATCTGCATCTTACATTGCATTGGACCCTCAATTTGGTCGATGGGAGAACATTTGTCAGCGCCCGAGGCACAGCTACTGTGTCGGGCACCTGGGCTTGTGACTGCCACCCTGTCGTGAAGGTACTGTGCTAATAGCCTCTCCTCCATGCCTCTCATTTTTTCCTCAAATCACTCTTCAAGGGAGGATTTTATCTCTGCTTTCATCTACTCGGCCCTTGCTTTCTTCCTCTGCCTCTGTGCCTCCTGGGTATCGCCGGTTAACGTTTTGCCCCATGTAGCAATATTTCCAAAACTCTTGGTGCGCCCAGAGGGATCCCTAATGCCGATAGCCTCGGAGATATCTTTCTCCCAACTTGACACAAACGTGCCTTGCATTGCCTGCTCAGCTAGCCCCACCATTTTTTGGTAGACCTCCTCGTCTTCTGGGTTTTGCCAAACGCATTCACCACAAGGATTCACCTTATTCCTCGCCCTGCACCAGTCTCGGATGCGGCTGTCGCTGAAATTGGGGAACACAGGCTACAGACCATGCTTCTCTGCTTTCTCATCTTCCTTTGTCCATGACAGGCTGCAGACCATGCTTCTCTGCTTTCTCATCTTCCTTTGTCCATTTCTTCTTAGCATCGACATACCCTAAGGTGCCGAGAATGTGTGGGTGCTTGTACCTCCTAGCTAGCTCCTGTCCCTTGTGGCTTCGACATGGAAACTTCAAGAGGCCTTGATCTGCCCAATCTTCCTCCGTCACTTCTGGGTATATATGCTTGGCAAGGTGACTTATCTTGCTTAAGATAGTCCCTCACCAGTCTATGCTTAAAATTCCTCCAACACTTCCCTGCCGTTAATAGAGTTACTCGGCGGAAATCGGCTTCAACTTCATCTAGACTCTGAATGATCGCTTCACTTCCTCAAACAGGGATGATCGCTCCTCTCGTGTTAGCTCACCCCAATCTGAGAGGGTGATCCTTACTCTTGAACGTGCGACAACCCCACATGTGGTCCGGTACTTCTTCCGGGTTTCTTCTAGCTCAGGAACTCCAGTCATCGGATCCACTCTCTCAACTACCGATCTACCCTATGGCCTCTCCAAAGGCTTTCTTGGTTTGCGAGGAGCCTTTCCTGACGATGTCGAGGGTCTTGGCGACCCCAGCGGCGATATCGTAGGGGAGGGTGGCGGGGAGTTCATCTCCATTCTAATAAGGACGAAACATCATAACCTCGACAAACTCATGAATTAGCTTGTGTTGTTGGATTACAAATACCTCTCTAATCATGTCTAAACAATATGCGAACATAACCCGAATCATGTCTAAACATTCCATTAGCCACAAACATGAACAATCTAGTTTGTAATGTATATATACTACACATGGTACCATCATATGAAAGACAATATGCAATCATGTGAAGAAACATAAAGCATTTGTTGAAGCTCACAAATTGGTTTTCAAGCCAATCTTTTTAATGTGTTGTATTCTAGTAAGACATGTTAGTATAAAGTCTACCTTATGTCCTTGTCTCTATTGAAATTCAGAGCAGCAGAGCATATGACAACTAATTCAGAGCAACAGAGCATATGACAGAAGTTCATTGAACAGACAAGTTGAGACTCAGCTAGTTACTTGGTAGGTTCACCCCACCCCCTTTTCATCCTTCCTAAATTGAAATCAAGTTGCACACTAGTAATTTGAAGTTTTAACACACTTGGCTTGTTGATACTAGCATAATCTAGTGCCCTAGCTAGAAGTCGATGTAAGAAACATGGCATAATCTGGTGCCCTAGTAGTTTTGGCAGATTAGGAGGAAGACCTTGCGGTTGGAGGAGCTAGTGCTTGGGGAGGGGGCTACTGCTCAAGAAGTTGCCGGAGCTTGAGGAGGAGGCCACCGCTCGGGGAGGCGCCGTTGCTTGGGGAGGAGGCTGCCGCTCGGGGAGTCACCACTTGGGGAGGAGGTTGCCACTTGGGGAGGAGGCCGCTGGTCGAAGGAGGCGACGTTGCAGTGAGAGGAGGCTCGGGGAGGCCTCGATTATGGTTTGTGAAGGGGATGCGCGGGCTAGCAAGGGTTGTGCCGGTTTGATTTATATACAGAAAGCTATCCGAGGTGGTTAACCGGATCTAACCGCCTCGGATAAGAATAAAAGAGGTGGTTCAGTGGATCTGAGCACCTCAGATAAGGAGATATCCAAGGCAGTTGCACAATTACAACCACCTCAGATAAGTAGATATCAGAAGCGGTTGCTTGGTTCCAACCACCTCGAATAAGGAGATATTCGAGGCGGCTGAGTGGTCCAAACCGCCTCGGAAAGGATATAAAAGAGGCGATTTTGTGTTTCTAACCGCCTCGGATAATTTTTGTCAAGCAGGTGTTCAGTTCAGTTTTCTTAACTTTCAAATGATAGCACCATTCAGTTGAGAATTTCAGAACTTTCAGCAGATAGCACAATTCAGTTTAAAATTCCAAAACTTTTACCATGAACATCTCAAATATCTTCAGCACATAAACATCTCAAATATACCACCATCTCCACTATTTTGATCACAAATATATCACCATTTACACACAAACATTTCTTGCATGTTTGAACCAACAAAATAAACACTTCTCAAATTGACAACAAAATGGACATGAACATCTTAAATTATTTCATCGCCTTTGCTTACATTTTTTTTCTTTTTGTGAGGCATTTCCTTTTTGAACTCTTGCCCTTCTTGATGATCGTCGTGTATATAGCATGTTTCATTAGGTTCATCACTAGTCACGTTTCTTATGGTGTGATCAGAGGCTTATCTTCAAATATCTTGTATTCGTCCTCGTCTACCACATATTGAACTCTGACAATTTTCCTTTCACCCTGCATGGCAATATGAGTATTCTTCTTCTCAGGTCGGTCACATAAAAGATCTGGTGAGCTTGATTGGTTAGAATAAATGGGTCATCTTTCAAACCATACTTATCGACCTTTCTAGATTGAAGATTGACCTAGCGGCACCGGAATAAAGGAAATTAAAGTAAGTACACATAGTCCAATTCTCAAATATCCTCAATGAACCCATAGTACCAGCTCCTTTTCCTGCTCATGTCAAAAGCCTCTATGCGGACCCCACTATTTTGAAATGTGCTGATGTGCATGGGGGTGCCCGATCTTCCGTCAGGAAGGGATAATCACGATTGTGGAGAACTCGACGTTGACGATCCGGCTTCCAATCAGAACTGATCCGAACCCTGCGATTGCTACACCACGGCTCCGTTGGTTATCAACCACGCGCGCATGCGGTTGACCTCGCCAAGAAGGCTTATCCCTGCATGCGAATTGAGAACACAAGCAAGAACACAGTAGAAGCAATCTCACAAAAGAGATGATTGTTTGATTACTCGAAGTGGGGTTCTACAAATTGATGAAATCAGTGAGACTGCGATGGCAGAATAATTCTAAGCAAAACCCACCCTAAACAATGATGGCTAAAGAGTATTTATACCTAGGGTTTCTGAGAGAATCACCCTAAACCTGGGCTTAAAACCCGAAACGAAAACAAGGCCCGAAGTGGCCCAAAACGGTGTCGCAGCACCTGACAACTTATTCTGATAATTCCAACGTCTCTGTAATTATTCATGACGTGGCATTAGATCTATTGGAAAGGTGTCCTTGTTATCTTTCCAACGCATATAAGAACTCTTCAATCGGACTCCGTATAAGAAAGTTATGCCCCATTTATGTAGGTGTTGTCTGCTGAAAACCGAACCAAATTCGGAGTTGAAGTGGAGTCCGACTTGACTTGGGGTGACGCCTCATCCTCTTGTGGCTGGTCCAGTGGTGCTTCTCCCATGTTCCTAAGAATCAAAATATCACCATTAAGTAGCATCCCATCCTTAGCCACATAATTATGGATAGCAAGAAACGAACGCACCTCATGATTAAGTCGTCGGGCACAGGAACGGGTGATTGGTCCTTGGATGATAGCGTGGGAGATGTCCTCATCATCCTCCCCCTCTTGAATTGGAGTCGTCCTCGACTCACACTCATCTTCTTCTCCCAAGTAAGGCTTCAAATCTGAAACGTTAAAAGTGGGACTAACCCCAAAACCTGCAGGCAACTCAAGCTTGTATGCATTATCGTTAATCTTCCTAACTATCTTAAAAGGACCATCAGCTCGAGGCATCAATTTGGATTTTCTTAGTTCTAGAATTCTATCCTTCCTCAAGTGTAACCAAACAAGATCGCCTGGTTCAAAGGATAAATGGCGCCTACCCTGACTACCAGCAAGTTTATACTTTTCGGTCATCTTTTCAATGTTCTCTTTAGTTGTGGCATGGATTTTCAGAATAAAATCAGCACGTGTTTTAGCATCCAAATGCACATGTTCAGAAGTAGGCAATGACAAAAGATCAATGGGTGCACGTGGATTAAACCCATACACTACCTGAAAAGGGCTCACCTTGGTGGTAGAATGTACCGATCGATTATATGCAAACTCCACATGAGGTAAACAGTCTTCCCACATCTTTAGATTTGTCTTCAAAATAGCTCGCAACATTGTGGATAAGGTACGATTAACAACCTCCGTTTGTCCATCGGTTTGTGGGTGGCATATAGTAGAAAATAGCAACTTAGTCCCCAACTTGCTCCATAAGCTTCTCCAAAAGTGGCTCAAGAACTTCACATCTCGATCGGAAACAATGGTGTTGGGAATTCCATGTAGGCGAATGATTTCCCTGAAAAATAAATCAGCAATATTGGTAGCATCATCGCTCTTATGACAGGGTATAAAATGTGCCATTTTAGAAAATCGATCCACCACCACAAATATACTATCCCTCCCGCGCTTTGTCCTAGGTAGTCCTAAGACAAAATCTATCGATATATCCTCCCAAGGAACACTAGGAATAGGAAGGGGCATATAAAGACCATAGGGGTTTAAGCGTGACTTAGCTTTGTTGCATGTAGTGCAGCGTGAAACATAGCGCGCGACATCCCTCCGCATCTTTGGCCAAAAGAAGTGTGTGGACAGCACGTCTTCTGTTTTCTTCACTCCAAAGTGTCCCATCAAACCACCTCCATGAGCTTCCTGTAAGAACAAAAGGCGAATGGAGCTAGCTGGGATGCATAGCTTGTTAGCACGATATAATAATCCTTCATTCAACACATACTTATTCCATGTTCGACCCTCTCTACAGTTTTCAAAAGCATCTTTAAAGTCCAAATCAGTGGCGTATAACTCTTTTATTGTCTCTAGGCCAAAAAATTTATGATCAAGTTGAGATAACATAGTAAATCGCCTAGATAAAGCATCAGCAATGACATTATCTTTACCCTGTTTGTGCTTAATAATATATGGGAATGACTCTATAAACTCGACCCATTTTGCATGTCGTTTATTTAATTTTGCTTGGCTTCTAATATGTTTCAAGGATTCATGATCAGAATGAATGACAAACTTCTTAGGCCCAAGATAATGTTGCCAAGTTTCTAACACCCGAACTAAAGCATATAACTCTTTATCATAAGTAGAGTAGTTCAAAGTTGGCCCATTCAATTTCTCACTAAAATAAGCAACGGGTTTACCTTCTTGTAGCAGCACTCCTCCTATCCCAATACCACTGGCATCACATTCAAGCTCAAAAGTCTTACCAAAGTCGGGGAGTTGGAGTAGAGGGGCATGTGTAAGCTTCTCCTTAAGCATGTTAAAAGCTTGTTCTTGTGCTGGACCCCATCGGAAGGAAACTCCCTTCTTTATTAACTCGTTCAATGGGGCAGCGATGGTGCTAAAATTCTTCACAAACCGCCGGTAGAATCCTGCAAGTCCATGAAAGCTTCTCACCTGTGTGACAGTTTGAGGGGTCGGCCAGCTCTTGATGGCTTCAATTTTTGCTTCATCCACCTCAATACCCTGTGGAGTGACAACATAGCCAAGAAAAGAGACACGGTCCATGCAAAAGGCACACTTCTCAAGATTACCAAACAAACATGCATCCCTCAATGCATTAAAAACAGCACGCAAATGGTTCAAGTGTTCATCATTAGACTTGCTATATATCAAAATATCATCAAAGTAGACCACCACAAATTTTCCAATAAATACTCTTAAAACTTCATTCATGAGATGCATGAAAGTGCTAGGTGCATTAGTTAATCCAAAAGGCATGACTAACCACTCATATAAACCGAACTTAGTTTTAAAAGTTGTTTTCCATTCATCCCCCAATTTCATTCTAATTTGGTGGTACCCACTACGCAAGTGGATCTTTGTGAAAATGATAGAACCACCAACTCATCAAGCATGTCGTCTAACCTAGGAATAGGATGACGATACCTTATCGTAATGTTGTTAATGGCTCTACAATCAACACACATACGCCAACTACCATCTTTCCTAGGAACTAAAAGAACAGGAACAGCACATCGGCTAAGGTTCTCACGCACATACCCACGGTCCAGAAGGTCTTGGACTTGGCACTGAATTTCTTTAGTCTCCTCCGGATTTGTTCTATATGCAGCACGGTTTGGCAATGTTGCTCCTGGGATTAAGTCGATTTGATGCTCAATACCTCGAATAGGTGGCAGCCCCGGGGGTATCTCCGCTGGAAACACATCTTTATACTCCTGCAAAAGGTTAGTGATAGTAGGAGGCAAAGAACTAGAAGTATCATCAAATGAAAACAATGCTTCCTTGCATATCAAAGCATAGAAAGGAAAATCAAGCTCATTAATATCAATAAGATCAGATTTGGTAGCAAGCATAACACCCCCCTTCAATTTAATTCCCTCAGACTTAGAGCTAGTTACTTTCTTCTCTTTCTTAGTTGGGAAAATGGTGTTAGCAACTTGCTGATTTTTAGATTGCAGTGCACTCTCCTTCTTGCTATTTTCAGCACCCTCTTTCTCACATTGCATAATTTCAGTGTGTGTCATAAGAAGTAAAGTAATTTTCTTTCCCTTATGCATAAATGTGTATTTATTACTTCGACCATGATGGGTGGCATCGGTGTCAAATTCCCATGGACGTCCTAACAAAAGTGAGCATGCTTGCATTGGTACCACATCGAAATCAGCAAAGTCACGGTATGTACCAATGAAAAAGTGCACTCTCGCAGATTGTGTTACCTTAACCTTACCGCTATTGTTGAACCACTGAATATGGTATGGATGAGGATGTGGACGTGTGGTCAAGCCAAGTTTGTTGACCAAGTTTGAGGTCACCAAGTTATTGCAGCTTCCTCCATCAATTACGACGCGAATGCGGCGATCTTTGACAATGAGGTACATTTGGAACAAGTTATGTCGTTGTAGTGTCTCCGCTTGTTCCACTTGAGTGCTCAACACGCGTTGTACAATTAAGGCCTGATATTTCTCTGTGGCGGCCGTGCCTAGAATCTCCTCGCCATCACTTCCCGTCTCATCGTCACCTGCATGGTTAGCCCCAATGGCAGAATCATCCTCAACATCAGTAGCACTAACATACCCACCGTCCTCTGTAGCAAGGAATGTCCGTCGCGGGCTTGGACAGTCCCTCATAAAGTGGCCCTTCCCTTTGCAGTTATGGCAGATAGTCCCGGGGGAGCGGCCCGTGGAAGCAACCGATGAAGAGCTCTTTACCGGGGCAGGGGAACCTGCTGATTTACTCTTCTCCTCTGGTGCTTGTGACAATGCCGGTGCTGCTGAACGCGCTCTAGACATGTAGGGGGCAGCAGACCGTGCAGGAGGAGGTGGAGCTGACTTGACCGTTCCAGGCATCGATCTTGTGTCACCAAAGTTGCTCTTTGGCTTTTGCTGCCTTCCCTGCAATTCTTTTTCTGCCAACATAGCAAGCTGGAACAATCTATTGAGAGAGTTATAATCCTTATAGTCAACTATGTCTTGTATCTCACGCCTTAATCCCCCAAAGAATCTTGCCATTTTATCCTCGTCATCCTCAACTACTTCACAACGCAACATTCCTATTTGTAGCTCTTGGTAGTACTCCTCAACAGATCTATTTCCTTGGTTTAAGCGTTGCAATTTTTTGCGCATTTCACGTTTATAGGTGGGAGGAACAAATCTACTACGCATAGCTCTCTTTAACCTAGGCCATGTATCCGGTGCTAAACCAGCTTTTACTAATTCATTCCACCAAATGATAGCAAAATCAGTGAACTCACTAGTGGCTTGTCTAACTCTATGAATTTCTGGAACTAGATGGGAATTGAATTTTTGTTCGACTGTCATCTCCCAATCCAAATAAACTTCAGCATCATAGGAACCAGAAAAAGATGGTATACTGAACTTAACATTAGCATAATAATCATCATGTGCACGTCTAGGACGAGGATTTGTGTCATTACCTCCCCTACCTTGTCGACGTGGTTGTCGTCGTTCTTGATGTGCCGCATGAGGAGCGGGGTGACCTCCAGCTGGAAGTCCTACTCTGGCGGCAGCTCAGTCATACTCATCCTCATCTTGATCAATGTCATCCGCCTCGAGATCCTCTGATTCAACTCTATCGGAAGGTGGCTGCTTCTCTAGGTTATCTATCCTGGTGATGAGGGTGGCGATACTCCTCTCTATCCTCTCTAATCGATGCTCATTATCTTGGTTGCTCTTGCTAATATTTGCATTGATATCTCACAGCATCGTTTGAAGCTCTAATTTAGAAACACATTCATCTCCATCATCTTGATGTGCCGCTGGTGATCCTGTTATGGTTAGTGAAAACAAGGAACACACAAATGTATAAAGCTCCTACGAACTACTAGGATGTGGAGTCGCTCTCACTCAAGCGTCTAACCACGCTCTTGCAAAGTTTTTACCAACGTAGCAGGTGGTACAACCGGTGGCTTGTTTGTGAGACCGTTGAAGACGTGAGTGTAGCGATTGCCGGGTTAAAACTGTACTGATCAGAAGAAAGTGGAGCTTGGAAGGTCAATTTGGTAGCAAGGATTAGCAAAGTTCGACAACAGTTAGTAAAGCTAAAAAATAATTCAAGGTACTTGTCTCAGTTGCTGGCCCAAACGTGTTCCTAGAAACGAGTATAAGCACAGAAGTATACCAAAGTACCAAACAGCACCGAAAGTGTTTTTTTCTTCTTTTTTTCTCTTTTTTCTTCTTTTTTTCTTCTTTTTTTCTTCTTTTTTTTCACAAAACTGCTAAAAAAAAATCAGGCGAAAGGGAAAAACAGACTACCTGGGATTAAAACTTCCAGAACTCTATTTTCCAAGGTGAATTTGGCCTTGAAAATTTTGTCAAAACCAACAAAGTGGGTTGGAATCAGATGCAACTTTTCGTTCCGGTCGTTTTGACGGGTTGTAAAGCTCAAACGGAGTTCGTATGACAAAGTTATGGCTGTTTTACTGAGGCACTACGGAATCGACTCTGACTAGGGTTCAGAGTTGTATTCGGATATCTCAAACCCTAAGTAATGGCTTGTGACTAAGAACACAAGTCTAAACTAGCAACCTGACATCGACTATGAATCAAAACTCAGCAATACGACACTGTGACGAAATTGCAATGGCTCGGAGCTCTCGGACAGTGAAGGTGATATGCCTAGAGGACTACAAATTTTTTTGGCTATATCTGGAGTTTTGGGACGATGGCAAAACTAATTGGATACAATGATACCTGACGGGCAACCGAAGCTCTGATACCACTTGATGCGCACGGGGGTGCCCGATCTTCCGTCAGGAAGATAATCACGATTGTGGAGAACTCGACGTTGACGATCCGGCTTCCAATCAGAACTGATCCGAACCCTGCGATCGCTACACCACGGCTCCGTTGGTTATCAACCACGCGCGCACGCGGTTGACCTCGCCAAGAAGGCTTATCCCTGCATGCGAATCGAGAACACAAGCAAGAACACAGTAGAAGCAATCTCACAAACGAGATGATTGTTTGATTACTCGAAGTGGGGTTCTACAAACTGATGAAATCAGCGAGACTACGATGGCAGAATAATTCTAAGCAAAACCCACCCTAAACAATGACGGCTAAAGAGTATTTATACCTAGGGTTTCTGAGAGTATCACCCTAAACCTGGGCTTAAAACCCGAAACGAAAACAAGGCCCGAAGTGGCCCAAAACGGTGTCGCAGCACCTGACAAATTATTCTGATAATTCCAACGTCTCTGTAATTATTCATGACGTGGCATTAGATCTATTAGAAAGGTGTCGTTGTTATCTTTCCAACGCATATAAGAACTCTTCAACCGGACTCCGTATGAGAAAGTTATGCCTCATTTATGTAGGTGTTGTCTGCTGAAAACCGAACCGAATTCGGAGTTGAAGTGGAGTCCGACTTGAGTTGGGGTGACGCCTCATCCTCTTGTGGCTGGTCCAGTGGTGCTTCTCCCATGTTCCTAAGAATCAAAATATCACCATTAAGTAGCATCCCATCCTTAGCCACATAATTATGGATAGCAAGAAATGAACGCACCTCATGATTAAGTCGTCGGGCACGGGAACGGGTGATTGGTCCTTGGATGATAGCGTGGGAGATGTCCTCATCATGTGCTTTTTCTAATCTCAATCTCTCGCGTAGCATGTGTATCCGTTAATGTCATATCCTTACCAAGTGACGACTCTAAATGTTGGTCCTTTAGCATACCATGTTAGCATGTCACTAGGGGATCCTAACCGAAGATGCTCCTTGAACCACCTTTTGAGTTCTTTGTTATGCTCTCTCGTCCTCCACGCATCGATTCTATTTGGATGCTCTTGCCTTAGCTTTGCCCTGTGCTCGTCCATGTACGGGGCAATGGCGATCGTATGTTGCAACATCGTGAAATGGGCTAGAGTTTGTCTAGCTTGTTCGGCAGTTATTGATTTCTTCCTGATGTCCTAACAGCATCTAACCTGTCTTCGTGCCGAGAGCATGGCAAACCAAGTGGTTGGTTCAACACCATGTAATCAACACAAAACTCGACAACCTCTTCTACCACGTAACCTTCCACAATACTTCCCTCCGGTCGATACCTGTTCCGCACATAATGCTTCAAGATTTCCATGAAACTCTCGAATGGGTATATGCTCCGAAGGAAGATTGGCCCACACATCTTAATTTCATGCACAATGTGGACAATAGGATGCACCATTATATCAAAGAAAGATGGTGGAAAATACATCTCTAGCTGACATACGGTCTCCACCGCCGCTAACTCTAGATCATCTAGTTCAGACACATCCATCACCTTCGATGAAATCTTGTTAAAGAAGAAGCACAGGTTCATGATTGTTTCTCAGACGTTAGGAACACGATAGTCACAAGACTTCATGCCGATTAGTTTCAAGTCCTGCATCAAAACGAGCCTCTTTATGTTGGCAGAGTAGCCTGACTGTACTTTTGCCATGCAAGAACTTGCAGAAATCGGTTCTCTCAGCCTGGATAAAGTATAACAGGCAAGGGGATGTATGTCTTCCCATTAGGCAAAAATACAGGCGTCAACTCAGGTCTGATTCTTATATCAACCATGTCAAGTCACGCCTTAATGTCATCCTTCTTCTTGTCCTTCATGTTTAGCAATAGACCCAGCATGCTGTCACAAACATTCTTCTCTATGTGCATGACATCGATGCAATGTCGAACGTCTAAATCCTTCCAATATGGCAAGTCCTAGAACACCGATCGCTTCTTCCAGTATGCAAACTCATCTACGGCCTTTTTTTGCAACCCTTTCCAAGCACGACATTGACATCATTAACCTTGTGGAATATCTCTGCACCGTTGAATGGTCTAGGTTTCACACCATTCTCTGTTCTCCCATTGAACTGTGACTTCCACCTCCGGTAACAATGTCTTATAGGTAGGAACCTCCGGTGAGCTATGTACACGACTTTCCCGTAATTCTTCAGACTTAAGCTCACGGTATTCTCCATGCATATGACACAACCTTTGTGTCCTTTCACCGTCTGACTGAAGGTGTTGCCGAGAGCGGAAAAGTCTTGGATTGTGTAGAGTAGCATGGCCCACAAAGTGAAGTATTCTCTTTTGTTCGCATCACATACCTGCACTCCTGTGTTCCACAATGTTTGTAGATCATCCATCAACAGTTGGAAATACATGTTGATGTCGTTACCAGGTTGCTTAGGCCCTTTGATAAGTATAAATATCATAATGTACTTTCGTTTCATACAAAGTCAGCAGATAGGTTGTACATATTGAGAAGCACGGGCCAGGTACTGTGTCGGCTGCTCATGTTGCCAAATGGATTCATTCCATCCGTACTTGGCGCAAACCTTAGGTTCCTAGTTTCTGTAGCAAACAGAGAATACTTCCTATCGATGTTTCTCCACTGGATAACATTAGCTAGGTGTCTTAGCTTTCCATCTGATGTCTTCCGCTCTTTAGCAACCAGCGAAATAGCTTTTCTTCCTTCGGGTTCGCAAATAAATGCTTCAGGCGTGGGATTACTGGCAGGTACCAAGTAACCTACCTTGGCAGGAGTCACCTTCATCACCTCGACACATTCCTCTGCTCCATCTAGTCCAATCTTACCCTTGTACCGAGAAGTCTTGCACAAGGACATGAATATAACTTTGCAAACTCTTTCCGATATATGATACAGTTGCTTTGACATGTATGTATCTTTTTCAACTTCCGGTCCCAAGGGACAAAACACTTTCTTGGCTCTATATGTGTTTATGGGTAACTCATTCCCCTCTGGAAGCATGTCCCCTAGGAGGCCCAACAACTCGATGAAGTTCTTGTTGGACCAGCTGTTGCTCGCCTTTAGCTTCAATAGTTCAAGCACGCCATATAGCAATGTGATCTTAGTCTTGCATCCTGGCAATAGCGGTCTCTCCGAGGCCCCATCAAAACTATAAATTATTGGTACTCTATGTCAGCTTCATACCCTTTGAAATCACGCAACATCTGTTCCAGGTTAGGCATCGAGTTGGCATCATCGGACATCTAATAGTGTGAATCACAACCGATATCAAATGGCATATCGGTTGCTTCTTCATCGGCAATAATATCATCATCTGATACTACAGCTTGATCTTCATCGTGCTTGCTCCAAATTGAATACCCTCCCATAAAACCTCTCTTGAACAAGTGCAACTCGATATGATGGAGCTAAAAAATCCTTACGTTACGATAGCCCAAGCATGGACATTACGTGTCTGCTTTACCCTCTCCCAACATGTCCGCCTTGGCAGCTGCCATAAATGCTCTCACTCCATCTCTATATGCCTCTGTGTGGCAAGCTCCGTACATCCATGACCGATCCATCTAAACCGTGCATATAAAAGGTTAAAATTTAAGTTACAAATATAAAGTGCATCGACTTCGTGATATGAGTTTAACATTTCTTCAATTACTAACCTAACTGAATTCTAAGAATAATTACTAACCTAACTAACTAAAATATAACTAACCTAACTAACTGACTAATATAACTAACCTATATGCGTCGACTCTCTTCAATTACTAACCTATAACTAACCAAACTACCACTTCTTGCATATAAAAATTAAGCCACAAAAATGAAGCCATCATTCTTTGCTTTTTCCCTTTTAGCCACAAAATTCCTTGAAAATTTGCATACCTTAACACATAATTGCTATGCATTCAACTCTACAACGAATCAAACATCTCCATGAATCTAATTATGATCACATAATTCAATATTCTCACTATCCAAGAAACAAAGCAAAATCACCAAATTATTAGATAAAATGCTTCGAAAACAAAACACTAACCTTTGCTAATCAACAAGGAAGTATTATCTACAACCACTCTTCCAAATCTAGCTTCTCTACTGAAAAATTGCCAGGAAATAGCTCAAAAAAATCGCCATCAATTCACCACATTTAAGACATATCCTTCTCTGGTCGTCTATCTGCTCGAGCAACATATTTAATACTGTGCAACATATTAGTGACAGTTAGATCCACATAACTGCCTCGAATATCAGTTATATGGAGGTGGTTATATACCAACAACCGCCTCCCAAATTCACTCATTTATCCGAGGCGGTTGATCGTATATAACCGCCTTGGACTTGACCATTATTCGAAGCGGTTCTTCTCAGATGACCGTCTCGGATAATATTTGAGGCGGTTCTTTTTTTCTGACCGCTTCGGATGTGGTTGTTATCCGTGGCGGTTGCTCCCGAACTCATTTTCTGAGGTGGTTTTTTGTACTGACTACCTCCGATATATGTTATTCGTGACGCTTTTCTCTAACTGTCACAACGGATGAACGTTTCTGTACTAGTGGTGAGCCTAGGTCACAGAGAGAGGGGGAATGAGAGGGACATGGAGTGGGAATAGTCAAAGGAGAATAACTTCTTGATGCCATGAAAGCCAAAGAGAGAGAATAGTCACCTTTTGACCTCCCAGTTCAGTTACATAAAATTATATTGATATCTCAATTTCATATTAAAGATGAGTGCAGAACAAAATATTTTTTTTGAGGGTAGTGCAGAACAAAATATAAGAGACCATCGAATCACCATTTTTTTCTCGCAAATAAAAATCAGCACTTTTTTCTTTGCCGTTTGATTTCAGAACAATGTGTACAATTCCACCCATGCTAGACAACCATATGATCTAGAATCGACTACTGATTTACACTAGCTACGGTGCACTCTAGAACCTTCTATTAGGGTGCTTAAGATGTGCTAAATTTGTAAAAGTCGAGTGCAAAATTAAGCATGTGAGAGCACCGCATCACCACGTTTTCTTGTGCCGTTCAAATTTTAAATCCAATTGGCACAACTGAATATAAGCTAGACGTTCCTACATTCTAATGATTAAGTTGCACCTAAGCTAGATACTTATAGAATCTAAAATCTTTTATCAAGATATTTGGAAGATACTCACACATACAGCTTAGAACTCTAAGAAAATATCTAAGCGTTACTAAAATGAGCACTAACACATATACATAGCACAACATAAATATATATCTAAGAGGTACATATTAATCTGCAAGTAAATCAATTTTTTCCTCCTAAATGATGGCATAGTAAAAAGATAACCTTAATTATCTCCTCACTTCTTTTTTATTATTATTAGCTGATTAGGTTTCTACTTATGTTTATTTTAACAATTTTATTTGTCATTAAATACCATAAATATGAGATTTACTATTCTACAGTTCGTTTATGCAAGACAAGATTCATTTCTTTTAGGAAGACGCTACAAATCGGCATACCGATACGTACCACCCATCGGCACAGCAGGTAGCCGTCGGATGGTTTTTTCCTGAATGGCAGGATTGGAAACAGGGGACGGGTGGAACAAGTGACTTATTTAGCGGGAAACAATATGCATGAGGTAGGAAACAAACGAACAGGCTGGCGGAATGTATCCTCAAACAGCGCCCTGAAAATCCGGATGCGTTGGCGCATCAACGGAACGTGGCCTCTTTGTACCACTCGCTTGGACTGAGCATGCATGAACGGATGAAGCAAAACATTGGCAACATTTCACGTTGGAAGATCAAGAAATGGCGCATCATCTGATCCATGAAGTTGAGTTTCCTCCCCCAAATCATGAACGTTACCAGCCTCCGCCCGCAGTGGTTGGACCAAATTCCATTGGAGCTGGTATGTTTCTAGGAGTCAATGGGGATTGGGTGGAGTACGGTAATCCCCCTGTTGCATTCGGTGAAGAAGGGAGAAGAAGCTCCATTCCAATGGACTTGGTATGCACTGAAACACAATTTCCTTTGCTTATACCGTTCTGTTCTTGCCTGATTTTCTGAAGATGTCGCAGCACAAAATGAGGTGCACTTGAATGAAGGGATAGTGTTATTGTGGATTATGATTTCATTATGTACTTGAAACAAAAATAAACTTACTGCGGAACGTGTGGAAGAATGAGGTGCAACATACATTGAAAACGTTGGAATAACCACTTGAATGAAAGGATAGTGTTACTGTGGATTTTGATTTCGTTATTGTAGTTGAAACAAAAATGAACTTACTGCAGAACGTGTTGAGATTTGTGTGGAAACATTACATGACGATTAAGGAGATTTGTGGAAACATGAAGTAGGTGGACATGTAAAGTAACTAGATGGAACATTTGTACAATGCATAATAAACACTACTAGAGAATTGCTAATCCATGACGAAAATCCTAGCACGGTCCATACTGTCGTCATAAAATGTAACTCTGCTATGACGAAGATGTTCACGATCGTCATGGGTTGTCTGTGACGGACACCACCATATTAGTATTATGACGAAAAAATGCATACTGTCACAGAACTTCATTCAGCATCGTCATAAATCGAGCATTGCCGGTCTGCAGGGCTACCAATGACGCTTCTTGTGAATCCTGTGACGAAGGATGACCGTCATAGAAGGGCAACATATATATGACGAGAGCGTTACGTCACGCATATGTCCATGACATCTGTGATGATGAACCTTCGTCATAAAACTTTTAACCATGTTGATAAAACTATGCCGACCATGGGACCCACTTGTCAATTTTGTCGATGTGTCAAGTGTCATTCAACCTGTCACTATTGGACACATATATTATTTCTGGACCCGCTTGTCAGTCCTAGTGATTAGGAATTAATCGGAGTTAAAATATGAGTTCATGGAGTCAACTCCAAGACCTCAAAAAAAATGCCATCCACCATCTTACCACTCAAAGTTTATTGTAATGCTACGTAGTTTGAACTAAATATATTTTGTGGTAAATATACATTGTCCCATAGAGTGAATCATTGGCATCTGATCCCACTCATAATTTTTGACGGACCCAACTGTTAGTTGTAGGACCCACAGGGTGCTGCGGGACCAACACGTCAGGTGTAAGAGAGAGAAAAAATATCAGCCAAAAAATTGTCTCCTCTGGAGTTCGAACCCAAGACGTGGGACAAGTCCAGGCCAAGACCTACCACTTGGGTAGCGATCGGATGCTGTCCAAGGTGTGGATCTTAGTCTACTTAATGTAAAAATAATCCCGAGTTTAACACGAGATCTCCAGAGAACACGCCCGTGACACTTCTCCACGGCTGTTCTTCTGCAGCAACGACAGCAACGGCGGCCGCGCCGACTAGCCGCTGCTCTGCTCCGGCAAGTCTTCTTGCCCTGCTTACGCGGTCAGCTTGTAACAAGCGACAGCAACGGCGCTCGCGCCCGCAGCGGCAGGGACGGCGACGGCAACAGCGCTCGCGCCCAGCAGCGGCAGGGAGGGTGACGGCAACGACACACGCACCCACCAGCGGGCGCCGGGTGCGCCGCCCTACCAGATCCACGTGCCGGCAGCCATTCTTTCCCAGCCGGTATACGTATATGCTTGCCCTCTATTTTCCTATTTTCCAAACTTAATTTCTATGAATCACATCGAATTATTCATGATACATTCACTTAATTTGCATGTATGTGCTTACCCGTGGTTGGATCTAGCTGAGTTATTAATGCTGCCAAGCATGGTTGATTGGTATATAGTTGATCTTGAATGGCATGTATTGTTAATACCAAAATTTTTTATTCATGTTGCGAAGCATGTAGTGTTGATTCATGTTGTCCATCCTGGTTAATTGGTAGTTGCTTTGTTGGATTTATACTGTTAATACCATGGTTTTTTTCCTAATTTGTGTAGTGATCGATGGACATGTATTTCTGATGCATAGTTTGACAATGTGTAGATGCACTATGATACATGGCTGATGGCTAGCTAATTAGTATTGCTCGAATCATGAACAGATGGATAGAAGTTGGATACATGCTACACTTTTTAGCACTGCATATATGAATGGGGTGAAGGACTTCATGCAGTTTGTTCGAGGACGGTTTGACGAGAATGCTCAAATACCTTGCCCATGCCGACAATGTATGAATTTGATTGTAAGACCTCAGTCTCACGTCGAGGATCACATACTTATTTATGGGATGTCAAGTACATATAGTAAATGGGTACATCATGGTGAACCATTTGATACCGAGGTTACCGAATATCCAGAGCATGGTAATGAACCAGTTGGGTTGGATGTGGACGAGGATGATGAAAACAATGATGGAATTCCAGAGTTGATATCAGATTTGTACTTATCTGCAGAACAAGGTGGAGAACAGCCAATGTTTGCAAGAGTGTTAGAAGATGCAAAGCGGGAACTATACCCTGGATGTGCTCACTTTTCTAGATTCTCCTTTCTGGTTAAGTTGCTTCATATCAAATCCTACTATCGGATCAGTAATACAGGATTTACTGCTATATTGAAGTTGTTGTCTTTAGCATTTCCTCATTGCTCACTTCCTAAATCATATGAGGAAGCAAAGAATTATCTTCGTGAGTTGGGACTTGGATATGATGCGATCCATGTGTGCAAGAATAATTGTGTCCTATTTCGGAAAGAGTATGACAAGAATGATGACTGCCCAATATGTGGTGAATCAAGATGGAAAGACGCAGATGGTAGAAAGCGGGTTCCTCAAAAGATGTTGAGACATTTTCCGTTAGTACCAAGACTGAAGAGAATGTTTGCTTCAAAAAGAACTGCAGAGGATACACAATGGCATAAGTTGAAGCGGCAGCCTGTCGAGAATGAAATGAGCCATCCAGCTGACGGTGAGGCTTGGAAAGATTTTGATAGAAGATATCCTAGTTTTGCAGAAGATGCAAGGAACCTGAGACTTGGCATCAGTACTGCAGTGATAATGAGCAAGTGGAGATCCCTACAGGTGAAAGCGATGATGAGTAGTTTATGAAGGTTCTGAACAATGTTGCTATCTTGTTTTATTTTTGTAATCAGCTGTGTATCTACAGCCAGATAAATATGAGTTTTATTTGTTTGTACGGTTCACAACTTGGTATGTGTTTGTATGGTTCAAAACCTTGGTTCAGATAAAAATTGATGTCCTGTTGTGATGCATGGCAATTTCCTGTGTTTTCAACTGTCCGACATATGCATGATCCTGTGCACTGAATCAGAATTAGTAGTGAAACTTTGAGCTTCAATTCATGCCATTTTTCCTTTTGATGTCTGAAGCACAAAAAACTCAAGGTTTTGATTTCTCAAGGAATGAGTAAGTTCAGCTCAAGGTAGTGCTAGCTGCAGCTCACTCACAATTCTGGAACCAAGGTAGTTATTTGAGGAAACAAGAGGCATTCCATTAATCTTAACAAAAGGTCACAAGTTTACAGCAGTTACATTCATCCAGTTACAACATCTCAATGCTTGCTAGCTAAAAGAACATTACACTGTTTGAGAGGGAAATTCCACTGTACTCCTCCAAATTGAGATGTCAGTAGACATTGCTTTTTCTGTCGATCCTCTAAACGTTAGTAGAATAGTTATCCTTAATGTACTTCAGGATACTACAAGGAAAGGGAGATAGACATGGGCAACAGGCTGTTACTCAGCTCCACGCTCTAGCAATCCAATACTTGTAACACTGGTTACAAGAACACACAAAACAAATTTTCTCTGTTTAGTGCAAAATCTAATATCTCAAAAGTTCTTAATCAGGACGCAATCCAACCATTACGAAGTTGCACCACAACAATAAAATGATTTATTGAGCAAATCCTATATTCAGCGGATGAAGAATCAGGTGCTGGCCATCAGACACCTGCAAGAAGATTTTAAACATCAAAATCTGACAACCCCAAGCCACGCGCACTGGGAGAATCATAAGTGCAGACTCTCAGACATGTCACAACACCTGGTAAAATGTGTATGAGTCCTGTTCATTTGAATCAATGGGGGCAGCCCATCTCTCGTCCATTTTGGGTGGCACTCCCTTATTAGCAATTTTATTTGATTGGGGTGAAATAGAGAGCTCTGAAATACCAGTTACAATATCTCCATCTGAAACAGGGGAGAGTCTGTGCCCACTGGTCGGGCGTGCAGTCTGCACATTATCAGAGTTCCTCGATTTGTTACTGCATACAGGAGAGAAGCTATCTTTTAGAGGAGGGCTGCTACTGTAGTTTCTGTACTCAGTCCAATATTTCATCCTTTCTTCCAGCTGCACCAAAGCTGCAGAAACATATGGAAGTTTCTCCAAGTCATCGACAAGGCCAAAGTCAGCCCTGTGCAACCAATTACTGAGATCTGATTTTGCCTCTCTAACAGATAGCTCCGCATCAGATGTCAAAATGAACTTAGAGTAAATATTGCAAGGATCTTCATCTATAGAAGAAAATTCACCAGACAGGTTTTTAATAGAAGGGATGACCCCAGCGACCTATCCACGGCGGCCGGCACCGCCGCGAGGCGCCGCGGCGGGGATGCCGGCGAGGGCCCGTGGTGTCGGGGACGCCATGTCGGCGGCGCTGGGTGCCCCGGGGCAGGGTATCGGCGGGTTCCGCGGCGCGGCGGTCGGTTCGCTGTTACCCGTGGCCGCCGTCTCTCGCCGGTTCGCCGTCGCTCGCCAGTCGCCGGTCTGAGATCGCCTGCCGCCCGCCCGCCTCGCCGCGCAGTCCCCTACCCCCGCTAGAGCCGCCGCCGGAGCTGCCCTAGATGGAGCCGCCGCCTGCGCTGAGAAATTTGGGGGAGCACGGGACGGGAGCTAGGGCAAATGAATTGGGGTCTGGGCAAATGAATTGGGGGAGCTAGGGCAAATGAATTGGGGGAGCACGGGACGGGATCGTTCGGATGTCCGATAGTTCGGAATGTTCGGACATCCGAACATATTGCCCTTGACTCAATATTGTTCGGACATCCGAACATACTGATGGGCCGAGAAGGGCCCAATTCCGAAGCATGCCTAAGTTCGAGTTTGTTGGCCCATTCGGCTATTTGTTGTTTTATTTAAATTTCAGCTTTAATTCGCATAAGACTCAATTAGTCTCTTGTAATTATGTGCTGTAAAAATTAAGGGTTCCCGTTGAGCAAGAGATTGTCCAGCAATCTTTCCAGCTTAACTTTAGTAGTGGTTCGGGCTGTCTGATTGTTTTGAGGGCTGCTACAGTAACGAGCTTAACGAGTTACTCGAGTACTCGGTGACTCGGCTCGTTTAACTCGCGAGTAAAAATCCGAACTCGACTCGACTCGTTAAGGACCGAGTTCGAGTCGAGTCGAGCCGAGTTTTCCGAGTACTCGTTTAACTCGCGAGTTTCGAGCGAGATGTCCACCCCTAGGTCCGACCCGGACACAAGTACTCAGTCGGCATTAGAGAAATAGAACAACAATGGTATTTTCAAGATTTTGATAGAGGTTATTTGAGGCATGTAAAATTCAAGTCTTTAATGTCGAAACAAATTAGAGAAATTCTATTTCACACATGACAGGCTATTGTGTTATACTTTAAAGGAATCAGTAATTGATGACTTGATTTGTAATATAATACCACAGTAAGAATGTCCTATATAATATATTTTTTTACAATGCAAGAGAAAAAGGATTAAATTCTACTATATACTATCCTGCCTACGGTGAGGAAAGCCGTAGGTTAACATGTTACTAAATTTGTTCCAGATCAGGTTTGCATTTTAAGAAGCAAACTATATACTATCCTGCCTACGGTGAGGAAAGACCGGGAAAAAAATTGCTGGCTAGTTTACTATTAAGTTGTTAGCTGTTGGAACATAGAAACATGCATGCTCAATAAAAGAAAAAATTATAGGCCTTTGTTTTCCCTAACGGAATCATCCTTCCAAATCCATCATAACATGACAAGAAATCTGATAGCAGAACCAGCTATATCAATTTTATTAACAATATACCATGCTATTAAACATAATTTACTAACTACACCTGTCCATTTTGAGGAAGGAACTTTAGAGATACGAGACAAATTTTGTATAGCTTAAATAATAGATTAAGGGTTTAAAACATGTACATCTAAGGCAGAATTTAGAAACATATTTAATAGCTTCATATATTGTTAATAATTTAGGATACCACAGAGCAATAGTATGACGGTATATGTACATATATGTGTGTGTAACATGGATGTACATATGTGTGTGCGGCTTTAGTATAACAAATGTGCTATAAGATTTATGATAACTCTCGTCTTTTATAGTAGTAGTATATATGTATATGGATCGATGTACGTATATACAGATCAACCACTCCTTTTTCTCCGGCTCTGGCCTGCGAATTCTAGCATCCGACCGGTTTCTCTTCATATCCTATCTTGCACGCACATACCAACAACGGTCCGATACATATCTGTCCACTCACTCTAGCTAGGATTCGACCGATCTCTCTTCCTCGCTATACTAATTAGCTGTACGTAAGACATTCAAATAGTCCTTTCGATAAATTTTAAGAGTCTAAATTATAACTTTTTATTGTAAAATCATATTTCATATACTAATTAATTAGCTGTACACTATATTGGTCAAGTTTCGCCAGATTCCCAAAAATTGAGTCGTGCGCCAAAATTACCCGCGCTCTTCCTAAAAATACCCGCGCTCTTCCTAGCTAATACCCGCGCTCTTCCTAAAGATACCCGCGCTCTGAACCAACTTCTCGAACCATCACCACCCCGCACGAAAGCTTCTTCCCTGGCTCTTCCCACTCCGGTGCAGCTCCCCCGACAACCACAGTACGTGACCATCTCCCACGGCCGCCCCGCCCCGCAGGCACGCCGCCGCCGTCGGGCCCCGCCACGCCAGCCGCCACCGGCCTCCGCGCGCCGCACCCGAAGGCCCGCACGCGCGCGCCGCCGCCGGCCTCCGCGAGCCGCCCCCGTAGGCTCCCGCTGCGCCCCGCCGCCAGCCGCCCCCCCCGCCGACCCGCCTCGCCTCGGCGCGCCGCTCGCAGCCAGCAGCCGCCCCGCGCCGACCCGCGCACGCCGCCCCGCAGCCGGCCGCCCTCAACGCCACCGTACGTACCCGACGTCCATCGCACCGGAGCATCTCCTCAGACGTCCATCGCACCGGATCGGCCACCTCGACGCCACCGCAACCGATCATCTCCCACGACGTCCACCGCACCGGAACACGGGAACAGCCCCCTCGACGACCCCCTTGAAGCAATGCCAAGACCGAGTCACCGCCGAGTCAAAGGTATAGTCTCTGTTTCCTTCCTAATCTTTGTTGCATTTCGTCCTTTTTTCCTCTGCCTGAAACTTGTTCAGCTCCTGTCGATCATGTATAGCCTCTGTATCCAATTCCCTTCCACATATCACCAAAGTAGCCGTACTACTCACCTAGAGAGTGATCACTTGATAGATTATAAGCCAGAGATGTTGAAGGGCACGCAGTACTGGTTGTTGGCCGAATCTGTTCATGTTTGATTGTTTTCTTCATGCAGTTTCAGTGTAGATTAATTAGTATTGTTCAATAATTAGCTCTTGTTTGTACGGTTCATTAACTAGTATGATATGATTCTTCTCAAGCAACCGCATAATGTTTTCAAAAGTTTGTATGCTTTAGCTAGTGTTGTTTTATGAATCAGTCAACTTGTTAGGCCAAGTTAGTTGGACGTGTTCCTCTACAAATGCTTATTTGTTGCTTGTCTGCTGTACGTACATACTAGACACATTAACCTAGTGCCAAGGCAATGTGCTTTGCCTCTAATGCCGTTGCCATAGTAAAGATGTTTCAATCCTGCGCTGCTACTGGATTTTAGAAGAATATATGTGCTCTACGATTTACACTCACCATTACATTCTGGTGCTATTGGATGAAATAAACTTACTATTACTTTTTTCTTGTAAGAAAATGAAATACATCCTTACGAGAAGTCACGGCTAATGAGAATGATGAGGAACAATGCCAGATTGCAAGAACTGGGCCTCACTACATTATCAACTTTGCGTACAAGCGTAAACGCCAACCTTCCCCCTGAAAAGACTAAGCAATCAAAGAACAAGTGTAGTGATGGGGAAGACTCAGGCTCTGAATATGATCCTAAAGACGATGAGAGGAGTGAGGGAGAAGAAATTGACAATAACTCAGTAGATGAGGAAGAGCCGTTGTTTGGGGATCAATCCTTAACTTCCAGCTGCACATCTAAGGTGCTGGTTCTTTTATCTTGGGGTGGGGATTAGATATTATATGTTGCTTCTTACAAGTAATATGTTGGATTGATGCTTTTAGTATTTCTGTTCATGCAAATCTGGTTATTTTAAATAATCCATCTCTTATTATTCATTTGTGGCAGGCCTCTAAGACTTCTAAGAAGGCTCCCACAAAGGCTTCTAAGAACAATTCTAAGATGGCTCCAGGTGGAAGGGGACACTCTAAGAGAGTGGCTTCCTTGTCAACAATTGAGCAATCAACTATAGTCTCAACAAGGTCACAGAAAGCAAGACAATCAGCCTTAGCAGTGACCGTAGAGGATGGAGCAAAGAGCAATCGCTCTCAACACCAAATGATGCTGATATGAGTCAACAAAGAGAAGAATTGCACACAAATAGTCCTGTGACAGATTGGGCATATAGAGAAGAAACCTATCAGCCAACAGATGTGGAGCAAGCTACTGATGTTGAACCTTCTTCCATGCATGATGTGGAGCGAACTGGTGATGGTGTTGCCCAAAATGAGGAGCACACCCAGCTGGCCAATGAAGGCAAGTCATAGTTGCCATGTTTTAAGTATTACTTACAATATGCTTTGTACTCACTCTTTGAATGATTTGTTTGTAGATACAGCACCAAATACTGAAAACAAGGGAGATCCACACAATGGGTAATTGCTTGATAGGTTGACTAGAACTATGGGAAGGAAATTGCCTATCATATTGCTGAAGGTAATAGAAGGCCACATAAACCGGTCCAAGCTGCCAAATTAGCATCTGAGGGTGGTATTGCTGTTAGGAAAGTGTGCCTATCTTAACACATTGGAAAGAGTACAAGAAGAAGAGAATGCAAATGTTCTTGATAAATTCATGGGCACATTATCTGTAAGTAATCTGATTCTTGGATATCATTATTTTTCATTCCTGTGATGTTATCTCAATGTTTATTGGATGGCACTCAGTCATGCAATCTCATCTGATTCTTGGATATCATTAACTTTAATAGGGAAGGCTAGCAATGGACACTGATGATCAGCCAATAAAGGATGCATGTGCTAATCTACTGCAGGATGGGGTACGTCAAGCTCGATATAGGCTAAAAGAAAATACTTTGATGGTGTAGCTGCTAATGAAGTGATGACAACATCTCCTGTCAATCATATTACTAATGAGCAATGGAGAGAACTAGTACGCAAGTGGTCTGACCCAAAAAACAAGGTACAAACTAGAAATCACATAATGTCATTAGTTTCTAGTTCTGAATTTGTCTTACAAAAATAATTTTCTGCATAGGAAATCTCTGAAAAAATAAACAGAACAGGGCTAAAGTCAAGTACCACCAAACGACAGGTTCTCGTAGCTACATCGCGCATTGCTATTCTATAGTGAGTAAAGTATTCTAAATCATTTTACTCTCATGTACTCTTAGGTGTCTTTTATGTGGAGTGTTGTTGGTATTTAGTTCTACATGATTGTGTTTATCGGCTTTACGCATTGCTATGCATTTCTTGCTGCAAGTATTTCCTGCAATATCATTTGAGCAAATTGTGCAGTTATGTTAAATTTCATACATATTTTTTGTTATGTCTGTTATGAAAACATGCATTCCTGTTCATCTAGTGTGCTTGACCTTGCTATCAGTATGCACTTTTGTCCAATACATATTTCTGAACTATTTGAGTCTCTTTGTATGCAGACTTTGTTTCAATATATAGTTGTTATCATCGGGTTAAGTTTGTCAATGTTATGATGTATAAACTTTTCTAACATAGCTGTACCATTTTTATTTGTCTCAACTACTATTTGAAATTGTCACTACAACATACAGAGGGAGAAGTATAAGGACCAAGAACCCACTGCAGTAGAACTTTGCAAAGAGTGCCATAACATCAATAAAAAGGCTTAGTGAGCCTATGAGAGCACGTAAAGAAGCCGTTGTAATAATTGCTGCTCCTGCCATATTGCTTTCTATTAACCATATTGCTTGTATTTCACGTACACTGATATGAGAATGGTATTGCTGTGATTTTGGTTGGCATTTTTATTTCAACTTGATAATGGTTATTAGAAACTACCTGTACTAACTATTTAGTGCCACTTGCTAGGTAGTTTATACTTACTGATATCGTCATGCATCATTTATAATTGGGAATTATTCTTCTTGGCTAGTGGCATTTTTGTGTACTTCTAGAATTCTCAATGTGCATGGTAACTGCCAGTGTCATTAAAATTATTGTTAAGACACAATTGCACGTTGTAATTCACAATATATTTCTTTGACTTGTACCTCTATGCTACACACACCTACAATGGGTTTTTAGTTTCATTGTGCCTCTGTGCTAACACACCTAGCTATAATGCTGAGTTACGTTTGACTTGTACATGTATGCTAACTACTTGTGTTTAATCATTCCAATATAGTCCAATATGGAAGCTATGATGGAGGTACATGTTGAAGATGGTGAAACGCAAAATCCAGTACAGAATTGTATCCAAGGTTCTCACTCAAACCAGCAAGAACAGCCATTTTTGAAGAATGTTGGCTAACCTCAATCTCCAACAAAGTCATCTACTGTACGAGAGCTTCAACACAATCTTGAGGTAGCGAGACAGATCAACCGCTCTTCAACACACAGTCGACACTCAACAGCAAGAACTGATATTCTCAAGAAGAAAACTGAAGCAGCGGAGAAGCAATGACAAGCAACAACAAGAGTTTTGAAGAATTCAAGCAACAGCACAGAAGAAAACAATGCACTCCTTCGTCGTCTTTTGAGCTCCTCACAGGTTAACCCTACTCATTGATTCATCTATTGAGACTCTAGTGGACGGGTAGCAATAGCTCTTTTGGTTGTGTTTTGTGCTGAATTCTAGAACTTCTAAGTGCCTCATGACTTTACGGTTGTTTATTTCCTTTTGTTGTGCTGTATGCAGTATGGGTTGCACTTTAACAATATCTATGTTCGAATTAGTGTGACTGAGATGAATGGTTTCTCACCTTTGCTATGTTGTAAATATATATGCTGATATTGTTTCTGTGATAGTGTTGTGAAATTTAGAGATTGGGTTCTGACTGATATTTTTTTGTGTTGTGAAATATATATATTTGTGTTCTAATGTTTGAAAATTGGGCTTGTAAAACATGCTTGTGAAACTTAGCTTAAATATTGAGATTGGGGTAGGTATAATGCGCCCAAAACTGGGTTCACAAACACGGGCTATCTGACACGTGGAATGATAGCTAATGCCACATCAGAAACAAACAATTATGACAAAAATATTTCGTCACAATATGAGGCCACGTCATATGATGATGTGTTAGCCACATCAGCAAACAATTATGACGAAAAATATTTCGTCACATATGAGGCCATGTCATATGATGACGTGTCAGCCATGTCAGCAAGGATTAAAGCTGGTGCCAACGTGGCACCTCTTTATGACAAAACTTTCGTCATTAACTGACATGTCCACGTTAGTTTTGCCGGTCAAACCGAGCTTTCAGTGACGAAATCAGAATATGCATGACATTCTTATTGCTTTCCATGACGAACGTTTTGCGTCACAAATGACGTCTAGATTATGACGAGCTATGTTCATCACAATGTTATGACGAAAAACTCATTTCGTCACGTAACATTTTTTATGACGCGACCACAGTGATGAACTCTTTTTCGTCACAGCTTCGTCATAAATAGTCATTGCTGACGATTTGGTTGCTTTAGTGATGTACTGTTAACGTCATACATCAGTATATCCGTAGTAGTGAAACAATATGCCTGTAGGTGGAAGATCATTTTAGGCTGAGTAGTTGAAACATATTTATGTATTTTTAGGACTGCGATGAGGAAATAGAGCCGAACGGATTGCTTGAAGGCATAGATGATGGAGATGAAAAAGAAAATATTGATGGTAATGATGGAATGAATGAGCATCATGTTCCATATGTGGGAATGGTGTTTGATAATGTGGAGGAGGCACAAAATTCTACAATGAGTATGCACAGAAGCTAGGATTTGGAACAAGAATTGGGTCCTCAAGAAATAGCCAGAAAAAGGGAAGTAAGGAACTGATCAGGAGGGTGTTTGAGTGTTGTCATGCAAGGAAAGCACTTGAGGAAATAAGCCAAACACTAATTGATAGTTACATTGAACCAACAAGCGAAACAGGAGATGGTTTGAGTAAAAAAAAGACGGACATGAAGACACGAAACTTGATGAAACGACACGATTGCAAAGCGAGCATGGTTGTTGGCGCTCGGAATGGGAAGTGGATGGTTACAGTTTTTAATGAGGAGCACACACACCCTATGGTCACTAAGACCGAGAGAACTAGGTTCTACAGATCTCACCGTAGAGTGCCATATGAAGAGTATGAGTTCCTTTAAAACATTGCATCATCGCAACATTCAGACCTCCCAAATCATGGCACTATTGGGAGACTTGCACGGTGGCATGCGGAATCTTCCATACACAAAAAAGATGTTGAGAACATAAGGACGCACCTAAGGCAAGGTCTCAATTGGCACGATATGGCGATAACCATAGAGTACTTTTAGAAGATTCAAGCAGAGAGCCCACAATTCTTCTATGCAATGAAGTAGATGAAAATCAGGCAGTGAGGGGATTGTTTTGGGTTGATGGGAGGACAAGACAGCTATACAAGAAGTTCAATGATTGTGCATTTTTTGACACAACCTTCTGCACAAATCGATACAACATGCCGTTCGCAGCCAATTGTAGGAATCAACAACCACGGACAAACCATAATGTTGGGATGTGCCCTAATCTCTGATTGAAACAATTGAAACATTCAAATGGGTGTTCCACAATTGGATGGTTGCTATGAATGGAGAACATCCAAAGTGTTTGATGACAGATCAGGACCAAGCAATGAAATCAGCTATATCTGAGGTGTTTCCCAATACTAGGCATAGGTGCTGCAAGTTGCATGTCTTGCGAAAAGCGCAAGAGAAGCTTGGGAGGTTGTTCAGTACAAGGGAAGGGTTCGACAATGATTTCTTTGCATGTATCAATGACACGGATACCGTGGAGGAGTTCGAGCTCTCGTGGCAACAGATGACTGTGAAACATGGGTTATGTAGTAACAACCACCTAAATAACATGTGGGCCACAAGGGAGACTTGGGCACCAGCCTACTTCAAGAAGGACTTCTTCCCTTCACGAGCACGACGGGAGATCGGAAGGACTAAATTCATTTTTCAAGAAACTCGTCCACCCTCAAGATTCCGTGTGGCAATTTGTGAAACAGTACGAATAGTTGAAGAACACTTGATCGGGAGGACAATGCAAGTTTCGTTGGTGAGGTGACGACGGCCCGTACATGGTCTAGGTATGATTCCACATAGTCATGATGAATATTCAGACCATACTTTCGTAAAATGCGTTGATATGTTTCTTTATATATGTATTACTATGGTTTAGGGAAACAAAGTGTAATAGTAATCGGGAAAAAAAACAGTGAAGGAAACAATATGGTTATCCGATTATGCCATAAAGTGTGAAAACATAGTAATGAAACATTAAACATTATGTTCAGAAACATTATATGACGATGAAGGAAACAATATGCTCATCCGATTGTGTGATAGTGTGAAAACATAGAATGAACATTGTAAATTATGTTCAGAAACATTACATGACGATGAAGGAAACATCAAATGAATTATTGGCATGAAGGATTCATGTGACATAACTTGAAACTATAGTTTGCCTTGGTTCAGGGGAAGAAAAGTGAAAAAATAATCAAGACAAAATTAAAAAGAGAAGAAAACAATATGATTGTACGAAATAGAGTTTTGGACGCATACTTTCGTAAAATGTAATATATGTTCCTTTATAATTTTGACAGCTTCAAAATAGAGGAGCAGACAGCAAATTTCTACACAAGGGCATTGTACGAAAAATTTAAAACATTGTTGAAAGGTACCACAGCGTTGATCATCAACAGGGAAGAAGGATGCGGCCTCGTGTTTCAGCTAAGTCTAAATGATCCACAATACTCAAAGAAGCATATGGTCTCAGTTCAGCTAGAAGACAATTCTTACGTATGCACTTGCAACATGTTCAGTATGGATGGGCTGCTGTGTGCTCACATCTTGAAGGTTATGGTGCAAGTAAACGTGCAAGAAATATCTGAGAAGTACTTGCTTAAGAGGTGGTCCGAGGACGCGACAACTGAGTTACATGGAAGCAACTTCGGGCAAACATGCGTGTTTGGAGTACCCAAAACTAATACGCTCAGATTTAATGCATTATGTAGGAAAATGGCACACCTAGCATCGAATGCGTGCTTTCGTGAAGATACTTACAAGGTTGTGTATGGAGAGATTGAGCAGTTATGTAGCCTAGTTGCTAAAGCTAGGCTAAATGATGGTGTTGTGTTAGAAGAAAGTCATGATGAAGCTGTGAGCCATGTACGTACCCGCCAAGGAGTGCTACAAAAGGTCGTCCACAAGAGAAGAACAAGAGGAGGAAGCCAGGAGTGGAGACTCGAGCAACGAAAAGCATGAAACAGAGAAAAAAGGGGAAGAATTGTTGCTCATTTTGCAAAGAGGACACGCATAACAAAAGCACCTGCCCACAGATGGCACTTGAGAATCCCAAAAAGCTGAGGAAGCAGAAAGAGTTAGACGTGAAACGGAGCTGACACTGTGAGGTTTCTATTTATTTAATTAATGTTTCGTAATAAACTTTGTGGAATGGACATTTGTTGTAGACATTAGATTTCTGGGTGAATTGGACAAGAAAAGATATATTATGGTGAATGGTTTGTCTGCAATTAGTTGGAACAATACTCTGGCTTGGGTGTGGTAAACAAAGAGAAATAGTAGTGAACAAAACAAGATGGTGGTTAGATTGTCCCCATATATATTCTGCAAATATAGTAATGCAACATTCAGAATACTTTGCTATGGTCTAGGGAAACAAAGTGTAATAGTAATCGGGACAAAAAAACCAGTGAAGGAAACAATATGGTTATCCGATTGTGCCATAAAGTGTGAAAACATATTAATGAAACATTCAAAATTGTCTTCGGAAAAATTACATGACGATGAAGGAAACAATATGCTTATCCGATTGTGCTATAGTGTGAAAACATAGTAATGAAACATTCTAAATTATGTTTGGAAACATTACATGACGATGAAGGAAACATCAAATAAATTATTGGCACGAAGGATTCACGTGACATAACTTGAAACTATAGTTTGCCTTGGTGGAAGAAAAGTAAAATAATAATCAGGACGAATTTAAAAGTGAAGAAAACAATATGGTTGTACTGGTACAATAAACATAACTGTTCTTTTGGACATACTGAAACATTCTAGATCCATTATTGAAACAGTATGTTTAGTCACAAGAAACATAACTGTTCATATGTTCCATACATCAGGTAATAAAGTTCCCATGTGGATCTGTTTTTCCTTCAACAACATGACTACGGAAAACATGGTCCAAAGTTACCATTACATGAGCAAAGTGCATATAATAGTACCATCCTGCGCATTACATGATACCAATAACCCTAGAGTTTCAAAACACAAAACACCAAAATACTGGACAGTCGTGTGATATGGCAGTGCTCGGATTGGATTTTGTATCATTTCTTCCACTTGAGAACCCATGATGGATCTTGTACATTTAATGGAGAGTGGATGAGCCGCTCAGCAACCATCTTGCGGAAGTCCTTGACATAATCCTGAAATTTTATTATTGTGTAGAGACAAATGAGTCGTATGGACGGAGCATTTGGTAGGAATGATTATGATTGAGAGAGTGAATGATTTTTGAGATGAGTTCATACCGCGTCAAAATACTTTATATTTTTGCCGTCCCATTTTTCCATAAAAATCATCGTGAAGACCCCACAATCATGACTATTTAGAATGGATGTACCCAATATCAGGTTTTGCTCGTTGTCAATCACGTATCATTTTGCATAACATGTCGTGAAATAAATAAGTGCATGTACTCACAGGTTACGTTGCTGCTGGCAATCTTCTGGGTAGTGGGATGTGAAATCCCCTATTTTGTGGCTCTTGAATGTGTTAGTATGAAGAGCGAGCGCAAAGAAGTTAATGACCTGCAATTGGTACATTGGAAACAAGTTGTGATGTGGTATGAGACAAAAGCAAAATAGAGTTGAAACAAAAATACAGACCACATTGTTGGCTGCCTCATATACAGCATCATCATCGGATGCTTTCATGGAGTTAAAGACATTGATTGTCTTATGGAGTAAATTGATACAACAAAGGATCTAGTGGTTATCTTTGACAATCAGAAAGTACAGCTGCAGCGATGAAGATGTCAGTTTGTATTATTGAATAGTGTGCATAAATGGATCATATTGGATTAGGGACTAATCAGATCAAATGATTCAAGTTTGAACTCCTTGTAAAGTCGCATAAATTCTCCGTTGCAAGTGTTTGGATCAAATTTGCCGTCATGGACCATGAGTTTTGGCTACAAAAAGACAAAACCCATTAGTGATTGTAGGAATGAAACTTTGTAATGAAAAGTGGTAAACAAAATACATACCACAATTGATTGTGAAAATGCGAATTTCTTGCACATGGGCTGGTTTGATATTTTTTTGTTTGCTACAACATTGAAGTCCCGGGTGAAAAGGTCCATAACCTTGCTGGTCATCTTCGCCCGAGGCATTAGTGCGTTCCGAAAATTTTCATATGATATGTGGTAATCTTCAAAGTCAATGAAATGAGGCCTGCAAATAAACATGCAACCTGAGAAGCACATCCATAATCCTGCTAGGAAGCATTTGGCAATGTTTGATGAAAAAAATAAGTAAATATGGTGAGAGAAAGTGCTCACTGTTCTTGACCCTTTTTGGCCTTTTTGACGTATTTTTTTAGTATGTACGTGTTGTATGTCTCGTCGACAGTCCTATTAATCTTCAGCTTCTTCGACGTGGCAGCATCATCAATACCCAAGAACGCCCTTTTCTTTCTATTTTTCTTGTCAAGAGAGAGTGTTCCAATGCTTTCGACAACATTGCTAATATCAGGTACATCTGCGGCTGCTCCTATGGAGTAAAACATGTGAGAGAACCAATGAGACACCACAAAAAATAGTTCAGTTGTTGTAGAAGTACCTGATGCAGCAGGATCCACATTGATGCTCGCAGTTGGCACAGGTGGAAGGTTTGCACTGTCTTCTTTTTTGCCACATGATTTTTCAATGTTATCAGCGATCTTCGATACAGTATCCCAGAAATTAGTATCGCTGTTTGCCTCCTCGAGATCAGTAGCCCCACCAGCAGACACATCCCGCGAGGTGCTTGTGGCTCCTTTATCAGGTATTGAAGTGTTGTTGTCCGGTGGATCTTCTCGTACCTCCAGAACCTCCTCAACAGGCTTGGGTTCTGTGTTAGGTGGTACAGGCTGGGGTTCTGTGTTAGGTGGTACAGGCTGGGGTTCTGTGTTAGGTGGTACAGTATTGAAGAAAGCCTTCGAAGCAGCGATAACCTCGGAAGCAAACTCGGACATCCGTTTTGCATGCAAAGTCCTCATTGCTTCATGATTCCTTTCTAACTCTTCATCCCAAATGACGTTGTGCTTGTCGATAAGATTCTGTAGGTAAGTTGGAATCTGTTAAGAACAACATTAATGAAACATTAGCTTATATAAATGGAAACATTCGTACGTTGTTATGAAAACATTAGAACAATTTAAAATGAAACATGTGGAAAAACAGAAGCATTTTGTGCAGTAATGTCGTGGGAACATTTAAAATCAAGCATGGGTACTAGAGATCAGAATGAAGGAAACACAATTAGTCTGAAACAAACACAACTCAACAGGGAAACCATTACATTAGAGTGATTAAAACATCAAAATGTACCTTTAGCTACGTAAACGGATGGAACATACATGCACTGGAGTGGAAACAAAATTATGAAACGGATGGAACATACATGAACTGGAGTGGAAACCCAGAAACACAATGAAGCATTGCTAATTGAATATGCAAATGGAAACATTATATTTTTAAAAGTCAATGTGAAGTGTTTTATCTGCTATGTATTGACACAAAAGTTTGTACATACTAAATGCGGGAACATTCAGAATCATGCCTGGACACAATAAATCAGTATGGATGAAACAAATATAAGCAGGGTACCCATCAAACCAGATATATCCAGTAAAGATATTGAAACATTCATATGCACTATGGGAACACGGTATATCCTTTTCTGAAACAAAAAAGGGTACCTCCTGATCTTGTGAATTGGTTACTCTGCACTGGTCAAGCATTAGTGGTTCTTGGTCAGAAATATCATCGGTCCTAGACCGATCAAAGTATGGTGTCTTCTCAAATGGTCGGAACTACGAAAATAAACATTAATTTTACAACAACAACAATAATGGATGGACAATATTGACATGGACATACTGCATGCACATACAGGGCGGGCGCCATAACAATGTGGCTTGACAGATGATTTCATCCTATCATGTTTCATGAGAAACTCAAAATCTTCGTCTTTCACATGAGACGCCCTTGGCAAAGAGTAATCAAATCGATGATCGGGCAATATTGACGGAGGGAAATCTAGGTGATCCATGTATATAATCTGAAATTAGACATACAACAATAAATTAGTGATGAAATATGTGATAATGAACCACTGGAAACAATGGAAAAATGTACAGTGAAGTAGGCATACAGCAAGAAGATCAAGGCATCCACCAATGTTGACTTTTGCCAGGCCAGTTGTTTGTTTCTTTTGGAACTTAGCGACCTCTTCCATGAGAAATTTCAGAATGTGTCCACTCCAATCATATTGACAGATATTGTCAAGATCATTTAGGCTACCAAGATAACCCAAGCGCAGCATGTTATTAGTTCCAGGGCAAAGATAAGTTGACAGTGCTATGAGAAAAAATGTCCTCAAGAATGTCTCCTTATCCAGATTTGTTTTCAGCATCTCAATAGCATCAGGAATTGGTGCTCGTCTTGTGGATGCATAGTCTCTTTTGTAGAAATCACGAAACTCCGATTCGTCGTGACTACCAAGGACAGCGACCGGCCGAGTGCCCGATGGAAGACCAATAACTTTCTGAACCATTTCTCTTGTGAACAGTATACTAGTCCCATTGTGGTCGTTCCTAAATTCACACAATTCTGGATCAATGTGCTGAATGATCCATTAAACCAAACCATCAGGAACGGAGTAAGATGCAACCTCAAGTAGCTTTCCGAGCCCAGTATCCCTAACAATAGCTATTTGTCCCTCGGTTAGTCCGTCTACAACTTTCTTAAATCGTCTTGCCGAGAAACGATTCAATAACTCAACACCAGCTTCACCCCCCTTCATGTTTGCAAATGCAAATCCTGACAAAAGTACGTTGTTAAATACATTAGTGGAGATAACTCAGTTTCAATTAAAACGATGATATACTTGGAACAGTGGTACTGAACTAATGCAACAACGTTGATATGTGTTGGAAACATAATAGTGCGCAACAAAAAAAGACAGTGGATGCAACATACATGGCTTGGAGTAGAAACAATATTCTATTTGAATTTAGGGGACCACACCTCCCGCGTGAACTAATGCAACAATGTTGGTATGTGCTGGAAATATAATATTGTGCAACAAAAAAAGACAGTGGATGCAACATACATGGCTTGGGGTGGAAACAATAATCTATTTGAGTATGGGGGACCACACCTCCCGCTTGATTATCACTAGTGGTACTGAACTAGTCCAACATCTTTGGTATTCGTTGGAAACACAAATATTGCACAGCAGGAATAGACAGTTGATGCAACATATATTGTTTCCACCCCAATTATCCCAACAAATATTGAGGTGCAAACAACAATCTATTTGAATTTGGAGGACAACGCATCCGCCTAATTATCCCAACAATAGTGTACCACAGTAACATCACTTCTAGCCTTACTGAACAAAGGGATCAAACAGAAAAAACAATGCACCGTGGAACTGACCTTATCCTGGCCGTGCATGCGTGACTGCGGGTCGTGCTTCTGCCGCTCCTTGATGATTTCCTGCGGGATAGGGATAGATGGCGCGAGGTAGGGTTTGAGGGGTTATGGGGATTTTGGGTGGATGTGAAGGTCGGAGATGGGATTTGCGGTGGTTGAAAGACGGCGGCGATGGCAATGACAATCGATTCGCCGGCACTGCAGAGAGCTCGCACCGGAGATAACTCGCGCCGGAGAGAGACGGGCGGGATTTGAGGAGTTTTGGGGGTTTTCGGTGGCTGGAGTGTGGGGGGTTTACGGTGGCTGTGAAGATCGCAGATGAGGTGGCTGAAGGTCGGCGGCGGTGGCAGTGGCAATGGCGAGCTCGCGCCGGAGATAACCTTGAAGCACGTCACCGTGCAAGGTCGTCCGTCGGTGGGGAAGACGTCGACAATGGCGGGGAAGGTCGGCAGCGGATGAAAGTCCGGCGTCGCCGTGCCGGAGAGTGAGGAGATTCTTCCGTCGGCGGGGAAGACGGAAATTTGGCAGGGAAGACGAAACGTCAGCGGGGAAGATGGGGCGATGGAAACAAGGGAAGATGAAATGACTACTACGCCGATGGAAACAAGCGAAACGGAAGGGACGGACTGATTGAGGGTGGTGGCATTTCATTGTAATTCACTAGAAGTTTTTGGGCCGCTGGATTACGTTAGATCGACGGCTGTAGAGGGTGACGGGAAATCACATGGATCGGCATGCAGATAGGAAGAGTTTTCCTTTCTTTTATTGTTTCTAGATATACATCAACATATACTTAACTAAAATTTCAAATAGATTTGGTTTTTCAATTGGCAAATTCTACGTATGTTTCTATTGGCTATTCGCTGCGATTCACATCTTAACCACAAACATATGTGCCCTTCCATTTCAACATACCAAATTACAACACGTAATTTGTAGATGCATGCTTCTATTGTTGGACTTTTCACGCATGTGGGATCCAAAACGATGATCGCTTTCCCTTTGAAGTCCCAACAATAGTCAGTTAAGTAAAATGACGCATATCCTAAACCTATTAGGATTCAAGAAATATGCGATATGCTATAAGAAACTTCGAGAAAACCTAATAGGATTAAGAGTAAAACCTATTAAGATTCAGAATCCTTCTTACTTTGGAAGAAACTATGTGCACTACTACTGAAACCTTTTGTACAGACGGTTCTTAACCAACATGCGGAACGCTTTTTTGAACCGTCTATACTAAAGCGTATTATTGAACCGTCTGTACAACTCTTATTACAGACGGTTCACAATTAGAACCGTCTGACTTTAGATAATAGCACAGACGGTTTGGAACTGGAACTATCTATACAAAACCCATATCACAGCCAATTTTTCTTCTATAATCTTCTGTACTAATCGAATATCAGGTACTAAAAATAGTTTTACAGACAGTTTTGTTGCTAGAACCGTCTGTATTGTTCATACCGCACCACCACATCATATATACAAGCACAGCAGCATAAAAACACTATATATAGTAATTGATCACAGCACACAATTATTTAAAATTGATCACCATCCATGCATGCACAAGCACATTAAAAAGTAAAATGTCATTCTCAACCATAAGATAGATATATGAAGCAATAAGAAATTCAAAAATTAAAGGATAAGTCATTCACATCAACTGTTTGACTAACTGCTCGAGCTACAAAGTTGTCGGGATCATAGAATTTTCTGGTCTCCTTTATGATCTGTGAATGTATGAACCCAATGAGCCATATTTGGATATACCAGACAATCTCAATGTGGAGCGAAGTTGTAGGAAACTTAAATGTTTGTAGAAGGAAATTAAAAAATGTTAGGCACAATGTCACAATGATGAAAAATATATTTGAATATACTATAATGAGACTAACCTTCAGATCTACTGTACTAGGGCCAAGGATTTGTAACATATATTGGGCCACATAGTACCCACAGAGTTTGTTGCCCAGCGGCTGCTTGTGGCACTACAGAAATTTGTTTACTTGCACGGTAAATTTAGTTGTACGGAATACATATTATAACGTGTGAGAGCATTATTCATGGGCACTGGAGGAATTATCACCGGCAAATGATATCGGTGAGTCAGTTCGGGCTTTTCTGTTTGTACAATCCCCCTTTGAAACATACTTCGCTAACGCCCCATTGAGCACCTTCGTCAGATCTGCGTAATTCTCTGGTGGGTAGTTCTTGGAGTCGAAGTACACAACATGTTGATGTTGTGGATCGATACGAACAAGCATCCAGTGGAATCCATAGTTGTAGGGCAGAAGGATGAGGCGCTTAGTATAGAGAAGGAGCATGACCTGTGTAGTGTACTCCTCGACCTCTTCCAGCCTGTATTGGACTAGCGTGCATACGACCACTTGTAGATCAAGGAATCCGATATTCGGATTGTCTTTTCTGGCTTCTTGAATCATATGTCTACACATAAGAGTAATATTATTAAAAGAGCTTATCAATGAGCTAGGCCATTCAATTAGCATAGACTGTTATTCAGAACAATTACAGTGTCCAACATCTTAATAGGTAGATATTGAGGGCATCATGATGGAAGAGGAGGGATAACTCATCGAAAGGCACGATGAAGGTTCCACTTGCATTAAGGAAATGTTGCTGCTCGAACCTGGCATTGATATTGTCCGAAAGATGCTTCTCCTCATTGATCCTCCTCATGTAAAAATCATGCACGGTCTGAGATGCCTAACCAAGTCGCTCTAACTGTATCCGTGTCACTAATGGCTGCCCTTTCTTGTAGCTTGTTATCTGGGGTTTTCCTTGTACATCTTTGCCCTTGCTCTTGGCTGACTTTTTTGTACTTCTGCCCTTGCCCTTGGCAAGAGGTGCCGATTTGGCGGCCTGCTTGGCAGATTTGCTGGACAGTTCTTGCTGAGATTGTACAAAAGCAGATTTCACCTTCGGTGGAGCAGCACAAAATGAGAAGGCCTTCCCGTCGTGTATTGGAGAAAGCGGCCGTGGAGACGGTGTAGGGACAACTAGGGAGATGTACTTCTTTGGCCACTAGATGAATGTGTGGACAGCTTGCCCTAGTGTCGTGACATCGCCTTCTAGGGGTATAGGTAGTGGGTATGATGAGCACCTACTTCCTTGTCATCTTCTCTCATTTTGTTGTCTGCACCACCACAACCATCGTCTACACATACTTCCTCATCATCTTCTCTCATTTTGTTGACTTTGGATTCTTCAACGATGACAACCTCTTCATGTAACATATTATGCTTTTCACCATGTTTGGTCCAGCACATGTAGTCCGGTTTGAAGCCTCTAATAATCAAGTGCGCTTGGATCTGTAAGGCTGAGTTATGTCTGACAAATGATCTCTCATTTCTACAATTGCAACAAGGACAATATATAAATTCAACACCCTTCTTCAACCTATTCTCCTCGGCAACTCTCAGAAAATTCATCACACCATCAAGGTGCCCTTGGTTCATGTGAGAACTGTACATCCAACCACGAGCCATCTAGCTACACGCGCTGCACAATAAGAAATTCATGTTAAAATAAGCTAATAAAAGAGCGCCACCTAGCTTTTTATCCAAAAAAAGGAGCTACCTAGCTAGCTAATAAAGCTCAATGAAAATTAATATTAATGTCATATGTAAGAGTAAGGTCATATTCAAGTATGTAGAAATGAGCTAAAATTAATTAAAACTTATCGTTAAATAGTATTTATTATTAAATTATATGTAAATTAATCTAAAACTCCAGATCGATTTAAGCTAGCCCTTTATGGTAATGCATAAACCCAATTATATGTAGACTTATCTAAAACACTAGATTATGCATTATCCAATTATCCAATTCTAGATTGCATTATCCAATTATGCAAAATATCTTCAACTTCGGAGCTAATTATAACAAAATGCATGCACTAAATGATGTATGTAAATTAATCTAAAGCAAGCCTCATGTCTAGCTAGATTAAAACAATTCTACATTTATTATGAACAAAATCTAGATATATCTAGGTCAAGATACAAATTACCATAAATTTAGATATCCAAACCAAATTAGAACATATCCCTCACCTTAGACTAACAAATGTAGTTGAATCTACGAGCTTTCACCCATCCACCACTTTGGTCTAAATCACCGGCCACTTCTCCAAGCAACGCTGCCATCACACACTACTCTATTTTAGACAGCAAAAGCCTGAGCTCGAAGTGGATGGAGACTAGAGAGTGCATTTATGGTGCTATTTTTACAAACGGCTCCAGGTGGTGAACCGTCTGGTACTATTTTTATAGATGGTTCCAACCACGAACCATCTGTGACACCATCCATAGTACAGATGGTTCTAGGTAGGAACCATTTGTGATATTTATACAGACGGTTCCAACAACTTAGTGTCCCACCTAATCGGTACCCCTGGTCATCATTTTCTCAGATGTTTAGTGTTTGGAACCATCTGTGATATTTGTATAGACGGTTCCAACAATGAACCGTCTTTACTATAGCATCTCGCCTAATCGGTACCCCTAGTCATTGTTTTCTCAGACGATTAGTATATGGAACCGTCTGTGATAATGTTTTCACAAACCGTTCTGCGAACGGTCTGTACAGGGATGTCCCGTTAAATGGATTCTGGAATAGTGGTGGGAACATATATAAACCCATGAAGAGGTGGCCATAGGAACACAACTCAAGTAATCAAGCAATCCAAGAGCAAGGTGCAAACAAGAGAAGATTAGAGGCTAGTTTCTTTAGTACTAGATTCCTGAATCCGAGGGTCCTAAAAGGTGTGAGAGGGTTGTGAGAGAGCGATAATTCCTTGTACTCTTTTGAGGTCATGCTTAAAGAATTCAAGGTTGACTTTGCTAAATCTTTACTCTTTGTCATAATTGTCAGTCGTCATTATTTTGATACTCTCTAAAGGGTTCATCTACTTCATCTTGATACCGTGCACGCTTGTGCCATATCACACAAAATCTGATTGGATTCGGGGGCTGCTACGCATAACAAGGGGTATCAGGACATAAGAAGTGTATTAGAGCTAAGGCCGGATTAATCAGATTTGTGAGAAGGTCGACAGGACATCAGGTAGCACATAATCAGGAGCGATGTCGACGATGTGGAGCCAAGTAGAAAATTTTGATGGCGGTGGAAACTTCAGCGTGTGGCAATGTGTGGTGAAGGATGTTCTTGTCCAACAAGGGCTAATCAATGCTCTTGAAGGGAAAAAATCGGCTAAGACATCTGATGAAGAATGGATGGTGATGGAGCGGAAGGCTGTCAGCATAATCCGTCTATGTTTCTCCAATGAGGTAAAGTACTCCATAATCAAGGAGAATTCATTGATGGAGTCACGTAGAAGAATTATACATGACAAAGTCATTGACAAACCAATGGGTGGCAAAGCGGCAGCTATTCAAGTTGCGCATGGAGGAAGGCAAACGGTTCGTCGACCATCTGAATGTCTTAAACAAGCTTGTCACAAAGTTGTCTAGTGTGGATGATAAAATCAAGGAGAATGACATGGTCGTCTTATTGTCTTCATCAGCAACTGGTGATGAATATTCTCATGGGGAAAACATTCTCAACTTCAATGAGACCGTTACATATCTACTAGAGGCGAAATCCTTGAAAAGCCATCGGAATCTTCATCCTCGGGTGATCACAGGAAGAAGAAGGGCAAGAATAAGGACAAACATACATGATATCTATGTGACAAGCTCGAGGAAGGTCATATGATAAAGTACTATCCAAGTTTGAAGCAAATGAGGAGTGCATGCTTAGTGGCAATAGATGATTCAGATTTACTTGTCATTAGTCAACCAGATACTAATCATGGATGGATATTTGATTCGGGTAGTTGTTTTTCGTATATGTTCGGTGAGTGAAATGTTTGATGATGGATCTCTACACTTGGCGCATGAAACTATTCAATTAGTGGAGATACAAAGAATAAGGTGTGAACTGTGGAGAAGGAAATCGTGGCGGGACTAACTAACCATGCAATACCAGTGAGCAGGTGCAGCTGGGGGGGGGGTGGGACAAACCTATGGCAAGGAGGGCTATAGGAATAGGTGGTGAGTTAACTAAACTACGGAAAAGAGGAGCTCTCAGGTGGAGGGAACCAGGATACCAGCACGCACATCATGGTGAATAAGCTCTTGTGGTAAGGGCACTCCCAAGATGGGAGCAAAAATGGCAGAGCTAACTTGGAATGAATTCTTGGAGGAGCACAATGATTTCAACGGATAAGAGTCAAGGTGGAAATTCTTAAGGAAAGTGACTAAAATCGTAAACCTATTGGGATTCAAGAGGTGTGCTATAAGGAAATAAAAAAAATCTAATAGGATTAAAAGTGAAACCTATTATGGTTTAGAATCCCCCTTACTTTGGAAGAGAATATGTGGGAATCTATATGAACCCATGATGGGGTGGTCGTAGGAACACAACCCAAGCAATCAAACAATCTAAGAGCAAGGTGCAAACAAGAGAGGATTAGAGGTTTTTTTTTAGTACTAGTTCTTGTATAGGGCAAGAATCTGAGAATCCTAAAATGTATGAGAGGGTTGTGAGAGAGCGATAATCTCTTGTACTCTTTTGAGGTTGTGCTTAAAAAATTCGTGGCCGGATTCACCAAATCTTTTCTCTTTTGTCGTGGTTGTTAGTTGTCATTATTTTGGTACTCTCTATAGGGTTCAATTACTTCGTCTTGATACCGTGCATGCTTATGCCATATCACATAAACTCTGACCAGATCCGAGAGCTTTTGTGTATAATAAGCATATTAGAGCATAACACTAGTTTAGTTTCTCTCTGCGCAAAGGGTTGTGCTTGTGCAAGAAACATCTCACTACTTTCAGATCAACTGGGACCTCAAGGCCATTTTTGTTTCACATGAATCACAACTTTGTTTCCCACCCAATATGTTAATGTTTCCTTTTGTGTTTAACAATATTTCATCCATGCAAAGTAGTTAACATCATTCTTCGGCCTCATCCAAAGTATAATTCCTTTGTCCATCAGAGATTAGTTTTCATTACTTTTGTATGAAACATTTTACAGCGCAAATAAACTGGTAACATGTTGATCATTCATTATATTTTTGTTCCCCTAAATCACTTCTATCAATGACAAGCACACCAAAGCAAACACTACTGCAGATTGACCCTCTGCTGAACCACCTCCATTGACGAGCACACAACGGATCGTCGTTGGAGGGGATCCCCGCTGACAGACTCCTATCCGCCCGTCAACGGAGAAGACAGCCAGGCTGGATGTGAGGACCAGCACTGACGGGCAACAAAACAGCCCGTCAGTGAAGATGCACCAAGGGTGCCAAAGATGACGCGTCCTTTTCACTGACAGGTGGTAGTTAAGTGCCCATCAGAGGAGAGGACGTCTCCATTGACGGTCAGCTAATACGCCCGTCAGTGGAGATGGATCCATAGATGACGTGTCTTTTCACTGACGGGTTGTAGGTAAGCGCCCGTCAGAGGAGATGGACAAAGGGTTCCACAGATGACGTGTCTTTTCACTGATGGGCTGTAGGTAAGTGTCCGTCAGAGGAGAGGACGTCTCCACTGATGGGTAGCTAAGCCGCCCGTCAGTGGAGATGGACAAAGGGTTCCACAGATGACGTGTCTTTTCACTGACGGGCTGTAGTTAAGCGCCCGTCAGAGGAGAGGATGTCTCCACTAGCTGCCCGTCAGTGGAGATAGACAAAGGGTTCAACAGATGACATGTCTTTTCACTGATGGGCACAATGCGCGTCCGTCAGCGACCAGAGGTCCAGGGCTAACTACAGAATCACTGACGGTCCCATTTTATAGGTCCGTCAGTGGTGATGTCGCTGTATAAAATAGAGGTGGTGCTCGTTGCTGGCCAGTGCTCGCGCGCCCACTGGCCAGCAGCGAGCGCCGCTGTCACCCCATATGCTGCTGCCGTCGCCGCCGCTCCCCCACCCACAAAGACTCCTCCCCTCTCCCCAACCCTCCTCCTATCCCTCCTTTCTTTTTCCCCAAGCTCAAGATCTCTCTAGATCTAGATCTAGATCTTCTCTTTTCCTTCCCAAACATTCCCCTTTCTTCACCCATTTCTAGCTCTCTCTCTCTCTCTCTCTCTCTCTCTCCAACCCAACAAGATCTCTCATCTGTCCCTCCTCCTCTCACTCTCTCCATAGATCTCTCTTTCCTCGCCGAAAAGATCGCTAGCGCTTGGTAATAATGCTCGATAGTGTTCTTTTCATTTTGTATATGTATTTGATGTGATTTCCGGTCATCGAGCCGAGGCCTAGTGTTTTGTTCTTTTTCGTCGAACTGATCAGTCTCGTGTCGTAGGGATCGATCAATGGATCACAGTTGGATGTATGACAACTGAGGGATAGAGAGTTCGGCTATGGCTTTGAATGAGTTTCTTGATGTCGCCGAGCGAGATATGAGGAGAAAAGGTGGCACAAAGATTTGTTGTCTTCTGTCGTGATTGTAAAAATTTGGTAATGTTCGATACGAGAGGGAGGGTGACGGTACACCTGGCGCTTAAGGGTTTCATGTCAGGTTATACACGTTGGATATGTCACAGTGATGAGCAGGAAGATCAAGTGTTACAGCAAGATGCCAAACACGGAGAGGTAGAAGAAGACGAGAGGAGTTTTGAACCTGACACCGAAGAAGAAACGGGGAACAATTTGGCCGATATGGTACAGGACGTTCACATGGTGGAGCAGGTGGTGATAGATCCTGAGGATGAAAGAGAGGCTGCTAAGTTCATGAGACTAGTTGAAGACTCACAAACCCAGTTGTATACCGGTTCCGATCCAGAGCACACGCGTCTGTCGGTCACGCTGGAACTTCTAAGGATTAAGGCAGCCCATAATTGTCCGGACGAAGGCTCCGATGAGACATTGGCTTATCTTGCAAAAGTTTTTTCTGAAAAACAACTTGTTGCCTACAAGCACCGATGAAGCCAAGAAGGTTGTCTGCCCTCTTGGATTGGACGTGCAGAGGTTCCATGCGTGTCCGAATGACTGCTTTATTTACCGCACGGAGCACAAGAAGCTGTACAAGTGTCCTACGTGCAACACATCCAGATTCAAGTGGGGTAGAAACCAAGCCGATGATGAGGACCCAGTGACGAGTGGCGCTCCGGCAAAGGTTGTATGGTATCTTCCAGTCCTTCCCCGTTTGAAGCATTTATTCACTAACAAGAAGGAGGCAAAGCTGTTACGTTGGCACACCGAGGGGCGAAAAACTGATGATGGCGTGATGAGACACCCTGCCGATGCTTCGTAGTGGCGGGCAATTGACGCCCAATACGATGATTTCGGAAAAGATCCGAGGAATATTAGGTTTGGTATGAGTACGGACGAAATCAATCCGTTCGGCAACATGAGCAGCAGACATAGCACTTGGCCCGTGGTTCTATGGATGTACAACCTTTCTCCATGGCTGTGCATGAAGCGAAAGTATATACACCTCTTTATTCTCATTCAAGGGCCAAAGCAACCTGTGAGCAAGGTCCTAACATTTTAAGCATATGATATCAACGGATACACATTCTATATGGAGGCTCAAGACAGAAAAAGTACGTCTCAGAACAGTGGGGTGACGATAGAAGCTAAAACCGGTAACCGTAAGGACATATACTACGATGTTATCGAAGAGATTTGGGAACTGGACTACACCATCACAAAGATCCCCATGTTTCGTGTCAGATGGGCAAAAAAAGTCCATATCGACGATGACAAATTCACTACCATGACTTTACCTCCCCCGACATCTATTGACCCAACACAAGTCAAAGCAATCAGTGCCAAAGATGAGCCATGGGTATTAGCTAAACAGATCTCGCAAGTCTTCTACATAAAAGACCCAAAGGAAAAGAAGCTCCATGTCGTCAGAAAAGGGAAAAGGAGTATTGTCAGAGTCAATGGTGTAGTTGACAAAGAGGACTATGACCAATTCGACGACCCGGACTCTGAGCCAGAAGCTCTTGATAAACACCCTACCAAAAGGAGCAAAGCTACTAAGGATGCTGAGCCATACGTAAGACGCAATCACGCCGAAGGACTAACGTATACCACCAAGAAGATCACTATTCATGAGAAGATTGTCGAAGACGACGAAACCTAGCGAGCTATGTGTGTATGTATAATTATGTCTTGGTTTGAATGATTTCATATTGTGTGTACCGTACGTGTGTACGTATGTATGTGGAATCTGGTACATTAGATTTCCATGTTAGGTAGTTTTTGCCATCACAGATGAGCTCAGTGAACTCTTTGTTAGATATATGAGTGGTATGAAAAAATAATGGTATGGTATTCTTAAGTAACTTTAGTATCTTTGCACATAATCATAATTTAAATAAAGAAAGGAACTGAATCAATAAGCCAAAACAATATATACAATACGCCAAAAATAAAACCAGGTGCTAAAATATATACAAGATAATCCTAAAACCTAAAACCAAACAAAACACAACCTCCACTGATGGGCTAAAACCAGGAGCCCGTCAGTGGTAACCAACCCTAACCCTACCGAATCCGACCTCCACTGACGGGCGAAAACCAGGAGCCCATCAGTGGTAACCAACCCTAACCCTACCGAATCCGACCTCCACTGACGGGCGAAAATAAGGTGCCCGTAAGTGGTAACCCACCTTGACCCTAACGAAACCACCCTCCACTGACGGCTTCTTTCCACTGACGGTCCTTATTTGGTGGCCCGTCAGTGGTAAGCCGCAGCGTATATAAGCCACGCACGGGACTTGGAGAAATTTCGCCAAGTCCCGCGCGTTCATTCGAACCAGCAGCGAGACTCTGCTAACCCGACGCCGCCAGGCTGCTCCGCCGCCCCGTCCCGATGCCCCCGGCCGCCACCTCCAGCCCCGGCGCCCTTGCCGCCCCCTCCAGCCGCCCCTGTCGTGCCGCCACACGCCCCCTTCCAGCCACCCCCGTCCGGCCCCGACGGCCCCCGCTGCCTCCTCCGCCGTCCCCTCCGGCCCCAACACCCCCGGTAGGGTTTCCTCCAATCCCTTCACTCCTTCCCCATTCCCCATTGTTGCTAGAGTCTCGGGTTGAATCCTCTTTTGTATGTCGAAAGGTGCAAAAGTTGTGTTCATATATGTGATGAGAATAGATGATCGCTTCAAGTAATCACTGTTATGGTTGTTCATCCATATCCCTTAGAAAATCACGATGGAAACTGATTATCTATAACTTGATTTGCACTGTTTATGTATAAACAGGAAAAGAAAAGAAGATTCCTTGCACAAATGAGTGATTGTCAGTGTCAAGTCCCATAGGAATATCTTTGCTTTTCAAGTAACGCATGTGTGAACTGATTGTTTGTCTATTTATAAAATTCTCTATATTAAGTACATGCTACTGAACTATCCATATATGACACGCTGCTAATTTGTTTTGCTTTTTCCATGAAGAATAATCTTGAGTAAGGATTCAGTATTTTGTTTCCCACGATGCAGCATTGTTTTGTTGGAAGGGAGCTGTGTTTGACTCCAATTATCTTTTTTGCTTAAAAGGCCTTACTTTCAAAGGAGGAAAACTTGCTGATCATAAATCACCTTCATCAGGTTCTTCGACCGTTCGTACTCCGAAGACTTAAGCATAAGGTCTTTGATTTTGTTTGCAATGTGTATGCTTGTTTTAGATCAATGACACTCCAGCAATTTACTGTGCAATTTATTTGTATTTCCAAGTGCAACAAGAAAATCTATACTATGTTTGACTATTTAACCTCATTATCTCAAACTGAGGGACTGTGGAGTACCAACCTTCCAGGAATTTATAAGCTTTTATTATTTGAACAGATCAGGTTTCTCTAGTATTTATGATCTATCAAGAATTTATATTATTCAATTGCAGTGCTTTTTAGTTCAGCTTTCCAGATATCAGCTGATTCAGCAAACGTTTCTGGATTTTCCTTTTCCTTCTCAAGTCTTAATATGTTTCAGTTAGTTAGATGAGAATGCTCTGTTCATCTTTTTGTGTTGTATGAATGCTGAGTTGGGAATTGCTCTGTTCAACTATACTAGTCTATCATCATAAGGGCCATGAGCAGTCAAGCGACTTACGTCTGTAGTCGGTGGGGTGCATGCTATCTTAATTCAGCCTTAATAGGATTACTTTATCTTACAACTTGGTTAAAAGCCACTCAAATGTCCATGGTTCCCTTTCTCTTGTTTTTGAAACTTGATATTTGTTTACAAACCATTGATGTTAAATAAAGTGAAAACAAGTATGCATTGTTGCAGATCTCTTAGCAACTAGCCCATCAAATCGGGGATTTCATATCATTTCCCATTTGTTTCTCATCATTATTTGTATCCAGACTAGCCAGTACCAAACCATGTAACTCTTCAGAAACTTACTTCCAGTTTCTGGTTGTTAGAAAGCTTGGAGTATAATTGTGAACACTTCCAATATATGATGAACTTGAGCTCAGTGCATTTATCCAAGAGTGATATTATAATGCTTTGTTTGCGGTTCTAGAGCTTTAGTTCTTCAAAGATATGCTTAATTGAATGAATCAGTTGTGTTAGCCTCCTAATGGAGTTTACTATTATGTTTGAATTTTATTCTCTTCATCAATTACGTGCCAGAACAGTTGAGAATAATGGCCGCCAGTACTCCTCCCGCTGGGTCGTCGACCCGACAACTAGAGCCCGTTAATGACAGCACGGCCCCCCTCGACGGGCGGCACCGATCGACACCCCAACCCTGGAGGCGCCGAAGCAAGTTGCCTCCGAGCAGGCCAGGGAACCTGCCTCCGAGACGGCCAAGGAACCTGCCCACGAGCCAGCCAAAGAACATGCCCCCGAGACGGCCCTCACAGCTGGCCAAGAGCAACCTGCCTCGGACTCCAGCTCCTCCAGCGATGAATTTGGCTCGGAGTCAGGTTCTGAAGAGGACGAGGCACCCGAGGAGGAAGTAGTGCCTCCGGCCCTGACCAGGTCTCAGAAAAGGAGAAAAGGCAACCAGTTGCCGGACAAGACGTATATCATCACTCGAGTCGAGGACGTCAAAGATGTTCCAGTGAGTCCACATAAGGCCGCCCAGACCTTCAGCAACGCCTGCGGGTGCATAGTCCACGAACAAGTGAAGATCACATGCAAAGAGTTCAGCCAATTGACTGAGTCGACCCGAGATGCTCTGTTGAGGAAACTATGGGACAAGTACCAGATTCCTGCCGCCGACAAGGACAGAGTCGAAGCGCAAGCCCTTCACATCATGGCTAGGGCTCTGAAGACTTGGTAATACGACACACAGAAAGTCCTAGACGACGATTGGGATACTAAAATTAGTAAAAGATGGTCGAAGATACAAAAGGAAGACTGGGAGGAATTCGTTGCTCAAATAAGGAGTCCAGAATTCCAGGAGAAGAGTCACTGGGGGAAGGAGCTTCGCTCCAAGAACACATTAGACCACAAGCTCGGTAGCCGTGGATACCTAGGAAAGAGGCCAAAGTGGGCCAGAGAGGACGTGAAACTAGCCGTGGCTAGGAAAGCACCTCCTTTCGCGCATCTCAGGGAGCCACGCACCAGGGAGTACATGGGGGCGCACACAAAATCTAACCCTGTGACGGGGTCACCAATTATAGTCTGAGGAACTCCAGGAGGTGGCCAACCGACTAGTGACGTCTTAACTCAGTGCCTTTTCTTACTTAATTATGTTGCATCCAAATACGCTATTTTCTCATCAAGTAATATAACTTGTAGACAGACCTGAGCTAGCAGCCTGGAAGCTCACAGGACTCTGTCACGAGCTTCCCGAGGTGGAACGATGATCTGGCGAAGGCTCGACAGAAACCGCAGCATCGGGGCCGTGTAGTAGGCGTCGGGGATGGTGTTAAATGGGACAAAGTATTTCCCCGAAACCCTGAGGGTCGCCGCCGCCCAAGGAGAGACGATCAGGAGTACATGGAAAATTTACGAGATCAAATGCGGGAGATTGCCGAGCAGACGTGGGTACGTATGCAAGTGCTCGCAGTGCAAGGCGGTCCGACCATGCTTCCCGATAACCAACCGTCTAGATGGAGTAGCTGCGCATCCGCCTCAGACGGCCACCCCGACTCGCTGAATCCTGTCAACAGCATCACCGTAAGTTCCGCTAAACGAGTCATTATAGTAAATCATGATTTCATTGTCCTGACTCCAATGAGGACGGCACATCTATCCTCTGTTTCACAGGAAGCCACTAGATGCATACTCACGGTGCAAATTCCTGGCATGAAAGTAAAGGTTGCGCACGGCCAGGTTTTCCCAACGCCGGAAGGGGCAATCATGCACTGTGTTCCTATGCGGGAGCACCATGTGAAGGTGCAGGTGGACGTCGTCCTCAATGACTACAATGATGTGTTAGTCCCTATCCCCCCTGAAGCAGAACTGACCAAGCTAGGGCAGTGCAAGAACTACTTCATCCAGTGGCCGAAGAGCCAAATTATTTTATTTGCGGCGGCCTCTCCTCGCATGGCCCCCTCGTCCGACAACCCCTCTCCATCAGTCGGACGATCTCCGTTGGGCCTCAGCCAAACACCTCCATCATTTAAAGACCTAGAGGACCATCTTGTTGGGGATCAGTACAGGGAGCCAGTTTTGCAGTCCCCGGAGGCGCCGGAGGAACCCAATAATGATCCACCGGAAAGGCGCTTCGAGACTCAAGGCGACCGGCTGGATGAACATAGAGGGAAGATTATCTCTCCCACCACACTAGCCGGAACACTGGAAGCAGCGATGGCGGCAGGCAAGAGTCCTGAGCCGCTACACAGGAGGAAGAAAAGCAAAAAGAGACGGGCCGGCACTGGCGAGAAGGAAAGAAAGGAGCAAAAGCAGATGAAGAAATCCTTATCCTTCTTGGCATCATCATCCAAATTATCTACACGGAGCATGGGTCTCTGGCGAGATGTTTTCTATCCAGGTGAAGACTTGCTCCCGCAGGATGAGTTGGACAATCTTTCGGAGGACATGAAGGCGCTGCATGAAGATTACCTAAAGATGTCCAGAGATCCGCAAACATTTTGCCAATATTGGAAGGTCAAGGTGCCAAGAGATTACAACTTCTTCATGGAGAACGACCAGGACACCTTCGACATCAACTTTGAGGACCTCTTCAACATGTACAACCTCTATAGGCTCGACACCACGATGGTCAGGCTATGGGCTCTCTACCAAGCCCAAGAGTGCAGACGTCTACGCGAGTCCAATATTGGAATAATCGATCCGATATGCATGAACGAAGGCTATGCTGCGACCCCGGACGGTCGAGTCTTTCTGGAAGAATACCTTACGCATGCGTTTGTCGTTCATAAGGACAAGGAGTACCTACTAGCCCCCTACAACCCTCCGTAAGTCCTTAACTTAGCACCGTGGGAATTTTTTTGTTTTTTACGTACGTATCTCCGCCTGCTTACGTTCATTTGTTCACATTGACGCAGCGACCACTGGGTCCTCATTGTGATTATTCCAAGCTGGGCCAAGGCATTTTACTTTGACTCCGACGAGAAAAAGAGATCGGACTTCAGCAATATCACTAATATTTTGGATACAGCTTTTTTCAAAGCCAAGTTCTCGGGACATAGTAGAATACCTTCAAAAGTGACAAGAATGGTACACCATTACAAGTTCCCTTGCAGAGTTCAGCCTGAAAATAGCGTGACATGTGGGTACTACACCTGTGCCCATATGGACTGCTTTGTCCGATACAAGAACAAGCATTGGAAAGATATGAAAGAACTGAAGGCTTGGAGTGAGCTGGGAAATCACTTGTATGACTGGCGTCAGGACTTTGCCTGCATCCAAAGAGTCTTCGCCAAAGTCATCAACTTGAAGTCATCAATCCAATGGGTGAATTCTACGCCGGCCCCCAATTTTCGAAGTCAAACTTAAGCGAGAATCGATAGATTAGTTGTTTTTAAAATTGAAGAATAGTTGTTTCATACTTGTGATCAATGGATTAGAGGTGAAGTGTTAGGTGATTACGAATGTGTTATGTCAACTGTTATGTGTGATTACGAATGTGTTATGTGATTATGAGATTTGACTATGTGATTATGAGTTTTGACATGTGACTATGTGCCGAAGGCCCATTCTGAAATTTGTGAAAAATTAAATAATTGCTATAGCCTATGATTATGAATAATGTAATTGCTATAGCCTGTGATTATAATAATTAACTGTGATTGTGAGGTATCACAAGACCTCTACTGACGGGCACTTACAGAATGCCCGTCAGTGAAAAGGTGCAACCACTGACGGTCACTAAAAGGGAGCCCGTCAGTGGTGACACCTCCAGGCGCCTCCCACGAGGGGTCTCCTCTGACGGGCGATATGTGACCGTCAGTAGTAATAAGCACTACTGACGGTCGGGCCGCCCGTCAGTGGAGGACACCCCTCCACTGACATTCCCAGGCTGACGGGCCCCCTAACCGTCAGTAGAGGGGTTTAAGTGACCATCAGTAATGGCCCATTCTGCTGTTGTGAAAGTATGAATCCAATTGCATAGTTTCACACAGTGAGAAGCAAAACAAACCAAACTACGGCTCCAACTTAACTAAACACAATAGTTCTATCAAAATGTTTCGAACAAAACGAATACATATGTCCATCCGATCCGATCCTCACAATGTGAGCTCAGTTTTGTGCCTAACTCTTTCAGCTTCGTTAGTTTCTCTCTTATTCTGAAGCGCTAACTGTGGGCAAGTCTTTCTATTGTGTGTGTCCTCCCTGCAAAACGAGCAACAATTCTTTGCCCTGTTAGTACGTTTCTTGTTATTCCTTGCCCTAATCTCCACTCCTAGCATCTTCCTCTTCTTTTTCTCTGATGGACGACCCTTCGTAGCACTCCGTGGCGGGTTATGTACAATGCTCGGAACTTCAACATTCAGTGGTTCGTCCACACCACCATCATTTATTCTGCCTTTAGCAACTAGGCTACACAAGTGCTCAATCCCTCCATAGACAAGCTTGTATGTACCTTCAGAAAAGCACGCATCAGATGCTAGCTGTGCCATTTTCCTGCATAAAGCATTAAATCTAAGAGTATTAGTTTCAGGAACTCCAATCAAGCATGTTTGCCACTGGTTGCTTCTATGTAGCGCAGTTGTTGCCTCCGCGGACCACCTCTCAAGCAAGTACTTTTCGGGTATTTCTTGCACATTTAGGTGCACCATAACCTTCAAGATGTGAGCACACAGCAGCCCATCCATGCTGAACATGTTGCAAGAGCACACGTAAGTACTGTCCTCTAGTTTAACTGAGACTACATGCTTTTTCGGCCTTTCTGGATCATTTGGACATAGCTCATACATCAGCCTAGTGTCTTCAACTCTGTTGATGATCAATGCTGAGGTACCTTTCCACAATGATTTGAATTTTTCAAACAATGCCCTTGTGTAGAACTTTGCTGCCTGCTCCTCTATTTTAAAACTATCAACAAAATAAAGTAACATAAGCATTTCGTTACATGCAAAATAGTATGGAGTCAATATTCATCATGTCATTATGGAAACATACCTCAACCACAGGGGGGGCCGTCGTCACCTCACTAATGAAACCCGCATTGTCCTCCCTATCAAGTGTTCTTTCAACTATGTAGTCATACTATTTCACAAATTGCCATACGGAGTCTTGAGGGTGGACAAGCTTCTTGAAAAATGAGTTTAAGCCTTCTGATCTCCCGGTCGTGCTCGTGAAGGGGAAAAAATCTTTCTTGAAGTAGGCCGGTGCCCAAGTCTCCCTAGTGACCCACATGTTACTTAGGTGACTGTTATTACATAGGTCATGCTTCACAATCATCTGTTGCCATGACAATTTGAATTCCCCAACGATGTCTGTGTCATTGATACATGTAAAGAAATCAGTTTCGAACCCTTCCCTTGTATTGAATAACCTCCCAAGCTTCTCTTGCACTTTTCGCAACACATGCCACTTGCAACACCTATGTTTGCTGTTTGGAAACACCTCATGTATAGCTGTTTTCATTGCTTGGTCCTGATCCGTCATCAAACAGTTCGGATGTTCTCCATCCATAGCAACCATCCAATTCTGGAACACCCATTTGAATGTCTCAATAGTTTCATCAGGAATAAGAGCACATCCCAACATTATTGTCTGGTTGTGGTTGTTGATCCCTACAATTGGCGCGAACGGCATGTTATACCTATTTGTACAAAAAGTTGTGTCAAAAAAAGCACAATCCCTGAACTTCTTGTATAGCTGTCTTGTCCTTCCATCAACCCAAAACAACCCCCTCACTGCGTGTTTTTATCTAGTTTCAATGCATAGTAAAATTGTGGGTTGTCTGCTTGAAGCCTCTGAAAGTACTCCACGGTGACCGCCATGTCGCGCCAATTCAGTCCTTGCCTTAGGACTGTCCTTATGTTTTCAACATCTCTAGTTGTGTATGGAAGATTCTAGAGGCCCTCGTGCAGGTCTCCTAACAATGCCATGATGTGCGAGGTCTGGATGTTACGATGATGCAACGTCTTCAAGAACTCATATTCTTCATATGGTACTTTATGGTGAGATCTATAGAACCATGTTCTCTCCACCTGAGTGACCATAGGGTGGGTGTGCTCCTCGCGTATAACCGTAACCATCCACTTCCCATTCCGACTACCAACAACCATGCTTGCTTTGCAATCGTGACGTTTCATCAAGTTTCGTGCCCTAGTATCACCATTTCTTACAGGTAAACCATCTTCCTTCTCACTGGTTGATTCAAATCCACAATCAACCATTGTTTCGCTAACTTTCACACTCGTTCTCCTTGTATGAGCACGCTCAAACACCCTCCTGATCAACTGATTACTACCCTTTTTTTGGCTCTTCCTCGAGGACCCTATCCTTGTTCCAAACCCTAACCTGTGTGCATACTCATTATAGATCTTTTGTGCCTCCTCTACTATATCGAACACCATTCCCACATATGGAACAGCATGCTCCATCATACTATCATTTCCGACAACAGTGTCTATTTCATCACCATCATAAGTACGTGCTTCCTCATCATCTATGTCCTGAGGAAGTCCACTTGGCTCTATTTCGTCATCACAGAGCTACAATCGATGTTTCAAGGAGTTAGTCCATAATCATTTATTGCAATCAATATTTCTTTCTCACGTAAACGGGAAATGTTTTTTTTGGTCGCTAAACATGTTCACATTTTCAATGGTCCGACTCAAATCATGACATGTTTCAATACATCACTAAATTTGTTTGTACAGTCAATATGCACCATAATGTTCATCACCCTATCTATGTCAGTAATCAGTAATTAAATGTGTATCTTCCAATACCATAAAATGTTTCCCAAGCACTATATATGTGTTGCAGACACATCACCGTGCATCTCTGCCACCTACTGGATGCAATAATCGTGTTTTCCATCAGATTGACAGGGAGGACGAAACAAAACACCACGAAACAAAGCTTTACAAGGAGCAAGATCAAAGATCGGTTCGAAAACTTACCGAAACAACTGGAATGGAGCTGGCCTCCCGATCATCCACGAAAGCAACGGGGGATTAAGAAAGTTCATCTGCTCTCCAATACCTGCCGCCCTGGTTAAGTCGTCCATCACACTTGGTCCAACAATTCGTGGCAGGGATCTATGATTATTTGAGGGAGGAAACTCTAAGTCAGGAATCAAATGCGCCATTTTCTTGTTGTTTCAAGCAACAACGCTGTGGGGATCTGGCACCCGAGCTGTACAGAACGACAAATGGAGAAGAAGATGCCGGCCATGCAGAACAAAGCAACGAAGCAGTCATTTCAGCTCTTTCCTTACATGCATTCAATCAATCCCGGATTCTTAGCTCTTTGTTTCACGGAAACAATCAGCCAAAATGGGCCCAGCTATTGCATGCCGATCCAACCGTCCGTGGAAACAGAAATCCACGTTCCAGGGCTATGCCTACAAATCCTAGAATAGGCATGCCGATTTGTAGCGTCCGCCATATATAAATTCAGTGTAAGTTGTTGTTGTCATGACATTTAATTACTCAATACGCTGTAGCACGTAGTGATGTTAGCTTGATGATGATTCATGATTTCTTTTTTATAGAAGAAGTTATGCTTCATCACATATGTTTTGCATGAATTAACTCGCGCCAAGTTGTTAAGTGTACCATGGTTAGACTGGCTCAAATTAAAAAAAACCTTTGGAAAGCATGGACAAATAAGAAATTCCGTACAACATTACTAATTAGTAATTACCATTGGGATGGTTAATTTGAACTTATGAAAGAGTATTCTAGCGCATATATCAAGTCTGGGAGCTAGGTCTTCAATCCTTTGCTGCGCCACTTAGAGACGCAAATGGCTCAAACTACTAACGCATTCCACTTCAAGTAATTAATTTCTTCCTTAATTGATATTTTAATTTTATGCATATTTCGCGTAGCAGTGGTCGAGCAAAAAACTACAATGAGTTGGTGGACCGACCCGGACTATGAAAATCGAAGGGATACAAAAGAACCCCAATGCTCTCGTGACACATCCATCCTAACAGAACTCTCCTCCAAGCACACTTAATTTCAGTGCTCTGATAGAATCAGGTGCTTTTATTTTTAGTATGACCGGTCGCGTCGTCCGATATGTAGTTCATCCCATTTCCTGTTATGCTTCGCTCCCTTCCCTGAGCACACCAGGAATGATACCCACACCACACAAGTACTATATGTGCAAAACTTGAACGACACCGTGTAAAGATACCCGAAACTTGAACGACGTAGTGGCAGGCTCGTCTCTCCTCCTCGCTCGTCCCTTGCACGGCCATTCTAAGCTTAAATTTCATTTGCATTCACCACAAGTAGTAGATCCTAATTTGGTGGCCCTAGAGTTCATGTCATTATTGGTGCCTCTACAATGGCACGGCATACAATGTCATATGCATAGCGTCACAAGGATCTTTCATCAATTGGGACCTAGCCGAGTCAGCAATTTGTTGCTCTCCCAAGCAAAAAAGCGCGAAAGGTTTCTACTGGTTCTAGATTTCGTCGTCCGTTGAGGAACTAACTGATCATTAGGTTTGCACTCCAAAATGACATCTGCTACTTTAGAATGGAACACACATTAAATTGTTTTACTCTTTTCATGTATAAACATTTATATATAAATGACACCGACAAGTGGGTAAATTAATCCACGTTAATTGTGCTATCAGGATGCAATGGTCACCAGGTCTAGTTCCTTATTACCATCCCATAGCCTATAAATACATAGGTGTGTACCCCGTATCTCAAACTCAGTTATCCCACGAACATGAGGTGATATATATGTATAGTGTATCCGGTCGTTTTCGCTTCTGCATAACAATAGATGCACTTAGGACAAATTTCTTTGGAACATAGCGGTGTGAGCTCGGGCTAGCTAATTAGCAAAGCTCACTACTATAGAAATAGTTTCTACAACCAGTTCAAAAAGGCTATCTCAGCCGGTTTTGATCCCCCTATAGACCAGATGAGCTAATAATGTATGTTATCTCAGCCGATTCCCGGAGCCGGCTGGGATAACAAAACTTCAGTCGGTTCTCTCAACAAAACCGATTGAGATACAAAATCATTTCAGTTGGTTCACCAAACAGAACCGACTGAGATAATATAGTACCTCAGTCAGTTCATCCAACAGAACCGACTGAGGTAATATACTACCTCAGTCGGTTTTACTAACAAACCGACTAAAATAATATTTTGGACTGGCAGGCACAATTCAAATTTTTGCCTGCCCTGAAATAGAAAATACAATACATTTATACCCAGATTTCCCTAGAATTTACAAATGCACAGACATTCACATCACTTGCACATACACAATGACAGAGAGTACTGAATATTGATGATAATATATATTGTTAAAGCTTAGAGAAAGTATGAATAAAAAACGTTCAACGACATAAAGTATAGATAACAAGTGTTCAACTACTCCTTGCCAGCTAGACGCTTGAAGGTCTCCACTGTGAACGTACAGCTAGGATCAGGATTGGCAGGCATGACGACATCAATCTTTGTGAAGTTAACAAGACTACCACCCCACCTGAAGTTGTGGGCACTAACATCGCTGTGAGAACCCTAATTTTTAGGTCTAGTTGGAAGAGGCAAGGCAGAGGTAGATCAACTCTCACTGCTGAGTTGATCGAGTTCTGTCGAGTCACGCCGTAAACCAGACTAAGAGGGGTGAACTTGTGTCGCGTATTCATCTCATACATTTATTCATCGTAGTTACTTCATACACATTACAAGTAGTATCATATTACAAGTACATAGTATGTGATTACAATATACAAGGAAAAAGAATAATTATAAAGGAAATTATAATTATCCATTACATGAATAAATAAAGACGAAAGAAAAGTTATATGAGTAAATTTTTCTACGTTGGGAAGGAACACCAACTGTTGGGGGAGGTAGCCTTCGGAAATGTTTGGGTGCCCGAAGTCACCGAGTATATGCACTCGGGACCATTAGGACCTCTCAAATTGTTGTAGGAGGCAAAGGTCTTTGAAAACAATGTTTAGAAAATAAACGTGGTTTCACCTGCATAATTTCTCCTAAACCCGCAAGGTTAGTTGCGAGGGTAAAATAATACCTGAAATGGAACCTAGATATATTTTATTTTCAAAATTACATTTAGAAAACACTTTTTTTTGAAAGTGTCCAAGGGCCACATGGCTAAGACCCTAATGGGCGAATCTAATATATATACGTGTATATGGAAAAAGAGAGGTGAGAAGTAAAAAAATAATTTTATTTTACCTACACTACTTGCCTCTGGAGTTTTTGTTGCTAATTAATCATGTTTTATCTTTATTTTAAAGTTAACCTGCATTGAAAAACATTTTCAAAACTAACCCTTTTGGCGGTGCCACAGCCAACGATGCCGCAGACCCACTCTGCGGCGCCACAATCTCCGGCGCCGCAGACCGTACGGTTGTGGCTGCTCAAAGCCGTGGCCAATGACGTGGCCAAGGCTACGGTGCTAGGGATCTTGGCACCACAGCTATGGCGCCATGACCCCTGGCGCCATAGCCTCTTAACCCTATCGCCCGGACTCCTCTGTCCCGAGCCCATCTCGTGTCCCGCCGTTGCCGCATTCTTCCCCACCGCCACGCCCACTACCCCGTTGCCACTGCCTCCCGTGCCGCCTCCTCCACCACCGCGACAACCTGCCGCCACCTCCCACCACCGCCGCCTCTCACCACCGCCTCCCACCACCCCCACCAACTCCACCACCTCCACCACCTCCTCCACCACCACATCCACCACCACCTCAACCACCTCCTCCTCCACCACCTCCACACCGGCCACCGCGGCTTCACCTCCTCCTCCATGCCAGCGAATGGGCCAATGGTATCCTCCTCTCCCTCTTCGTATATGAATTTTACGACAAATTAATTATGTTATATGCATAAGAATTTAGTGGTGCGTATATGAATTATGTGGTTCTTATACGAAATATTAGTGAATTAGATCATATATTTTAGGGAATTAGAAACACATAAGCATTTAAGCAAATATAGTGGTGCGTATATGAATTGTATGGCGTATATGAAATTTTGTAAGCGCCAATTATCCTAAATATATATGTCAGGCATGATTTCTCTATTGAAAAATGTAATTATTTTCTGTTACTTAGAACATAGTTTTTGCAAGTCAATATATTTTTGATAAATTTCATATATTTTCTTACAATGTAGATGGATAGAAGTGTTAGAATATATAATTGCTCAGGAATTTGGGAGAGAGGCAGTAGGAACATTGACTTTGAGTCTATGGCAGCAAGGGGGGGAGGCACCGCACTTTAGCAAACTATTAGGAATGATTGATTGTGAATTTGGACTTTCAGCAAGACCAATTGAAGTGGAGGGACGTTATGATGCCGGATTTGGTTGGAAGAGGTACCCTTTAATGATGCCCATTCAATCAGTTCATGAATGAGACACTTATAGGGAAATTGTGTGTGCATCAGATGTTAAGTCACTAGAGCTATGCATGTGTGGAGAGCAACATCGTTCTGTCGATTCTATGAATGCGGCGGAGTTAGGTCCAAGTCACGAGCAACCGTTTGTTGTGGATATGTCTCAACTGCCATTTGAACCACTATCTAAAACAACCACCACTGAGCTAGCTTCACAAGATGATAGAGTTGATGTGATTGTTGATCAGTTGGTTGGACTGTCCGTACGTCCAATGAACCTGCCACAAGCTATGAGTTCATTTGCTCAAGATGCTAGTCAAAGTGGCAAAGATATCATGGCACATTCACATGGTAATTTTGATGGGCCAGTTCTGAATAATTCAACTGATGGTGAAGCTAGCTTGGATGACACCGATGGCTACCCAAGCGACTCCGACGAGGAGTGGAGCTCGAGCGAGGATGAAGGGCCGGAACCTTGTTTAAGTCCTCAACAAGCTAGAGTGGTAAGAGAGGTACTCGGGGAAGAGTTCACTGGCCCTGGTTTTGAGAATGTTACAAATGTCGGCAAAGCCATGTGTAATGCTGGGTTGTTGGGAAGTTCTTCAGGCATGGCACATATCAGGAGAACCGAGGACGGGAAGCCAATCTTTCGCAAGGGAATGCAGTTCAGAACTCTTGCTGAGCTGAAGGACTTCATTGCCGATTAATCCATGAGGCACCATAGGCCATTTACCGTTTACCACTCTAACATAATAAGAGGTACACGGTACAATGCCTGAGAGGTTGTCCATGGAAGGTGTGGGCAAGGTTGACCCGTGAAAAATTGTGGAAAATCTCTCACGTGAAGGAACCACACACATGTGGTACATCACAACTGTCCGGGCTGCACCTATAGGTCACGGTGAAGTACATAGCTACCTGCAAAACTGGCATGGTTTGTGTTAACCCAGATGTTTCCATAGCTTCCTGAACTGAGATGATATTTGCGATGATTCGTTACCCATGAAGTATGGGAAGGCATGGAGAGCTAAGCAGTTGGCAATGGAAATATTATGGGGCGACTGGAAGAAGACTTATGGTCGGCTTCCAAGAATACTGATAGGTATGCAAGCTACAAACCCCGGATTTGAGTACTGCTTGGTCCACAATAACCACATAGTCGTTGAACACGGTGTTGTCAAACATGTTCTGCAACATGTATACTGGCAATTCCCGCAATGTAAGGCCGCCTTCCAACACTGTTGATCACCTCTAGCTTTGGCGCCCCAGCTGTCAGGTTCAACAACTATGCACATAATGGAAAGGAAATCAACCTTGAGTATGGTTGTACACATAGTAGGGTGACTGTCAAAAATATCTTGCGCAATGTTCATGCTCAAGTTCAATCTACGAGGTTCAAGAATAGTAAATCTGAGTACATTACATAATACAATAAGAACAGTACACTACTAAATGTCTTAGTCTGATCTAATTAAAGTTCTTGCACTTCAACATGCATGATACACATAGCTCTACTACTTACAACACGGCCACTTCCCCTTCCTAATAGCCTCTGGGTCAGCTTCCTTCGCACGTCTTGCCCTCTCGTGCTTCCTCTCCCTCTCGGTTTCACGCTTCGCTCTCTTCAGGGCTTCCAAGGCACACTCTCTCATCTCATGTTCCTCTCGTCGCAAGTGCTCCACCTTAAGCTCCTCATGCTTTTCCTTACAACGCTTCCTAAGATCCTCATCCCATTGCTTGTTGAGCATGACATGCACTTTGTCACTTTCGGTCATCTCTGTGTCAACCCACTCTTTGAAATCACATAGTGGAAGCATGAATTCCTGTAAAACTCGATTAGCATAGGCCCAAAAATAATATGATTCTAATACCATAGAAATTTTAACTTCAATTGCTACACTACGTAAGAAATTGCTGGAGCACCAAATGGCTGCTGGAGGATCGAACTCAAAGTTTGCACACATTCAATACTTCTGACCATACATGTCATATGCCTCTGATTTGTCCATCTTTCAAGGGTCACCACAGCAACACATCAGCGGCACACTGGGTTTGGCACGACCACAAGACTCATCCATCTCTTTCCTATCTTTCAAACAACATCATTACGAACCAAATGCATGAAATGACCAAAATACATGCAATATTTAAGTAACAAAATTAAACAAATGCATGAAATGATGGCAACATCTTTACGAACTAGGTCGGAGGACATGGTCTGAGAAGAGAGCTCACTTGATGGTTCACCGAAAGATTCATCGGGGTGGGAGGGGTGGGAGGGGTGGAAGAAGGCCAGCCAGCTGCGGGAAGGTCTAGAGGAGTGAATGGAAGAAGAAAGAAAGTCGAAGCCAGGTGAAGGGGTATAGGGGCTGCGGTGCCAGGGGTCATGGCGCCACAGCTGCGGCACCAAGATGCCTGGCGCCGCAGACTCGGCCACGTAAGCACGCCACGGTTTGCGGCAGCCACATTGGCACGGTCTGCGGCACCGCTGACTGTGGCGCGGTAGTGTTCTATTGTGGCGCCATTGGCTTTGGCGCCTCCAAAAGGGTTAGAAATGGAAATTTTTCCGGGTGAGGTTAACTTTAAAATAAAGATAAAAAAGGATTAATGAGCAAAAAAAATTCTTGCCTCCATGAGTTTTGTTTTGAAAATAAAATGTTTTACAAAACTAGTAAAGAGATAAGGCAACCATTCACCGAGTGTTTATCCAACAGCACATACACATGCTGATTTTGGTCAAAATTCCTTGACTCGTAGGCAACATTCCTTCAAGTGTTTATCCAGCAAGCCACAGAAGTTGACCCGGGTCAAAGAACTTAGCTTAGAAGGCATCCAAAGAATCAAGTAAGGACCGCAGTAGCTATCTAGTTAGATAGGGCATCAATCCCTCGACTGAGATAACAATAGCCACTACTATAGACCAAAAGTCTTGCCTTAGCAAGTAAGTCAAGAAAAAATTAGCATACTACAGCAGGAGGTGGCAGAAATTACCACCAAAGAGCTTAGAGGAGCTTGCAAAGTAGGATCAAGCCATCCAATCACAAATTGCTGGTAAAGGATCAGCACAGCTGACCAATAGATAAGCAGGAGGTGGCCAATACGTTAGAGGGCGAGGCCACATAGGTACCTCGGTAGCGTCAAGGCAACCAAACGGAGCAACACAGTAATAGCCACCATCATCGTATCACCATTCCTATCACAACACAACCCTTAGGAACCACAACCCAAACACTAGAACATAGAGCACAAGAGGAGCTCAGGAAGAAACAACAAGATCTAATTCAAGAGCAAGAACATCGGGAGCTGAAGCAAGAGAGAAAGCCACCAGGATTAGAAGGAAGAACCACAAAACCATATAGGAAGCCAAGCTCCAAGAGGTCAAGATTTAGGGGATCAAGAGGAGAAGAGAGGAATAAGCCACCAGCCATACTAGGAGTAAGGCCAAGAACTTGGGGACCCAAACCTTCCTTGTCCCAAATTAAAACAAAAGGTAAACTTCTCACCCGAGATCATCACAGCCTCCATATGCATATAGGGGAAGTTTGCAAATGGATAGATCCTAAGATTAATTGTTGATAATAGGTTTTATTAGGCAACAGTGAATAGCACCTATTCTTATTAGATTTTACCTTTCCCCAAACCTTTCTCAGAATTAACCATCACAGAATATAACTAGAGCATAGTAGCTTCATGTTCTTATTAACCTTTCATCATAGCCATACAAATTGCTTCAGACTTTAACATCTTCATAAGAAGCTAAAAATCAAATGTAGAATTTGTTCACTTCAGCATAATTAAACTGTTCACTTAAGGATCAAAAATGTCCTTAAGGACCAGAGGTATCACATAATAATACGACATATCAGATTAAGACCACAAGCGTAATTATCTAGCTAAGACCAAGATAAGCATCTATTCTTCAGTTTTGCAAGACTAATATACATGAACATATAGAAACAGCAAGAAGAGGCTAAGAACAAGGTAGTATCTATTCTTCCACTACAACTAGTCTGATATATACATACATATATATATACACGCACATATAGATACATGTAGGAGAAGAAAGGAACTAAGAATTAGGTAACAATAGCAACTGTTCTTATCAGGGTTCAACATATACATGAAAATGTTTGCTTCAGATGCAGAGCATCTTCATGAGCTAAGCTAATAATCAACTATAACATCTATTCTTTCAATTTAAGTAAACCAACATACATAGAGAAGAATCAAGGCCATAAGCACATAAGCACGGAGTAGATCAGTACAGTGTTTCTCTTCTCAATTGTAGATGCTCAATAAAGAGTTTGAGTCTTTGATAAAGATTACCATGCCATACTAGGTTTTATTTCAGATTAGGGCACAATAGGGTAAATGTGCAAGGATCTCAGTCCAACATCCCAGCAAAAATGCCCATCGCATCAACTTGACAAATTAGAATTACAACTAGCAATAATGACATGACAACCCAAGCACACCAGCATTAGCATCACAAACCAGTACTAAATATTAGATCAAAGCCAAACCAATGTGCATACACTCGAATTAGCACTAGAAATATGATCAAGCCTCAAACTAGCATCATGGCCACAACAGGAATAATGGAGGAAAACCTTAGAATCCGTGAGGAACAAAGAGGGAGATCGAGTTACTTGCCAAATGAAGAAGACCGATGGCACGGGTACCATGCCACACCACCAAAAGGAGGTGGGCCCCAGCGGAGCACCGGTGATACCGGGAGCTACGACACCGAGGCCACAGCCATCCCAGGTAGCACGGCATAGTAGCATAGTGCAGAGTCCAATGGCGTCCAAGGCACGTGCGCCGGGATTGGGGGCCATGAGGGGAGCAAGGGGAGCAATGATGGCATCACAAACCAACACCAGTACCAGCACTAAACCTAAGAGGCGACGCATCTGGGTAAGGGCGGTGGCACATGCGTGCTAGAGGAAGGGGTGCCGAGCGGATGCGACACGGAGAGAGAAGGAGAGTAGGGCAGTGACAAGAGAGAAGTAAGGGCGCCAGCGTCGGCACCGAGTGGCGGCAGTAGTGTAACCGGCGGTGGCGCATGGTTGAGCAAGGGAGAGAAAGGGACAAGCGGCGGTGGGTGTGTGAGGAGTCAGTGTGAGAGAGAGAAAGGGTAGGGAAAGGGTAGGGAGAGAAAGGGATTAGGGTAAGTAGAATGGGCCTGGTAGGCCCAGTAAAAGGAATTCGACTGAGCATGCTAATGGAGTAGCAAACCGGCCCAAGTTAGGTTATTCTATTTTCTTTTATTCTAGAAAGAGAAATAGAAGTCAAATGCTGGTATAAGTTGAAGAATAGCTTAATCTGTAGAACAATTATCCAAATGAAAATATTTCTGACGATGGCATAGCACCCGGGTATCGTCAAGGAGGACAAAGCCGATCCTCTGGATGCAGGATGGGTCAGGTTGACTACTCAGAGTCTGACTTCTACATGGGGGCGCCTCATCGACTTGGAGTACAAGACAGGGGTACCTGCCCGGCAACCCCGGATTCAGTTGTAACTAACTAGAGAATCAATCTGTAAACCGATCCGGATTCTTGTAACCCTACCCTGGCCGCCTATATAAAGCCAGGTAGGGATCCCCCGGTCGGTAAGCTAAGCTAGATTCACATAGAAGCATTCGTGCTCTCAGATACACAAACCCAAGCGCTCCAGAGATCTGTTATGAAGCTTTTGCGACACTCAGGATACAAGCAATACCACCCACCAACACAGGACATAGGGTATTACCTCTTCTTGAGGGCCTGAACCTGCCTAAACTTTGTCTCCCGTGTGCACCCATCTGGATTTGTTTTGCTCACGCTGCCCTATATTCAATATTACCGGATCCAAACACCGACAGTTGGCGCGCCAGGTAGGAGCTGTGCACATAAATCCATCCGGACAGGTCCAGATGGGTTTCTTCAACAACTACGGCGACTTCGTTCCGGGCATCATCATGAGATTCGCTTCCCTGGACGTTGTCCCTGATCCAGGACAACTTTTTCGGTTCGAAAAGCTATATTTCATCGCTGACAAGATCGGCAAGCTTCACCCCTGTGGCTCGGCTTCCAGCCGGTCAACGGAGGCTTCATCACCATCGCAACTCGGACTCACCCCTGGGTCCACACCTTCGACTCCTCTCCCCAAGGATGAGTTTGAGCCGAATTCGGATCTGCTGTTCGAACATGGGTTCTCATCTGTCGAGTAGGGATCCCGACTGGTTGGCGTAATCGAGTCCCTCCTACCCGTCCTTGAGTACGACTCGGATGGCTTCGAGAGCTTGGGAAGCCACCATCCTTCTCAGGAGGTCTTCATGGCTAACCCTGATGTGCTGGTCAACAATGACGACCAACTCATTCCCATCGAGAATCAGACTCTTGAGCAACTAGCGACCACTCGGCTCCGCCTTCTTGCTAAGGAGGCACTAGCTGAGTAGCAAACTACGCTGGCTCGCTAGCGTGAAGAAAGAGAACGCAACGAGGACATGCGGGATCGTGGACGCCAGGTCCACAATGCGTGAAAGGGACGGCGTCCCGATATTTCTGCTCCCTAGTCACAACATTGCCGCTGCCTCCGTGGTGGCACATGCCATCAATATCCCTGAGGGCACCCGGGTCACGATAAACTCCGGCGGCTTCGGATCCTAGTGGAGGAAGTAGCCCTCCAACAGGCTGAGATCTCCGGGGACCGTGCAGGTTCCTCTGCGAGTGTCAGGAGCCGGTGTTTTTCCCCTCCAAGGAACTAGCAAGCTACAGAGGGTCGTCGTGCCAACCTCGAACGTCATCACCCCACCGGATCGGTTCGCAGCCGACTCGGACCAGATCGTGATGCACGGGGTACTATCGCTGCAAGAAACCGCGCCCGCCACGGCGTGGGACAAAAGGATCACCCTGCTGGGTCGGTATGTAGCCTCAAGGCCCGGCAAAACGCTCGTCGGGATTTAGGGAGAGACAACCATGGTGGTCATCATGGAGACAGTAGTGACAGCTGCACTACCAGCCGGCGTAGCTCTCCAACTCATTTCGGCATGGCCTACGTGGGCCCCAAGGCTTTCAGTTCTCGCATCCGTGATGTTGTCTTCCCGCCGCAATTCCGAGTCACTGGTGTCGACAAGTACACAGGCAAGAGCCCGCCAGATATCTGGCTGGCCGACTACGTTGCGATTCATTACCTGCCCCTATTTCTAGCCGACTCGGCTCGAGCCTGGCTTACCAACTTGCCTCAGGGCTGTATCCAATCATGGGCCGACCTAGAAACCCTCTTTATGAACAACTTCCAGGGCACCTACAATAGGCCCGGGAATGCATGGGACCTCCACAATTGTACTCAAGAGGCAGGTGAAACCCTCAGAGAGTACATCCAACGTTTCTCCAAAAACAAGAACTCTCTGCCGGAAGTCCGGGAAGGTGACGTCATCACCGCTTTCTCCAAGGGTGTTCGGAGCACCGACCTCATCCACAAGATCACACGCAAGAATTCTCAGACTACGCGCGAGCTCTTCAATATCGCCAACAACTTTGCTACTGGTGAAGAAGCCGTTCGTAGCGCGACCAAGGACGATAAGGGAAAGGGCAAGGCTCCCGAGTCCCCCAGGAGGAAAGATCGTCCCGAGTCGTCCAGGAAGAAACACCGGAAGCACAAGGGCGAAGACCTCGTTGTCCCGGCTGAGTGCACCCCACAGCGTCGCCCTCAGCGCGGCAATGTAACCTTTGAGGAGATGATGAGCCAGCCGTGTCACTTCCATGGACCAAAGTCTAACCATGTCACGCGTGAATGCAATCTCCTAAAGAACTGAACAAGCCTTTCACCCCCAACCGGAACAAAAAGGATCCTCCCCCGGACGAGGGTGACGAATTCCCAAAGGAGACCGCATGTCTTATGATCTTCGGTGGCCTAAATGGCTACCAATGCAAGCGTCGTTAGAAGCTCACCAACCGTGAGGTTGACTCGATTGAGCCAGCTGTACCCCAGTACCTACGATGGTCCAAGTTCGTAATTTCTTTCGGTCGCTCAGATCACCCAGACACATACCTCACCCCGGAAGGTTCCCCTTGGTGGTGAACCCAATCGTTTGCGGTGTCCGCCTCACCAAGGTCCTCATGGATGGAGGGAGTGGTATGAACACCCTCTACGTCAAGACCTTAGACGACATGAAGATCTCCCACTCGAAAATCAAGCCCACCGGGGCACCCTTCCATAGAGTTGTACTTGGCAAGATGGCGAGACCACTCAGGCAAATCAGCTTGCCCGTCACTTTCGGTACTCCTGACAACTTCCAGACCGAGACCCTCACCTTCGAGGTCGTCGACTTCCCAGGCTCGTATCACGCCATCCTAGGGCATCCCTGCTATGCCAAGTTCATGGCTGTTCCCAGATATGTCTACCTGAAACTCAAGATGCCGGGTCCCCACGGGATAATAATGATGCAAAGCAGTTTCCAGCACGCTTACACGTGTGATTTGGAAAACTGCAACCTTGCCATGGCCCAAATCGCCGCAACTGAGCTTGACAGCCTCAAGTCGGCCGTGGTTGAGGAAGCGCCCCCGGCTAAAAAAGCTTCAGCAGCGACATCGTTCCAGTCGACGAAGGATACCAAGGCAATCCAACTCGATCCGGAAGACCCCTCCAAGATGACGCAGATCGGGACTGCGCTCAGCTACAAATAGGAAAACGCGCTCGTCAGCTTCCTTCGTGACAACCGGGATATCTTCGCATGGACATCTTCTGACATGCCGGGAGTCCCGAGGGAGGCTGCCAGGCACTCTTTGAATGTTCGGCCGGACGCTAAGCCGGTCAAGCAGCGCTTACGCCGTTTCGCTGAGGATAGGCGTCAAGCAATAGGAGAAGAGATAGCCAAGCTTCTGTCCACTGGTTTTATCAAAGTGTATCATCCCAACTGGTTAGCGAACCCAGTTCTTGTTCGCAAAAAGAATGAAAAATGGAGGATGTGCATTGATTTCACGAGTCTCAACAAAGCATGTCCCAAAGATCCTTTTGCACTACCTCATTTCAACCAGGTGATCGACTCCACGGCCGGCTACGAAATTTTATGTTTTCTCGATGCCTACTCGGGCTACTATCAGATCAAGATGAAGGAGGAAGGCGAGATCAAGACGTCGTTCATTACTCCATTCGGGGCATTCTTCTACGTCTCCATGCCTTTCGGCCTAAAGAACGCCGGCGCCACGTACCAACGGTGCATGAAGTGCTGCCTCCAGGAACAGATTGGCAGGAACGTGCAGGCCTACGTCGATGATGTAGTGGTCAACTCTGAGAAGAAAGAAAATCTCCTAACCGACTTGGGGAAACATTCTCCAACCTTAGGCAATTCAGCATGAAGCTCAACCCAGAAAAGTGCGTGTTCAAAGTGCCTTCGGGAAAGCTACTCGTTTTCATCATTTCCAAATGAGGAATCGAGGTTAACCCGGAGAAGATCGATGCCATCGTCAAAATGGGACCACCAAAAAGCCTCAAGGACGTCCAACGGCTAACTGGGTGCATGGCAGCCATCAGCCGATTCATCTTCCGACTCGGCGAAAAGGCCCTGCCCCTCTATAAGCTCCTGAAGAAGTTGGATAACTTCACATGGATGTCTGAGGCTCAAGACACCCTCGATGGGCTGAAGAAGCTCCTGACCACGTCCCCAGTACTGGTCTCCCCGATGCCCAATGAGCCGCTACTCCTTTACATCGCAGCAACTACCCAGGTGGCCAGTACCATCTTGGTCGTCGAACGCTCTGAGCCAGGCCATATCCAGAAGGCTCGGGGGCTACACCCTCTGGTTGCACTGATCGTGCCCCCAGAGTGAAATCTACGGAATCAAACAAAGACCCTCCGCCCGACTATCCTAGTCAGCCGAAGGCTCGGAGGCTACACCCTCTGGGTGCACTGATCGTGCCCCCAGAGTGAAATCTACGGAATCAAACAAAGAGCCTCCGCCCGACTACCCTAGTCAGCCGAAGGCTAGGGGCCTACACCCTCTAAGTGCACTGATCGTGCCCCCAGAGTGAAATCTAAAAGACGCAAGAGAAAAAATAACAAACAACAATAAAAGGCGTACCTACATCAACGGCAGGATCTTTCCATTGACCAGGTTGGTGCTCTCTCGGACCGTCTTCAACAGTGTCGGAAGGTGCTCCCCGAGCTGGGAGGCAGCGTTCATCACCTCCTCCCACTCTCCTGCCTCCTGGACGTCGTCGATTTTCCGGAGGATCGCACTCGGCCTTGAGGGATCCGCTTGCTGGACCCGAAGAGGTTGAAGTGCCAGGTGGAAGCATGGGGGAGGAGGTGGCACGGGCCCAATGTCCTCCACCTCCACCGGCGGCACCAGGTTCCCCCAGCGGTCAGGCAGGGTGGTCTGCGTTTGGCTCGGCTCTACCCGCTCCGCCACAGCAGGAGCCTGTGCTTCAGCGTCGAGTTCCTCTGGCCGAGGAACAGGCGGCGGGGTCAGTGGCGCACTGCTTTGCTGAGGGGAAGGTGGCGGTGGAGAAGAAGGCCTCGGAGGAGTCGAGGATGAGGCATCTGGTCCCGACTGGCTCCCGCCTCGATTGGATCCTAGGGCACCTGACTCATCCCTCCGAATATCCCCTGTTCTCTGCGCCCTACAGAAACACCCAGGCCCGTTAGTTCTGAAGACAAAGCAAGCAAGGAGGTGTTCACTCGATGGCTTACTTGGTGGATCGGGGAACAGGGACATGCTTCCCGGGCCTCAGGGCCCGCGGCCTTGATGCAGCGGCCGCTGGAGTCGGCGACGCTGGAGAACCGCTCTGCCCCTCGAAGGAAGCATCAGCAGTCCTTCCCCCTCCCCAGTCGGGGGGACTTCATCACCAGCCGCTTGAGGAGTTTCCTTGGCGGTGGCAGCTAGAGCTGTCGGGGCAGAGGAGTCATCTTGTCCCCTCGGGGCGGCGTCGACGGCCGTCCTCCTACTCCGCCGTGCGCGAAGAGGGACATCATCCTCATCCTCTTGGGGTTCCTCCTCTGGCGCTGCTATCACCACCGGCAGAGGAGCACTGGGCACCTCCGACATAGGTGTTCCTCCCCCTGACGACCCGGCACCAGCGGACGATGGTCGAACATTTCCCTACGCTGGCTGCCCTTTGCTCGGAATATCAGCGTATTGAGGCTGATTCCAGATCTCGTTCTCTAGGAGAGGAGCCGAAGAACTGAACCTGAATAAATCCAGTGAATTTAGAAGACACAAACGAAGGCCGAATATGACTCGCTTGAAACACAGACTACAAACGACAACATCGGAGGATTGGTTGGTCACTTGGTTCGGGGAGTTGACGCGGCTATAGCGCGCCGGGTGTCTGGAAGTGTCCAAGTCCGCTCCTTGGGCCATCAGCCTCCCGACTCGTCGCCTGACCTCCTCCTCCGAGAGCTTGACAGTTGACTCCTGGGTCACATCCCGATGGTTGGTGTACTGATACATCAGATGGACCCTGAGCTTTGCCGGCTAGATTCGTTGTCTGATGAAAGTGGCCACAACCCCAACCCCGGTGACTCCCGACTGGAGCACTTGGGAGAGATAAGCCATCAGGACTTCAACCCTGGGCTGCTCCCACTCCTTCGGCAGCTCGGTCCAGCTCGCTCTGACCTCGGGAGGCTGACCCACAAACTCTGGGAGTGAAGGCTCAGGGTTGCCACAGTAGAACCACTCCGAATGCCACGCCTTGTTGGAAGTTTGGAATGGCAATTCCAAGTAGTACTTGATGGCCCCCGGCCTCAGCTGGAACCTGGTGCCTCTAACAACCGCTGGGCTGTTCTTGCTCGGCTGTGGCTTGACAATGAATAGCTGCTTCCAGAGCATGAAGTGCGCCATTATCCCAAGGAAACACTCGTAGAGCGTGATGAAGCACGCTACGTGGAGCAGTCCGTTGGGGTTGAGATTGTGCAGCTCCAACCCGTAGAAGTAGAGGAATCCACACAAGAACGGGTGCACCGGGACAGAGAGACCACGGTGGAAGAAAGAGGTGTGGGCGATGAGCTCACCAGTATTGGAATAGGCCTGGGTTATAATCCTGCTGTGAACAGAAATAAATTGTCTGCTGTCACTAACTCTAATCTTGCAGCTAAGTTTGTGAGACAGGCAGGTACAAATGACAACAACCATGTTGGTCACAAGCAGAACAAAAGGAATGTGGTGAACATTCCATCTAACCCATCCTATGTTCTGCAGAAGGACAGGAAAGGCAAGATAGTAGCCAAGTATGTGGGTCGCAAGCACCTGAGAAAATGGTCACCTGCTATCTGGGTACCTAAGGCAATTGTTGCCTGTGTCACCGGTACCTCACACAGCTGTGGGAACACCAGTGTCACAGGTGGCTTGCACCGTTCACTAACTCTTATGCCTAAGGTTGCAGGTGATAGTCAGCCAAAGAGGATTCATGTTATATCATCCATTGCTAAGGCTGTGAATTCTAGAAACAAACTTGCTAACCCCATTACTGTTGTCTCTGCTTATGATAAAGCTACTAAGGGAACCAAACAAGTTTGGGTCCCTAAGTTTCATAACTGACCTTGCAGGACACTGTCTCCAGTGGAACTGATTGGGTTGTGGACAGTGGATGTACACAACATATGACTGGAGGCAGGGAGGAGTTTGTAGAGATCACCAATGAGAATCTGCCAAGCAAATATGTGGTCTATGCAGACAACTCCAAGGGAAAGGTAAATGGCATTGGTAAAGTTGCCATATCTGAACATCACTCCTTATCAAATGTTATGCTTGTGGATCAGATAGGCTATAGTCTAATGTCTGTGTCACAGCTGTGTGACACAGGTATGAAAGTCACTTTCTATCCTGATGAGGTTATAGCCTCTAAACTATCTGATGATTCACAAGTGTTCAAAGGATGCAGGTCTGAAAAATTGTACATTGTCAATTTCAATGAACAGCCTGCAGCAGCTCCATGGTGCCTCATGGCCAAGACCAGTGTTGGCTGGCTGTGGCACAGGCGGCTAGGACATGCAGGGATGAAGCTTCTCAACAAGCTGAGCAAACATGACTATGTCATAGGGCTTGAAAAGGTGAAGTTTGAGAAGGACAAGCCCTGCAGCTCATGTCAAGCCGGCAAACAAGTTGGAGCTGCCCATCGTCCCAAGTCCATCATGACCACCACCACTCCTTTTGAGCTCATACACATTGACCTATTTGGTCCTACTACATATGAGAGCTTGGGAGGTAACAAGTATGGCTTTGTCATTGTAGATGATTTTTCTCGCTATACTTGGGTGTTCTTTTTGAAGGAGAAGACACAGGTTTACAAGAAATTCAAGCATCTCATAGTCAGAGTGCAAAATGAGTGGAAGGTAAATCTGGTCAAGGTCAGGAGTGACAATGGGAGTGAATTCAAGAATTCCAAGGTGGAGGCATTTCTGGACAAGCATGGAATCAAGCATGAATTCTCAAGTCCATATGCCCCACAGCAGAATGGTGTTGTGGAAAGGAAGAACAGAACATTGATAGAGATGGCAAGGACACTACTCAATGAGTACAAGACTTCACCAAGATTTTGGGCTGAAGCTGTCAACACTGCCTGCCACTCAATCAACAGACTTATCTACATCCACTACTCAAGAAGACTCCATATGAGCTGCTCACCAACTCCAAGCCAACTGTCTCATACTTCAGGGTATTTGGTTGTAAGTGCTACATACTTAGAAAAGGCAAACGCCTCTCTAAGTTTGAAGCTAAATCTGATGTTGGTATTTTCCTTGGTTATTCCACTAACTCCCATGCCTATAGAGTTTTTAACACCTCCACAAAGGTTGTTGAAGAATCTATAGATGTGGACTTTGATGAGTCTTATGGCTCCCAAGGAGAGCAAGTTGCTAATGATGTAGGGAGCAAGGATATTCTCAAGAAATCCACTGGTGAGATCAGACCTACTGTCAAGGAGGAATCTGCCTCACCAAGTGATCATGAATCACCAGCTCCATCACTGGTTGAAGACACTGGAGAGCAAGACATCGAGCTCGAGTACAACCCAGCTAATGATCAACTGGATGCAGAGGACCTGTCTCAGCCAGCTGTGTCGCAGGAAGAACCAGCTGTGTCACAGGCAACACCAACAGCTGTGACACAGGTGGTTGACCCCGAACCCCTTGTGATCAGCAGGCTGCAGAAGGATCACCCTGTTGACCAAATCATTGGTGCCATTAATAGGGGAGTGACTACTCGTTCTCGTATTGCAAATTTCTGTGAACATTACTCTTTTGTCTCCAGTGTTGAACCCAGGAATATAAATGAAGCTCTCAAGGATGCTGATTGGATAAATGCTATGCATGAAGAGCTGAACCAGTTTGAAAGAAATCAAGTCTGGTCCCTGGTGGAAAGACCCCATGACCACAATGTCATTGGAACCAAGTGGGTCTTCAGGAACAAACAAGACACAAATGGACTGGTGGTGAGGAACAAAGCCAGACTAGTTGCTCAAGGCTTCACTCAAGTGGAAGGTCTGGACTTTGGTGAAACATTTGCTCCAGTAGCAAGACTTGAAGCCATCAGGATTCTACTTGCCTATGCTGCTCATCATAACATCAAGCTCTACCAAATGGATGTGAAGTCAGCCTTCCTAATGGTAAACTTTCTGAACTTGTATATGTTGAACAGCCACCTGGCTTTGAAGATGCTAAGAAACCACATCATGTCTATAAATTGCACAAAGCACTTTATGGTCTAAAACAAGCACCTAGAGCATGGTATGATACATTGAAAGAATTTCTGATCAAAATGGATTTAAAATGGGCTTAGTAGACACAACTCTATTCACTAAGAAAAATGGAAAGGACTTATTTGTGTGCCAAATTTATGTCGATGACATAATATTTGGTAGTACTAACCGTTCAATGAGTGATGAGTTTAGCAAGATGATGACCAAGAGGTTTGAGATGTCTTTGGATGGAGAACTCAAGTACTTCCTAGGACTTCAAATCAAGCAACTCAAGGAAGGGAACATTCATCTCACAAGAAAAGTTCACCAAGGACATCATCACCAAGTTTGGCATGAAGGATGCAAAGCCCATTCACACTCCCATGCAAACTAATGGTCATCTGGACTTAAACATTGAAGGTAACTCTGCTGATCAGAAAGAATTCAGATCCATGATAGGTTCCTTGTTATATCTATGTGCATCTAGGCCAGACATTATGTTGAGTGTATGCATGTGTGCTAGATTCCAAGCTAACCCTAAGGACTGTCACAGAGTGGCAGTACGCAGGATTCTGAGATATTTAATTCAAACTTCAGGGTTTGGTTTGTGGTACCCCAAAGGTGCAAACTTTGAGCTAGTTGGCTATTCTGATAGTGACTATGCAGGGTGTAAGGTTGACCGAAAAAGCACCTCAGGTACTTGTCAATTCCTAGGGCACTCCTTGGTGTCCTGGTCATCCAAGAAACAAAACTCAGTAGCCCTTTCCACTGCAGAAGCTGAGTATATAGCTGCTGGTAGTTGTTGTGCTCAATTATTATGGATGAGGCAGACCTTGAAAGATTTTCAACATATCTTTTGATCAAGTACTCCTCTTCTGTGATAATGAAAGTGCAATTAAGTTAGCCAACAATCCCAGTACACCACCAAAGATCCAAACACATAGAAGTGAGGCACCACTTCCTTAGAGATCATGTGGAGAAAGGAGATATACAGCTGTGCCATGTAAGGACAGAAAAACAATTAGCTGATATATTCACCAAGCCTTTAGATGAGACTAGGTTTTGTACTCTGAGGAGTGAATTGAATATCATTGATGTCTCAAACTTGCTATAGAAGGTTTGCTTGGTGTCTAGCTCATATGTGCATTCTATTTATGCTGTCTGTGTTTTTCATCTGTGTCACCTACCTGTGTTACAGGTATGCTTAGAGTTGAGAGTTTTTGCTGAGCTGTTTGTGCACACCTTCTGTGTACATGTTTTGCTATCATATCTGGATCTTTTCAGAATCAACTCTTGTCAGTTTTAGCTTTGCTTGCTTGATTTTCTGGCAAACTGACATTGGGAAGATTTCATAAGGACCCTCTGATAGTGCTCTTATGCTTTCTCTCTTATCAAACTCTCTCTATCTTGGTGTTCCAAATGAAAAACTTGTCACCTGAGTCATCCATCTGTGTCTCAGGTGAACACTTCTGAAATTTCTTAGGTCTCAGGGTATCTTTTAACTCACCTGTGTCACAGGTCTTCTAGTCAGCTGTGACACAGCCACTTTATAACCCTTCGGCCTATATAAAGAACTCCGTTTCCCATGAAAACCTGTTCGACCACAGAAACCCCAAGCTTTCGCCAAACGCTAAATTCTCGAGTTTTCGTCGAAATTCGCGGTTTCCGTCCTACCAGAAGTTCTCATCTCTTCAGAGAAGCTTTCCGAGGCACTCCATCATCGTTTCATCTGCGCATTGAGAAGTTTTCGATCAAAGTAAGCATCAATCAACCCTTTCCTGAGCTTGCCCTAGCTTCATGTCAATGCAATCGCTCTAAATCTCAATCCAGAAGCGCATTGTCTCCAATTAAGGGTTGGTTTAGGCTCTGTTTAGCTTTCTGTTCTCATCTAGCTCGAAACCTAGGGGTAAAACTTAGTTAAACCCTAGTTTTCATGAATCTGCCTTCCGCCTCCGTGCGTAGCTATGTCACCGCTATTGTCTCACCTGTCACACAGGTGTGCCTATTCAACCGGCAGAGACTTTAGTTTGGTTCTAAGTCCTCACCTGTGCCATCTTGTCCTCACACAGGTGGTCAACACAGCTACTATCCTCTGCATTTGGGAAACACCTCTTTCCTTATTCTTTCTCATCTTTCTCATTTCTACAGATGTCTTCAGGTTCAGAAAGAGAGGACAGTGGTCTCAAATGGTCAGATCCAGAAGAGTCAAGCAGAGAGATAAATTATCTCAGACTCTGATCAAGAGAGAGAGAGGCTGAGGCAGAGAGAGAAGCTCTTCAAAGAAGAAGAGCTCAGCAGAAAGCATACAGGCAGAGAAAAGGCTGCTGAGAAGAAAGCTGCTACAACAGCATCTAAAGCTGGTCAGTCCAGCTCAGCATAGCCAGTGCTAAACCAAGAGGACAAGATCCTCATCAGATGCTGGTCAGTCAACAGTGATCAAGTCAGCTGCTAAAAAGCCCAGGATAGGGGTAAGGAAGGTCAAGAAGCCCTCTATTGCTGTTCCTGCTCTCTTTGAAGACTCTTCAGACACAGCTGTGCCATCCCCCAGTGACACAGCTGCTGCAACAGCATCTCAGATGCCACCACCTCAAGCCTCCAGCTCTCACCGCCAAGAACCCACCGGTGTCACAGCTGGTATTCCTGCAGCTGAACCAGCTGCACTGCAGCTGAACCAGCTGCACTGGTATCTGTAACACAGGTAGCTGATGATGGCTCTCTCTCTTCCTCTCTGATGACTCAAGCTGCTGCCAGAGCTTATCAGAACAAAGTCATGCCAACTTAGTTTGCTGCTCTGTGCAAGGATAATCATCAGCTTCGAGAAGAATTCACCAGTCTGCACAACAAGGTTGATCACATGCAGTCTCAGCTCTCAAAACTCCTTCAGCTTATGAGGACCAAGTCAACCTGAAGATTCCTTCTTCCTCAACCCTTTCTGGTGTCTTAGTGGCAAAGGGGGAGAGATGTAAGGGGGAGCAGGGGGAATGCAGAGATGTTAAGCTTTAGGGGAAGATGCTTATATAGGGGAGAGTTTTAGGGGGAGAGTCTTTTTTGCTGTGTTTCAAGACTTGTTTTGTTCTTATGCTGATCTTTTATGTCTTGAACACTAAGTCTTATATATTGATGCAGATTTCTTAATGTTCTGATCCATTCTTTTTGCTCTGATTCTATTTTGCTCTGATATGTGTGGATAATCTATTTTGCTCTGATCTGACTTATGCTATGATTCTTCACACATTTTCTGCTTCATATATGCATGTGTACTCTGATCATAACAGTATGTTAGCTCTATATTTGCTCTGATCATAAATATTTGCTTACTTTGATCATAACACATGTTAATGGACACTCAGAACATGCTTTAAAAGAAACTCTAAACACTGCATCATTATCAGCTCAGTTCAGTCTGATTCTCATGATTCACTTTATGCTCTGAGCTGATGAAATGCAAAGTTGTGAGAATATACTACTCATGGTCAAAATTTAGATCTATGCATTTGCATTCCAAAGCAAATCTCTTATGCATAGCTTCAGGGGGAGTATATTATGACAACATGCACATGTATTACTCATTCATATCTATTATTGATATTGTTGAATGGGTTGCCACTAACCACCAAAAAGGGGGAGATTGAAAGAGCATCTAGGCCCCTAAATTGGTTTTGATGGTTAATGGCAACCCAAACTAGAATCTAATGTTTACATTGAGTCTAAGCAGGATAACTAGGTTACATGAAGAGGAGTCATCCAGGAAAGGATGACCACCCAAAATATACAAAGGTGGTTTCCAGGACAAGGAGATGGCTGCGCTAGGCAGCTGTGCCACAGTTGTGAAGAAGCCAGTGCTGTGCAAGGAGTTGCAAGCAAGGTGATGGTGGCTTGATGCGTCAAGGGCCGTGACTACAGTTGGTGGAAGCTGAAGCCTAGGTTTGCTAGTTTTCTTGAGTCCTTAGGAAACACCTGTACTATTAAGAAGGATGAAGTAGCATTGATTCTTTGGAGTTCCTTATGTTCAAAGTGCTCAGAGTGTTGAACAGTAGCACTGATGCCTTGAGGTCAATGGCCCTGTAACAATAGTTTTACACAAGTGTGAAACTGGATTGTGCTAGCACACCGTTGTGCTAGCATCCTAAAACCCCAGAGCCAAAGTTACCTGTGTGGCACAGCTGTGTCATAGGTGAACTACCGCTCTATGACTCAGGTACATCTTTGTGCCAGGGGAGAGCTTGTAAATGCTAAGAGAACTGCACTGCAATAATCTGTCTGCTGAGTCAGAAGATTGTTGGAGGTTCTCTCCTTATTAGGCTTAAGAGTTAGTGCGCTGAGGGCATGTAGTGTGCCAAGACCGGGCTGAGTAGTGAGGCTACGTCAGTTAGGGTTTCACCTGTGTCAGCCTCCGGTGACACAGGTGTCGGTCTGTCTGAGCCGATTACCATTGTGCGGAGTGATTGGCTGTGTCACCGGTGTCTGTCACCGGTGACCCACTTAATCCTACGTGGCATGAGAGTAACGGTCAAATGCCTGTGGACTCTATATATAAAGGACCAGGGGAGGTCTTCGACCTCAACCTTTATATAACCTTTGCCAATCCATTTCTACCGTTGCAAACCTCTTTCTCCTGAACAGAAGCAAATCATCCAAGCCTTAGTTCAAGTGTGAGATAGAGCTTTGAGCACTGAGAGCACTGGTTCCTCCAAGAGCCTTTGTTGCAGATTCCTTCTTGGAGTGTCTACTCCTAGACAGGCATAGGAGTTGCTGCAACCACCCAAACTTGTGTGGGCTAGTGCAGTAGTCTGTGAAGGTGATTGAAGTCTACCTGCTGCAAGGCGAAAGGACTTCCACAAGCAAGTGAAAGAGACCTGAAAGCTCAGGTACTCGGAGAACAAGCACGATTTGGTGTTGGCAAGCTCCTCGAAGTAGCCTCTCCAACGGAGACGTACCATCTCTGAAAAGAGAGTGGGAACTTTGGTTGAAAACTCTCTGTCTCCCTGAGTACTTTACCTTCAGCACTTTCTTGCATATGTGATTTGCATGCTAGTGTGATTTGTTGTTATTCTCAATCTAGCTACAGTTCTTACTCTTTGCCTGTGTTAGCATAGCTGTGTCACAGTTGTTGTATCTCTTGTCTGTTATCTGTGCCAGTTACCTGTTACACAGCCACCTATCTAGCTCATCTGTTTAAGGCTTCCTATTTACCTGTTTTAGCTACCTGTGTGACAGCTGCTTCTTAATTTACATATCATACAGTGCCTGTGTAGCTCACCTGTCACACAGCTAGCTCAACCTATTGATCTGTTAAGCCTTAATTTAGACAAAGAGAAGAAATTGTTTAAAGATTTGTTTAGCCTCCTATTCACCCCCCCTCTAGTCGGCACCTACGATCCTTTCACTGAGATCTGTTCTGAAGCTCTTGTGGCACTCGGGATACAAGCAATACCACCTGCCAACACAGGACGTAGGGTATTACCTCTTCTTGAAGGCCTAAACCTGCCTAAACTTTGTCTCCCGTGTGCACCCATCTGGATCTGATGTGCTCACGCTGCCCTACATTCAATATTGCCGGATCTAAACACCGACAATTTCATTCTTCTCCTTAAAAATAAAGAGGAACATTAAAACATACATTTAAATCACAATTCATAAATTTTAAATAAAACCTATAATCTAAGTAATCGAGTGAGGATGTTGTCATCTTTCTTGAGAAAAAAAGACAATATAAATAAATACTCTAAGAACAAATTATAGGTCAAATTGTAAAGACTAATCACTTAAACTAATTAAAATATGAGGGATAATAATATTCACCATTAATTAAAGTTAAGGTAATGTTTAAGTCATCAATGTTTTTGTAAGATTTCATATAAACTTAAAAGTATTTAACAACTTGCTTAATCATTTAATAATTGTAGATCATACATAAGATATCCAAGAAAATGGTGAATGTTAATTTTTACATCTATGATGCATTTTTCTCGTGCATGCATAATCATGACCATTGCATCCATATTGGAATTTCTTGAATAAGTGCTTCTTGGACTCCATCGATTTCTTGCTAGAAGCCGAAGTTCAGCAAGCAGACCCAGCTGAGCTAGTGTCTATGACATAGGTGCTTGATGATGGCACCCTCTCCTCCTCCTTGATGACTCAAGAATATGCCAGAGCCTATCAGAACAAAGTCATGCCTGTTCAGTTGCTGCTCTGCGCAGAGAAGTGAAAGGTCTGCATTCCAAAGTAGATTCCTTGCAGCAGCAGCTCACAGAAGTTCTTCAGCTCTTGAAGTCCAAGCCAACATGAAGTTTCTTCTTCCCTTACCACTTTCTGGTGTTTTAGTGTCAAAGGGGGAGAAAAGCTTAGATGTAAGGGGGAGAAGAGCTTAGCTGTAGTGGGAGTGAGTGGTTTTAGGAGGAGCAGATCAGAGTAGTGTTGTTTTGTGTTGCGTATCAAGATTTGGTTTTCCTATTTCAACTTCTTATGTCTTGATCACATTAAGTTTTTCTGTATTGATGTAGTTTACTTTATGTTCTGAGCTATGTTATTCTGTCATGATCAGGTGTTGATATGTGTGATTGGTTTTTTGCTCTGATCTAATTTATGCTCTGAACCTTCACACATTTTGTGCTTCATATATAAATGTTTGCTCTAATCATAACTCATGTTAATGAATTGATGATGACATGGCACCTGGGTATCATCAAGGAGAATGAATCTGGCCCTCTCGCCACCGGGTGGGCCGGGCCGACTACTCGGAGTCCGACTTCTACACGGGGGCGCCTCATCAATGTGGAGTACAAGACATGGACTAATACCTGCCCGGCATACCCGGAATCTATTGTAACTAGTTAGGAAGTCAATCTGTTACCCGATCCGGACTCTTGTAACCCTACCCAGGTCACCTATATAAGGCCCGGTAGGGGACCTCCGATCGGTAAGCTTTTAGTCATAGACAATCTACATTGTTTCCTAGTTCAAGCAACCTTGAGATTGGTTCTCGAGGGCTTGCGACACTCGGTATTCAAGCTATACTAGCCAACAAACACAGGACGTAGGGTATTACCTCTCCGTGAGGGCCTGAACCTGTCTAAATCCTGTCTCCCGTGTGCACCCATCCTGATTTGCTGTGCTCACGCCGTCCCATATTCAGTATTGCCAGAATAATACTCCGACAGTTGGCGCGCTAGGTAGGGGAGTGCGCATAGATCCATCTACACGAATCGGGATGGATTTCGCCAGCAACAACAATGTTTTTGCCCCGGGAAGTGTCATGAGATTCGTTTTCGTGAACGCTATTCCAGATCCTGGACAACTTTTCCAATTCGCAAAGTTGAACTTCATCACCAACAAGGTCGGCCGACTTCACCTCTGCTACTCGGCAGCGTCTCGATCAGCAGAGGCTCCATCAGCTTCTCGGCACGGACTTACCCCTGAGTCCGCGCCTTCGGCGCCGCTTCCCAGGGAAGAGGTTACGCCGAAACCGGGTCTGCTGTCCGCGCACGGGTTCGCACCCGTCGAACAGAGATCCCGATTGGTGGGTGCTATTGACTCTCTCCTCCCCGTCCTCGAGTATGACTCGGACGATTACGAGAGTTTCGGCAGTCACCATCCATCCCGGGAAGTCTTCATGGCCAACCCCGACTCGCCAGACGATGGTGATGGCTGACCAGTCCCCATCGTGGAACAAACGCCGGCTGAGCTTGAAGCCTCCGGACTCCATCTCCTTGCCAAGGAGGAGGAGTTGATCGAACAACAAACCAGGCTCGCTCGCCAGTGCGATGAAGAACGGCGCAATGATGATATGAGGGCTCGAGGGCGCCAAGTCCATAACGAGTTCCGCATGCATGAAAGGGACGGAGTCCCAATATTCCCGCTTCCGAGTCACAACGTCGTCGCGGCCACGATGGCGGCTCGCGCCATTGAAATCCCCGAGGGCACCCCGGGGCACAATGAACTTTGGCGACTCCGTGTCCTGATGGAGGAAACTGTCCTCCAGCAGGCCGAAGCTTCAGGCGATCGCGCAGGCTCTTTAGCAGGTGCTAGGAGTCGGCGCTCTACCCCCTCGAGAAGTCCGCCCATCATGGGTGGTAGTCATGCAAGTCCCAACCATCCTCAGCCGGCTGGAGCAGTTCACGAGCGACTCGGGCCCAATATTGATGCCTGAGGCACCATAGCTGCACGAAGCCGCGCCCGTCAAGACGCGGACAAAAACGCTCGTCAAGCCGCACCGGTCCGTAGTCGACTCGGACCAGGACAGAATGCTTGGAACCCCGCAGACGTTGGAAGAAGTGCCCATCGAGGTCCCGAGAGGGATGACTGTGGCAGCCGTCGTGACAATAGTGGCGCCACCAGCCGTGGCCGTTCCCCGACTTCCTTCGGCATGGGGTACGCGGGCCCGAAAGCATTCGGCACCCGCATCCGCAGCGTTATCTTCCCGTCACGATTTTGAGTCACCAGCATCGACAAATACACAGGTGAAGCTCGACTAGACATTTGGTTGGCCGACTATCACACGGCGTGCAGAACCAATGGTGGAAACGATTACGTCGCGATCCATTATTTGCCGCTGTTTCTAGCCGACTCAGCACGAGCCTGGCTCACTAGCTTACCCCCGGGTTGCATCCAGTCATGGAGCGACCTCGAGACCCTCTTTGTGAACAACTTCCAGGGCACTTACAACAGGCCCGGGAATGCGTGGGATCTCCACAGTTGTACCCAAGAGGCGGATGAGACTCTCCGAGAGTACATCCAGCGCTTTTCTAAGAAGAAGAATTCTCTACCTGAGGTCCGAGAAGGTGATGTCATCACTGCCTTCTCCAAGGGAGTTCGAAGCACCGACCTCATCCACAAGATAGCGCGTAAGCATCCCCAGACTACACGTGAGCTCTTTGACATAGCCAACAACTTCGCCACCGGCGAAGAGGCTGTCCGCAGTGCTACCAGAGACGACAAGGGCAGGAGTAAGGGCAAGGCGTCCGAGTCCCCCAGTCAGGACGCCCACCCCGAGTCGTCCAGAAAAAAGCATTCGAAGTGTAAAGGCGGAGATCTCGTTGCTGCTGCCGAGTGCGCCCCGGCGCGCCGTCCTCAGCGCACCAACGTGACCTTCGAGGAAATGATGAGTTAGCCGTGTCACTTTCATGGACCCAATTCCAATCACCTAACACGTGACTACAATCTCCTTAAGAACTTGAATAAACCTTATGTTCCAAATCGGAACAAGAAAGAGCCCCCTCAGGATGAAGGTGACGAATTCCCGAAAGAGACCGCTTGTCTGATGATCTTCGGCGGACCCAACGGCTACGAGTCCAGGCGTCGCCAGAAAATCACAGATCGAGAGGTCAACACAGCGGAACCGGCCGTGCCCAAGTACCTGCGATGGTCCGAGTCCGTGATTTTCTTCGGCCGCTCGGATCACCCCGACTACATCCCCCATCCGGGACGATTCCCCTTGGTGGTAGATCCGATCGTTTACGGCGTCCGTCTTACCAAGGTCCTCATGGACGGTGGGAGTGGTCTTAACATCCTCTATGTCAAAACCCATGACGACATGAAGATCCCTCGCTCCGAGATCAAGCCGACTGGTACCCCCTTCCACGGGGTGGTACCCGGCAAGATGGCGAGTCCACTCAAATAGGTCAGCCTGCCCGTTACCTTTGGCACTCCCGACAACTTCCAGACTAGGACCCTCACTTTTGAGGTTGTCAACTTCCCAGGATCATATCACGCCATCTTGGGGCGTCCCTGCTACGCCAAATTCATGGCTGTCCCTAGCTATGTCTACCTGAAGCTCAAGATGCCGGGCCCCCACGGGGTAATAACGGTACAAAGCAGTTTCCAGCACGCATACACGTGTGACCTGGAAAATTGCAACCTCGCCGCGACACAAATCGCTGAGGCCGAGCTCAGCAACCTCAAGTCGGCTGTGGTTGAGGAAGCACCCCCGGCCAAAAAAGCTTCACCATCGACATCGTTCCAGTCGGCGCGGGACACCAAGTCGATCCAGCTCGACCCCGAAGACTCCTCCAAGACGACGCAGATTGGGACTGCGCTCAGCGATAAATAGGAAAGCGCGCTCGTCAGCTTCCTCCAGGACAACCGGGACATCTTCGCATGGACGTCGTCCGACATGCCCGGAGTTCCAAGGAAGGCTGCCGAGCACTCTCTGAATGTTCGGCCAGATGCTAAGCCAGTCAAGCAGCGCTTACGCCATTTCGCTGAAGATAGACGTTAGGCCATAGAGAAGAAATAGCCAAGCTTCTAGCAGTGGGCTTCATTAAAGAAGTGTATCATCCCGACTGGTTAGCGAACCCAGTTCTCGTTCGCAAAAAGAATGGAAAGTGGAGGATGTGTGTTGATTATACTGGCCTTAACAAGGCATGCCCTAAAGATCCTTTCACCCTTCCCCGCATCGACCAAGTGATTGATTCCACGGCCGGGTGCAAAATTTTGTGTTTTCTCGACGCTTACTCGGGTTATCACCAGATTAAGATGAAGGAGGATGACGAGATCAAGACATCTTTCATCACTCCATTTTGCACTTTTTGCTACGTCTCCATGCCCTTCGGCCTCAAGAACGCAGGCGCTACGTACCAACGGTGCATACAGCGTTGCCTTCAGTCGTAGATCAGCCGAAACATACAAGCCTACGTCGACGATGTGGTGATCAAGTCCTAAAAAAGAGAAGACCTTCTGAGTGACTTGGGAGAAATCTTCTCCAACCTTAGGAGATTCAGCATGAAGCTCAACCCCGAAAAATGTGTGTTCGGGGTCCCTTCGGGCAAGCTACTCGGTTTCATCATTTCCGAACAAGGAATCGAAGTCAACCCGGAGAAGATCGACGCCATCGTCAAGATGGGTCCACCGAAGAACCTCAAAGATGTCCAACGGCTGACCGGGTGCATGGCAGCTCTCAGCCGATTCATTTCTCGACTCGGCGAGAAAGCCATGCCCCTCTACAAGCTCATGAAGAAGTCGGAAATCTTCACTTGGACATCTGAGGCCCAGGATGCCCTCGACGGCTTGAAGAAGTTCTTAACCACCCCCCCGGTGCTGGTGTCCCCCATGCCCAACGAGTCACTGCTTCTTTATGTCGCAGCAACTACTCAGGTAGTTAGTACGGTCTTGGTTGTGGAACGTCCTGAGCCCGCCCATATCCAGAAGGTCCAGCGCCCGGTTTACTTCATCAGTGAAGTCCTTTAAGAGTCCAAGACGCGGTACCCTCAGATCCAGAAGATCATTTATGCGGTGTTCATAACATCGCGGAAGCTAGTCCACTACTTCCAAGGACACCCCATTACGGTGGTCAGCTCCTTCCCGATCGCTGACGTCATCAACAATCACGACGCCACGGGCAGGATTGCCAAGTGGGCGATGGAACTCATGGCATTCAGCATAGTTTATGCCCCCCGCATGGCCATCAAGTCCCAGGCTCTCACCGACTTCATGGCCGAGTGGACAGAAGTCCAATCTCCACCCTCCGCTGTTGACCTCGAGCACTGGACACTCTACTTCGACGGCTCTCTGATGCTTCAAGGAGCGGGGGCTGGTGTCGTGCTCATATCTCCCAAAGGCGAGCGCTTCAAGTACGTATTACAGATCCACTTCCCGGCATCTAACAACGTTGCCGAGTACGAAGCTTTGCTTCATGGTCTTCAACTTGCCGTTTCACTCGGGATCCGTCGCCTCCTGGCACGTGGAGACTCCGAACTGGTGGTCCGGCAGGTCATGAAGGACTGGTCGTGTAGAGACCCCTCCATGGAAGCCTACTGCCAAGAAGTACGCAAGCTCGAAGCCAAGTTCGACGGTCTTGAGATAACCCATGTCCTACACCGAGACAACGAAGCCGTGGATGCACTCGCCAAGCTGGGATCCAGTCGAGACGTCATCCCGGCTAGAGTTTTCCTCCAGGAGTTGCACACCCCCTCTATCAAGGCGGAAACAACACCCAAGACCGAAGAACAGCAAGTCCCGGAAAGCGACGCCACTCAGTAGCCCTCGTCAGAGGTCCTGGCTGTCACTCCCGACTGGACAACGCCCTTCCTAGATCACCTCCTGCGGGACGTCCTCCCGCCGAACCAAACCGAGGCGCGCCGCGTTGCACGACGTGCCAAGGCCTTCCACTACTGCAGAAAGGGACACCAGTGACGGGCCTAAAAAGCCCAGTAGTGACGAGCGGGCCGGCCCGTCACTGGTGACCAGCCACTGGTAACTGGTTATCAGTGGCGGGCTACCCGCTCATCACTGGTAATTTAGTTACCAGTGACGGGCACACATGAGGGCCCGTCACTGCTAAGATATACAGCAGTGACGAGCTATATTTTCGGCCCGTCACTGGTAAGATATACAGCAGTGACGAGCTATATTTTCGGCCCGTCACTGGTAAGATATACAGCAGTGACGAGCTCTCTAGTCCGCACGTCACTGCTGTTATGAGAGGCCCAAGCACGTTGCTGCCGCGGCAGCAAAAACAGCCGTTTTGGCTGCCGCGGCAGCCATTATGACTGCCGTGGCAGCCAAAAGGGCTGTTTTTGCTGCCGCGGCAGCAACGTGCTTGGGTGCGGCAGCAGCCATTTTGGCTGCCGCGGCAGCCATTTTTGCTGGCGCGGCAGCAAAAACAGCCATTTTCGCTGCCGCGGCAGCCATTTTCGCTGGCGCTCCTAGGGCGTCGGTCGCCGTTCTCCTAGGGCGCTCTCCAGCCCCTGTGTACTACAGGGGTCCTGGAGGGGGTGTACCCCTTCGGTCGCCGTTCTCCTAGGGCGTGCCGCTGTGGCCTAATAGCGCTTGCAGCGATGCCTCGTTGCGTCGGCATCCTACGTGCTCGGTATGCTTCGAAGGCCACCTCACTCGCGCTCTCGGATGTCGCACACGATAAGTACATATGTCAAACCGAGTACGAAAGTAACAAGTGCCAATACGTAAATATGTCCAGAAACGTACAAAGTAGACCAGTTCAGGAATACACGACCACAAACACAATACATATGCAATGTTTTTCCGTCCTCTAGGGCCTAGCTGCATGTGGGCGCGCGAATGGGTCTTCGGTCGGGATTTGGCGAACTCGCTGCTCTGTGCGAGCGGCGTGTTCCTCCCTTGGGTCAGTGCCGGCGTAGAAAAGCCCCGTATCCGAGACGACGTCCTTGTTGATGATGTTCACAAACGCATTCTGGAGGCGTGCAAACTCTTGCCTCCAGTCATATGGCTTGTGCTCGAGGTTATTACTCCACTTGCGCAAGTCTTCATGTTTGCGAAACGTGTTCCGCGCCCGTACAAAGTCGTCCATGTGGCAGCAGACGTAGTAGCCACACGTCACACTACCCTCCGGCTGCTGTCTGCAACACCAATCGGTCACGTGTTTAAAGCGTGGAGCGCCACTTCTTTTTACCATAGTTGCTTGTCCTCCCTTCTGTGCATAGTCGAAGAGAGCATCATCCAGAACTTTCTTGAGCAGGGTGTAGTCTTTCTTCACCCTCTTCATGGAATCAAAGTAAACAACCTTGCTTTCCTTCGGCAGTAGCACTAAGAGGATCCAGTGGTCGCTGCGCAGACATGTGAACAAACCAATATTAACCCACGAAGTTGGCTAGGTGCACAAGCAAAAGAGAAATTTACGAAAGCACAAAGTAGAGAATGACTTACAAGGGATTGTAGGGCACGAGTAGGTAGTCCTTGCCCTTATGCGCTATCATCGCACTCACGAGGTATTCTTTCATAATCTCTCTACCTTCTTGTGAGCGAACGTTGTTCTCGTGCATGTGAAATGGATCTGCTATTGCAACGTCGAGAATCTTCAGGCGTCTGATCTCTCTGGTTAGGTGAAGCGCCCATAGCCTGACGAAGGATGCTTCGAGGTGATAAAGGTTGAACATGCCGAAGATCTCCGCAAAGTCCAGATAGAACTTGTCTGCGGGATACTGCTCGACGAAATGGAAACCCTCTGGCACCTTCGCCGTGTAATACGAGACATTCGTTTCATCGGGTCCTAATTCAATCTCTCGAATGTTCTGATGCAGAATCTTCATTTCGTTCGGGAGGACATCGAACTCATCCTTTGGTACCATCGGGTGACCCGGGATGTGATTGGGCCGCCATTGACGACCCGTTGCTCGCTGTCCTGATTGGGAAGATGCTGCGTATGTTAAGGATTTCTTCAACCTCGCGTCGCCCTGTCTATCGTAAGTTCCAGTGCTAGCATGTGTCTTCTTCGCCCCTTTTTTGGTCGTACGCTCCGTATCGAGAGATACGGCCCTCTGACCGGCCATCGCTTCTTTGGCTGCGCCCACGAGTGTTTTAGGAGTCAACTTCGTGTGGGCTTGCTCGTCATGCTTGGGTGGCGGCGTATCTACAAATGCTCGTGCCTCTTCGTCACAAGGCATGCCATGCTCCCCGCCATGCTCCGCGGCCTCCTCGGCATCCTCCATCTCAAAATCCCTGTAGGATAGAGGTGCGGAAATACCCAAAGGAGATGGTCTTGCTGATGGACTGTGGGTGTGGCTCGGCGAAGGTACTGGACGATTGGAGGTCTCAATCAACTTAATCGCGTCCTTTGTCCACCTAAGGAAAAAACCCCTTGCGGGCTCCTAGCTTCTCGTATCCCTCTTCAGGGGGGTCATTTAGAACCAAGTCCTCGAAGGTGCTGACCAACTTAGTCAACTCCACCCTCGCCATGTTTGGTGGTAAATCCACACAGTGCATCCTGTTCTCCGGCGTTATTGGGTGGACTCGACCGTATGCGACCGTCACCATCGAGCCGAGGACTTGGGTCTGCAGATGGCACGGAGTTATCACCTGCGGAACATACGTACGGGTCATCGATGTTAGAGTCGAAACAACAAAAAAGTTACGACACCCTTACGATTTGTTGAGCCGACGACGCTTACCGTTAGGCTGTCGATTGTATTTGGCGACCCGGGGCCAACACCCGAGACAGAGGGGCTACTACTCCTTGCAGCAGTGAAGGGCGGCGGCTGCGTATCCAGATTATAGGGCGGCGGCTGCGTATCAGGATGCATGGGTGGGCGTCGTAGTTGATCGTATAGAGGCCCTAACAGACGTTTCACAGCCGCCTCCACTCGCGCATTGAATTCTTCATCTTGCTTGGCTTTCCTCCTCTCGCGGGCAGCCTCACGGGTTTGGGGACCGTAATCAGCCCATCGAGCCCCATACCCGACGCCCATGACGCGGCCACGAGTCTCCGGCTTCCCGAGAGCCTTGTTGATAGGGTCTTGCCACCTCTCGGTACTGACAGAGTCCTGGGAGCTCTTAGGTTGCTGGCTCAGCTTTCTCTGCAAGCAACATGAACGGCTCAGAAACGTAATCTTTAGGAATTAATCTACATAGGACAAATAAAGTGAAATGGGTTCAGAGGTTACCAGTTCTTCGTGCACGTCCTTCATTTTCTCGTGTGTGAGATCGGTTCCCCCGTCGCCGGGTCAAATTTTGCGCGGGCCCTCACAAAATCCTTTCCGCGCCCTTCCTGGATGTCCGAGAAAGGGGGTTCTTTCCCGGCCGCAATCAACCTTGCGTCCTCCTTCTCCCATTTAGGCCTCTTCCCTTGGTAACCACGGCTGCCGAGTCTGTGGTCACCCACGATCTTCCCCCGCATGTCCTTCCCCCAATCACTCTTCCTCCTGAATTCATCGCCGGAGCGAGTTTGAATGAACTCGGTCCAGTCCGCCTCATCTATCGTAGGCCATTTCTTCTTTATCACGGTCTCAAAATCTTGATCCTTCATTTTATTGGCATGGTATCGCCAGGTATTCAAGGATTTGGTCATCATGCTCAGGGCTTTCGTCGCGACTCTGTTTCTGTCGGCCTCCGGGACGGAATACCTGCTGAATAGCCTGTCCAGGAGGAGAGTTCGAAGATGCTCGGTTTCTCTCGTCCTTATGTCGGGAGTTGTGATCTTCACCGTTTCACGCAGGATGCAGCCTACGGCATCGGGTGAGGGAGGCGGCGAGGGAGGCGGCGTCCGGTGAGGGAGGGAGGCGGCGTCCGGTGAGGGAGGCGGCGAGGGCGGCGTCCGGTGAGGGAGGCGGCGAGGGCGTGGTCAGTCGGCGAGGGTCGCTTTGGGGAGTTAGGGCACGGCCGGGCGGGATTTGGGGATTTTTTCCCCAAGTCCCGCGCGGGCGTGCGAATTTATATCGTCGTTATCAGTGACGGGCGGATAATGTACTCGTCACTGGTAAATGTTACCAGTGACGGGCGACTAATAGAGCTCGTCACCGATAAGTGATTTATCAGTGACGCGCATTGAGAAGTGCTCGTCACTGATGAGTTATTTACCAGTGACGCTCACACATAAATGCTCGTCACTGATAAGTTAGTACTTAGGGTTAGTTAGTTGGGGTTAGTTAGTTAGGGTTAGTTAGTTAGGGTTAGTTAGTTAGTTAGTTAGGGTTAGTACTTAGGGTTTGTTAGTTACTTAGGGTTAGTTAGTTAGGGTTAGTTAGTTAGTTAGGGTTAGTAGTTAGGGTTAGTTAGTTAGTTAGGGTTAGTTAGCTAGTTAGGGTTAGTTAGTTAGGGCCGTTTGTTTATTATTTGCGCGGGCAATGATTAGTTTATGCGTATATATAGAATTAACATAAATACCATTATTGTTATATACATAAATTTCACAAAAGTGAGCTATACATCATTAATTAACTTCATTAAATTACGACATTCTTTGAGAATCTTCTCACTCTTCGACAGTCTTCTCAACGGTAGTCTTGGTCTTCTTCCTGGTATAGGTTAGCCCATCGGAGTGACTTCGTCTTTTGAAGGGACGCACGGCGGGACATGTAGTATTTCTCCTTCTGCTGGGCCGTGGCTGATTGTCTTCCTCCGTATCTGGGTCGTCAAATTGGTCGTAGTCGTCTTCGTCAACGACACCATCGATTCCAACGATACTCCTTTTGCCCCTCCTCATGACATGACGGCTTGGCCTCGTCGGGTCGGCTATGTAGAAGCATTGGGCCACTTGTTTAGCTAGTACCCACGGCTCATTTTTGGCACTGATCACTTTCACATTTACTGTCTCAATAGGAACTGCTTTCGGTATGACCATGGTAGTGAAATAGTCTTCCGTTTCGACATTCTTCGCCCATCTTACCCGGAACATGGGGATCTTCGTCACGGTGTAGTCAAGTTCCCAAATCTCTTCGAGCCTACCATAGTATCTGTCCTTTTTCTTACCGGTCAGGGCCTCCATCGTCACCCCAGAGTTCTGGTACACACTCTTCTGGTCTTGTGCCTCTGTATAGAATGTGTATCCGTTGATATCGTATGCTTGGTATGTCCCGACATTCATCAGGGGTCCCTATGCCACGTGGAACACCGTCCGTGCTACGTCATCATCTTTTGAGAAGGTATGTTCGTCGAAGTAGTTTTTTAGCCACCTGGCGAACGTAGCGTTGTGCTCTTTCATGAGAGCCACCTCGGTCTTTCTTGTGCCGTGCTTTGTTTTTAACATTGCCATGTGCTGAATAACATAAGGCCGGACCACTGACAGGTGCTGTAACACTACCGTGTGCGCTCTGACGTAATCATCTGATCGGTTCGGTACGTCACTGTGCACATGTAAATCCTTCTTTCCGCGTCGGTGACCTACACCATCGAGCCTGCCAATGTGCCGATTAACAGGCACGCCTATAGGTTTGTCGACGTTCATGTAATCCGTGCAGAACTCGACGCTCTCCTCCGTGAGAAAGCCCTGGACGATGCTCCCGGCCGGATGAGACCTGTTACGAACATATCGCTTGACCACCCCATTGAACCTTTCCAACGGGTACATGTTGTGTAGGAATACGGGACCTAGGTCGATGATCTCCGGCACGATATGGATCATGAGATGAACCATGACGTCGAAGAATGCGGGCGGAAAGTACATCTCAAGCTCGCATAGTATGACGATGATCTCCGCCTGCAGTAGCCGGCAACGCTTCTTAGTGATGGACTTCTGAGAGATAATGTCGAAGAAGTTACAGAGGTCAAGCAGTGTCTGGCGGATCCATGGCTCCATTAGCCCTCTAATTGCAACCGGAAGTATCTGCGTGATCATCACGTGACAGTCATGAGACTTCATACCGATTAGTTTGTGGTTCTGCATGTCTAGAAATCTCTGTATGTTTGCCGAGTAGCCGGAAGTTACTTTGCCACCTTTGAGGCATTTGAAGATTTTATCCAGCTCGTCTGTACTTAGAGTGTAGCAAGCGGCGGGACAGTCCGTCTTGATTTTCGTAACATTCCTGCCCAACTTGGTCTTCTCCTCCGTGGCCCACAGCTCTCGTCTTATCCCCAGTTCCTCGTAGTCAGCTCGTGCCTTCGGCCCATCCTTTGTCTTGTCTGCCATGTGGAGCAAGAGACCGAGCACACTCTCGCAGACATTTTTCTCAATATGCATGACATCTATGCAGTGGCGCGTCTCGAGAAAAGGCCAGTAAGGCAAGTCCTAGAATACAGATTTCGTCTTCCACACGCCTCCCAGCGGCTTTACCTTCTTCTGCTTCTTTCCTGCCCTAGGGCACTCACCCCAAGAGTTCAACATCTCGTATATTTCTTCCCCACTCCTCTTACGTGGTGGTCCTCGGGTCTCAATCGTATTGTCGAACTTTTCTTTTTCTTGTCTCCACGGGTCGTCCTGTTGAAGCCATCTTCGGTGGCCCATGTACACGATTTTGTGAGAGCCCGGTAGGTGACGACTTGTTGTATCTTCCATGCACTTAACACATCCTTGGTATCCGTGGCAAACCTGTCCGGATTGATATCCATAAGCGGGATAGTCTTGCACCGTTGTGATCATCATAGCTCTCATATTGAAGTAGTCTCCTTCGTGAGCGTCCCAGACACGGACCCCTGGTTCAGCCCACAGTGTATCTAGCTCCTCCTTCAGTAGTTGGTGCTACACGTTCAGATCGTTCCCTGGTTGCTGTGGCCCTTGAATTAGCATAGACAGGTGCAGGTACTTCCGCTTCATGCAGAGCCACGGAGGGAGGTTGTACATCCATACGACCACGGGCCAAGTGCTGTGCCTGCTGCTCATCTTTCCAAAAGGATTGAGTCCGTCCGTACTCATTCCAATTCTGATATTCCTCGGCTCTCCTCCGAATTCGGGGTATTGGTCGTCGATTGCTTTCCACTGGCAACCGTCCGCAGGGTGTCTCAGCACGGCGTCATCTTTCCTTGGCCTCTCGTCGTGCCAACGCATGAGCTTCGCCTCCTTCTTGTTTGCGAATAGACGCTTCAAACGAGGAATGAGTGGAGGTACCATACAACCTTTGCAGGAGCACCGCTCTTCACTCCGTTCTCACCATCTGGTTGGTAGTTCTTTCCCCGCTTGAATCGGGATGCTTTGCACTCGGGACACTTGGTTAGCTCCGCGTACTGCTTCCGATATATGATGCAGTCATTCGGACACGCGTGGTATCTCGTCACCTCCAGTTCAAGAGGGCACACGACCTTCTTGGCCTCATCGCAACCACGAGGCAACACGTTCCCCTCCGGCAGAACTTTTGCGAGATACTCCAATGTCTCATCGAGGCTTGTGTCCGTGCTGTTGTGGAGTGCCTTCAGTCTTAGAAGTTCGAGCGTGACTGAGAGCCGCGTGTACTCGGGATTGCAACCGGGATACAAGGGAGTCTCAGAGTCTTTCACCAGTGTCTCCAACTTGGCAGCCTCTCTACGAGCAGCACTATCCTTATTCGTCTCTTTCACAACCTGCTCTTGCACATGACGATCCTGGACCATCAAACTCAGGCTGATGTAAAGAACAAGTTATATTCAGAGGCCTAACTGACTCTCAGGTGTGAGAGTCAGGTGAGTGCTATCATATGACGTGAACAAGTAAAGGTACTAGTTGTAGCAAGAGCTAACTGAGTCTCAGGTGAGGAAACTCATTTAGTGTGTCAACAATAAAGGTGCTCTATGATCTAAGCATGCATAGATAAGCAGATATCAAAGATAAGAGCAATCACAAGACAGATAGTAAAGCACACATGGTTTGTTTTATACCGAAGTTCCTACTTCTTGCGAAGCAGTACGTCTCCGTTGAGAAGCTGTTTCTCACAGCCGGCACCAAACGTGCTCTTTCCTCGAGTACCTTTCTTTGTGTGGTAATCCTTTTATCTTGCTGCTGCAAGACAGGCAGACCCAAATCGCCTTCATCACGACTCTGGTGGCAGCCACTACAAGACTTGGCTTGCTCACCAATCTCCAAGAGCACTTACCCACTCTATGTGAGGTGAACCAGTACCTCGTCGTAAGTGCTACACCTGTAAAGACGCGCTAAAAGACTCACTACTCTCGACGGATGGATGTGCAGCGCAGTTAGCCACACTCACTGTGTGAGACCTAGAGCATGGCTTTCGTTCTCCACGGGTTTGCTCTGCTCGGGATCTTAGTTGAAGGTGCGAAGCAGACAGGATTAGGGTAAAGGTCGTATGATTGAACACGCTCCCAGTTTCCTATTTATAGGGTCCCTGTGCAGCTAGCCGTTACCTCATGCCACGTCAGACAAAGAGCCACCAGACCTAACCTGTCTGAGACTCAGTAAACATGGCACCTCTGGTAACCTACTAGCCACGGCTGAGCTACCCACCTGAGTCCTCAGATGCCAAACTCAGGTGGACTCGGTTGCCTCAGGCAGCACCTGAGCACAACTCTGGCCGGCTCCACTACAAGCCTACAACTGACCAGAGAGCAATGGCCTCGCCACAGTCCCTACCAGCTCGCTTAGACCCTTGGCACTGGTTCCAAGCTTCTTCACCGAAAGATATGACTGCCCTTGTAGACGCACAGCGAACCCTTGGTCCTGATCCACCAGCTTCCTAGCTCCTCCAGGACTTATCAAGCTTGCATTCACGTGCCCTTGAACTCCATCAGCAACCATCACCTCGCTTGCCCTCGAGCACAGCCTCGGCTTCTTCGCAACTGTGCCTCAGGAGCCTAGCTCAGCTGGTCCTTCTGACCTTCCCAGTTCCTTGCTCTTTTTAGGGCTCATCATCAACAGTTGTCTCACTTCAGCTTTCACCTGTCCATCTAATTCCTGTTCACACTCATTGCAAGTATTAGACACGGTGAGGATTGCCAATAACCATCAAAACCAAACTCTGGGGCAAGATGCCATCCTCCCAAGCTCCATGGGAGTGGATGCACTTTCACCCAGCCAGCACCACCTCTCCCGTACGCAGGCGGGTGCTCGTCGTGGCATACACCAGCCCACAGTGGACAGCCCAGCCAGCACCACCTTTCCCGATGTAGGTGGTGTGGCTCGTACTGGCGACACATCCCAGTCTGTGATGGTCCACACTACAGGTAAGCCGTATTATACTATAGGGTCTGAGTATTTTCTTGGATTATATTACGGAAATACAATTGTTACTATCATGTCCACGATTTGCCCGTGTTTGGCGTTTGACCGGGTTCACCAGATTCCTGTTGACTATTGGCGCCATGTGGAACCAAGTGGACAGTGTTCAGGGGTTGTTCCGCACTTCCCGGTCGGTTCAGACTCCACCGCCGCACCCACACTGCGGGTCACGAGCAGTGCTGCCGCCGCATCGTCAAGCCTGACATGAGCCGATTTACGGTCAGGGTTCCACGTCAGCCGACAGCCGGCACAGCCCTTGACACTGTCCGCAAAGCTCCTCGCAAGAGACCACGTCATCGTAACTCCGTAGAGCCGCCGCACTCCGCCGCATCACAGGAGGCCCAGGAGGACGCTGACCAGGAGACGAGCAGGACTAGTGAGCCGTACTATCGCGACCATTCCTTTGCATTTTGACTAGTCTTAGTTCCTACTGAATTGCATGGACACTCACACATGGCGTGACAACACGGTACGATACATTTCGCATACAGCTGAACACCAATAGAACGATCACCGAAATAACTGCTAGGGAGCCTTGGGATATTGTTCTCTCTCCTCAGATGACGAGCGTGAGCTTCCTCTCCTTCTTCCTTCGCGCGACGTGACATACTCGCGCTTCTCACACTTTCGGCTCACGTGCCTCCAGCAGTCTCGAATCGTTCCGTCTCCTCCTTTTCTTTGCGTTGCATCTCCTACAACGCTTTCCTCTCTCCTCCGCTTGTCCTCATGTATGCGTTGCAGAGCTGATCTCGTACTACAGTCCACGCTCCACATGAGTTCTTCCTCAGCTCTTTCGATTGGGTATGTCCAGCCACTGTATGTAAGTCACATATAGTAGTGATACTGTAAGCAAATGACTGTTCCATAGTATTTAGCATCGTGTGGATTACAATGCCTGTATGTGCGAGTTTATACCCTTTCACGATGTCTGAACATGCCAAAGCTTACGTCGGTGGCGCTTCATCGTAGTTAGCACAGAATAGCACATGAAGAATCTTCTTCCATACGTGTACGATAACTATTGCGACTTCATCAGTCTGTCACGATCTTGGCACCAGCAAAGTAGGAACTTCGACTGCCATGTGGCCGGCGGCATACATCTTCTCCTGTCGCATCCTCGTCAGTCACGCGATGATGTCCATTCCACTACCATTTTTTCATTAGGGACATAGTTTCTATTTCCAGGAACTCAACATACAAATAACGCAACTATTTATCCTCACAGGAACACGACGCATCCGCTGTCGAGATCCCTCTCTGCTTAGTGCCTCCCGACTCTAATGTCCGCCCCATCTCTCCCCTTGCTCACTTCCGGTAGAGCTTCTTATCTTCTCGCACCTCGCTCACCAAACCCTAGACCCTCGCTCCTCTCTATCGCTTTTTGAATTTTTCATGATCCGTGGAGGCTAGAGACAGGTGAGGGTGAATAAATAGGGAGCGCTGTGCTTGAGTGATGTACTAGAGGCGACCTAAAGGCCAAAGTGGGTGTTGGAGGCATTCGCATGAGTGTGTGACCTAAAGTCCCAGAAGGGAGCGTGCTGATCTGTGCGTTCACGTAGGTTTGCGATCCAACATAGGCCAAAATGGGGACTGGAGAATCTAACCCCTGTCGTCCGAACGTAGATGGAAATGATTGGGGCACGTGTCGTTTCCAGCACCGTCGACGACAGGTGAGCGACGCACGGGCACCTGTCCTGCTCTTTCTGTGCGCAGCAGGTCGTCGCTTGGGGGAAGACAGGGGCTTGTCGGTCGCCCGTTGGCCGACAAGCCCTTGTCGGTCGCGTTGGCTGACAGCCACTTGTCGCGCGCAGGTTGGCCGACAAGGTGATACTTTGAAATTCCCGACACCGGACGTATAGATCTCGAATTTTTTATTTTAAAGAATATATTTATAATCTGTATATGCGTCTATGCTAACCGAAGTTTCTTCCTCTTGGAGCTGTGAGTTAACGCCTAAAGCGAACTCACCATAGTATTTCTAAATACATTGGGCATCCGTATTCTGCATATCCGTCATAAGCTTACATGTCACTTTGGTATCATAGATGTACATCTCTAGCTCTTTGCACCGAACTTTCTGACTTTTTTATAAAAATTATATAAGGGCCAAACTCTAATTCACCTTTTCTCTGTGTGTATGACCACCAAAATTATGAGAAATGTCTAGAATTGTATCATCAATATACACCAACTAAAATAATATAAGGAGGTTGAGTACAAAAATTTCAAACCGCATTAAATATCATTTGGGATGGTTTGACCCTTGAATCTACAACCCCTAAAATAATTCTCAGACATCCCGAGAAATTTCCAAGAATCCTTATATCTATATTGGAAGACAATATTCCAAAAATAAGATGACCTCTAGTTCATTAGAATAACTTAAATCTTAGTTTGAGCTATTTTTAAAATGTGTGAGTGAAACTTAAGTTTGGAACCTTATAAAATCTCCAAAAACCTATAGGATTGTATTTCCTCAAATATACCTCAACTCCATGCCCAGGCATTTATGCTCTTTTGCGCCAAAGTTTCAAATAATTGTATATTCAAAACATTTGGGCGCTTTGCAAATCTAGCTCGAATTCCACTGATTTCATATCCCAACTTTCATAATTTTGTGGAGGCCTACTCTTCTCAGTAACCCATTTGAGCACAGGACACAGGTGAGCATAAAAATCCATACTTTTTATTACATTTTTTCCCCAAATTTAGTCAAACCCTCTAGCTCTTATACTATTTTTCTCTGAATAAGTCTCGACTCTTTCTTTTGTGCTATAACCCACTCCTAGTGTACCAGGCCACCCCCTCGTTCTCTCTGTGAGTGGGCCTGGTCCCACTCATCATCTCCATTTTCCCCAACCCCTTCCTTCTTCTACCTGCCCTCCTTCTCCCTCTATCTCTTTTTCTCTCTCCTACTCTCGATGCACATGTGTTGCCTTCACTACCCTCCAACTAAGCTGAGCCAATCGCCCTCGGCAACTATGCCCGGGGAAGGCCTCCCTCTCTGCTGACCCTACGCCGCTGGCATCGTCACACCACATGCCCCTTTCCTCTCCTTTTTATGCTTTACTCTGAGCTCCTTCTTCCCTCCTCCCCATTCCTCTCCTCTACTCCTCTCCACTTCTCCACCCTTCCACAACTCCCTTGGACACCAGCACCATCTTGCACTCCTTCCTCTGTGATTTCGGAGAGGAACACTGCCCTGCATGGTGCTGCCCGCCTCCGTCATGACGCGGCGATCCATGGTGATGTTTCTAGTCATCACCAACTACAGCAATTTACTCTCTCAAGCGCCGTGCCACCACATGCCACTCTCCTCGGCTCCAGTTAGAATCACCGTTGCAGCTAGCCCAGTAGGCTCCAGTCCAGCCGGCCGACCTCATCCTCCCTCTTTCTCTTAGTGTTCACCCCCTCTCTCTACTTAAAACCCTTTCTTCCTCCTCACAGTCGTAGGGATCTACACTCTCCCACGCCTCCATTTCTATCGCCGCCGGTGCCCATCTACCCCACTAGGCGACCTCTCCAGCACCATCAACCTCTTCTCGATGGTCGCCAATGCTCCTTCAGCCACCGGTTGCAATCGGTAAAGCTGCCTAACTGTCCATCTAGCTCTTTCCCTCCAACTTTCTCTCTCTCGGTGGGATTACCCTAATCTTCTCTTAAGCGCACACCTAAAGATCATTTAGATGGTACCGATCACTGATATTGTGGTCCGCGACGGTCAGAGTAGTGAAAATGACTTTTCCCGGGATACGTTTCTCCTTGCGAAGGCATATTCTCCTTTCTTCCTCTCAAGCCCACCTCCATTTGTTGAAACATCTTTTGAGAAGGTGCTGTCGATATCACCCTTTCCCCTCTTGCCAGCAGATCTCTCTCCCTCTCATTTCCCTTTTGCAGAAACTTTGGAGGCCTATATCTCTCTCTCGTATCAACTCCTGATTGCGCCCATTCTTTTCCTCTATTATTCTGATCCCAACCTATCCATTGGTACAATTGTCATAATTTCTGAAATTTTTCAAATTTAAATATATTCAAATATGAATATGTATGTATCTTCTTCATGTAGATCCAATACAATTGATTCTTTTTACACAAATCTTCTCAAATAAAATATAATATTTTGGTTCCAATAGGTTTATGAAATTCAAATATTTTTTTTCATATTAATACCATAGAAGAATATGAAGCCCTAATATGCTTATAAATTGTTAAGTAACTGCATATTTTGCTATGTTCATTCAGACTACTAAACAAAGCGTCACAAATCCTCGTATTATATTTTACCCTCTATTTATGTATGAAATTGAACCCTAAAGGTGTTACATTACTATAAAGAAAGTAGAGAAACCTAGTTTTGGCAATATACCCTATAGTTGATGTCTTATGTTAAATAACTAAAAGCACCCATGTTAACTTCATAAAAACTATTCAAAATCAATAGACATCCTAACATGGCATGAGTGTATGAATTGGAAGCTCATGGTTAGTATTTGGTGTTATTGGGTTTTTTGCTCACGCCATTGATTTAAATTGACGTCTTTTTGCCACATGTAATTCTGACGTTAGATAATCTTGGAAAGGACGCTGAGCTCTTTTGTGGTATCACGACAAGGTCAACACTATTGGGCAAGCTCCCCACCTTGATCATGTTGAATCCCATATTGTCAGACACTTAAAATATTTTGTTTGCAACTGTGTACACTATGTGCTATCAAAGCTAATTTATGCTAAACTTAGCTACGCCCTATAGTTGCATATGACATAGGCTCAATGAAATAACCTTTGTAACCCTAGCTGTATCATTGGTCGTGATAGTGCCGATGATGACTTAGTTATATGATATACATGTCTTAGACCCGCAATAACAAACATCAGGTTTGGAATAAAGGAATTGTGGACCACTTGGAAATATCTTGTGAGATGAACTTTGGGGAATAGTGCTGGTCTAGAAATGTTTCTGAAAATGGTTTCCTATCAAAGCAAGATAAATGGAGATGCTTTGAATCCAGGTTTTGTAAGAACCCTAGTTTTTATGTCTAGTCGAAGAAATGTGAGACGGAAGGAGACTCAACTCACGCTGCTGAGTTGAGCGATTCTGGGTCGCAGTCGCCTGTCGACAAGAGTAGGAGAGGGGAATGTGCATATCATGCATACATTGTAGTCATCTCATTCATACGAATATTGACCCATATGTATGTCAGGGCCCCGGAATTATATATGACTTAAGGAAACACTTGTCGTCAAAAGACTAAGCAGCTACCCAACCGATAGCACGTACCTGCGCCGTGAACCACCCGGATTTGGATAGCCCGACACCTGACCAATGCACCATACGATCACCAGAGCCGTATGCCTTCATCGTTGGTCAAGCCGACCAGAAACTAACAAGCTTTCCATAAACCACATACAATTCCAAAGTCTGTGGAGCAATTAAAGTCACTCTCAAATCACTAAGCACAACAAATTGGAGGAGCCCGGCGATGATACCCTCACCCTACTGACCCGGAGGTCAGTGGGTCACCCAAAGGCCCGGTATCATCACCCACACCCTGCCTGACCGGCACTGCATCTCAGTTAGCGGTCACTCACACCATAACTTGTCACACTTAGTGAAAGAAAGAATGACTGTAACTCTTCACGGCTAGCTCATACACTTCAAAAACCATACACGCACGGTGTATGAGCAGCACAATGAACACTTGTATATCACAACAAAACACTAAAGAGAGGATACCAGATAATTATAACACATCCCATACCGGGGTAGTATTTATCTTACATACAACTTGACCCGAAGGTCGATAAACATCAAATACATAAGGGCAGCAGCGAAACATATTTAAAATACCTGAGATGCTACCACAACCATCTCCAAAAGTGTACCCATAACCTTTTGTTGACCTAAGGTACAAACCTAAGCAAGCTAAGCATCGAAGTTAGCAACTGCAGCATCAACGTAAACTTCTACCGAAGGTTCACCTACAACAATTAGGAATCGAATTCCTTCAGTACTTTCGTACTGGCAAGATGCTTTGTAGGCTCATCCCAACTAACTTAAGCTGGCAAGGATAAGCTTTTAACACAACAGTAAGCATGGCATTATTAATGAATTAAACATGGCATGAACATTAACGAGAAAGGTAATAACAGTTCATGAGCATGATAAATGATCATCTTAGATCAGCCAAATACGTAGATCATCATGTATCATCCCTCCTAATCATCACAGGTCAATCAAGACTTAAAGTCAATATCTAGCTAGTCCACCGAGACCTAGCAATTGACAAAACTGAAGTCTAATCCGACTAGAGGATGACTGGGGTAGGACCTCTACCTCGACCTTCGAATCTAGACATATCCGAGAACAGTAATCGACTAGGAGTACGACTAGGGTACATATGTCAACCTCGTCTTCGACCCCGCAGGCATCGACTAGAGACGACTAGGGTGCATATTACCTCGACCCTCGATTACCATGACCATAGGTAGTGTCACGCCCGAATCGACTGGGGATATGACTATGTACATATGCCACCATCGCCTTCGGCCCTGCAGGAACCGAGTAGAGACGACTGGGTTGCATACTACTCGATCCTCGACTCATCCATGACACCCCATCCCACTTTAACTCGAACACATGGACCAACATCACTCAACTCAGACTAGTGACCATCATCACAATCATGATCCAAAAGCAATGAAGAACAATCACAACACTTATTCAAAACCAAAACTTAAGAAGTTAGGATCTTAGCAGCTTTTGCAAAGCTTGCCTTGTTGGTCGAAGCCTTTGGTTATATTGAGGTTCACCTTCGTGATACTCCTCGTTGCCCTGTTCTAGCAATAAGAATACCGAAAAGTAGAAAAACAACAAAAAGGGATATGCAATCATACCAGCAAAGAAATGATATGAATTTGTGTATGAAATGCATCTTAATGTGTATTAAATGTTAGTACGGAGCTAACGCAATTGGGAATCAGTTGATTTGGACTTCTATAGCTCAAGTTATGATGATTTTAAGGTTCCAAGATCAAATTTGAGAATGAGTTTGTAGTTTTCAGAATCATACTTAACAGGGGCATGTTAGAACATGATGACATGTTTACATACTGATTTTTAGGTGAATTATGATACTAAACTTTTTATTTTAGCTGTTAAGCTAGATTCTCTAGGATATACCTTTCGAACTTAGGCATAAAGGGTGCAATATAGTTCATGTTCAACAATTTGAACTACAATATCATGATAACACTGGTATCATAAAATTCTACAGGTAAAAAGATGAATTTAGGAAAAGGATCCTTTTATTAGGGGATTGTATGAATTTCCTATGAACTTTTAAAGTTTTTGAAGTTTAAGCCTCTCTAGCATTTGTTGTCTTCTTCTCAATAAAAAGGAGATAGTAAACTATGATTACTAAATTTATTCCTAACTGTAAGGTATGACCAGTGGGGTTTTGTTAAGGTATTTGTTCCTAAGTATTTTACTTGGTTGAGCGATAAAGGATGGAGCCGACTGCCATATTTATGCAAACAAGGATATCAACCTAGTTGCAACTTACTTAATCGGATACTGGTATGGTTGAGATATTAGCTAAGTCATATACATATCATCTCTGAGTCCACTTAACTTGCTTATTAATGAACTGACCCGGTAGTTATTGAATACTTAGGGTTTTGATCATGCCTTAACTTAGTTAATTACTATAGTCAAAGATACTCATATGAACTACCATAATTTTGTTATCTTTCATTTCTAACCGAGCTTACATGCAAGGGATATCAGTTAACTTGTTACTAAGTGCGAAATAGCAATCAATCAGTTTGAAATCAACATGACCTTTGACTAGTGCATTGGACTGCAGCTCACTATAAAAATCTGCCGACCACTACACATGTCGGAACGTCATCAATTTGTCTCATCCACTAACTGAATTCACTATTTCTAATGGTTAATGGGAGTATGCAAGCATTGAGGTATTAGGTGACTTTGTCAATTGGAAAACGAGTCATAAACAAGCATATGTAAGGGTACCTTTGAATTGATCTTTTACATCAACTAGTAGTAATAGCTACTAGGTTAGTTAGAGCACTGGATTATACTGATATCCAACATTCGCCCGAACATTACACGGATTAATTAATAACTAGTTTGTCTTAACCGTGAACTCGTGGCATGAGCTGACTGGATTGTTTAGCCTCATCTGCTGATTTCTAAAAAATGTCTGATCCACTAACCTTATGAGTCGGTCATTAAATGTCATTAGAACATTAACGTTATCTTTAACACAAATTGACTGTGGTCGTTAACTCAAGTGATTAAGAAAATGTTAGTGCATTAGATGTGTCATTTAATGGTTAACTTACACTAGCAGCCAAAGATCTGCACATTTTAATTGAACCTTTCTCTAATTAGGATTCGACCCCTGCGATAACAGCTCTGACCTTTGCTTAATGTATATATACACAGCTTATACCCATTGAAGCATTAGAGATGCCTCAACCTTGACTAATCATAGTCACTAGTAAGCCAACCATCAGAGCATTTAGAATAATATTTCAGATGTATGTAGTGATCAAACGACAGCGCAGTTAAGAGCTCATTGAGCATTAATCCATTGACTAGCATTCAGTCTGAGTTGAAACTATAGCAATTGCTCCGGTAGTCCATACACAGAGAAATAAGGGAGTGGAAAAAAGGATTTGGGGCTAGGGCCTCACCCCGACGATGCACAAGAAATGGACAGCGGAAGTTGGAGTCGGCTGTGGTGCTGACCAGGTGGCGCCGTCGGAGGCTTCGGTGGTGGTGATGCGGAGAGGCTACCGAGGTCGGTGGCGACGTTGCTGGGCGGGATGGAGCTTGGAGGAGACTCGCAGCGGGGAGTTTTGGTGGGGAGGCGGCGTGCCTTCGGTGGCGAGCTCGGGCTTGGTGTCGACGCTGGCGAGGACGGAGACGGGCGGTGCTGGTGCTGCGAGGAGAAGAGGCGGCCGACGACGAGCAACGGCGGCCGCTGGTGGCGTGGATCCCAGAGCTCGCTGGGAGCTTCAGGAGGCGTGCGGAGACTACGGTGTAGGCGGTGGCGGGGTGTGCAGTGGTGTGGCGCGGGGCTTTGATGGCGGCCGGGCGAGCGACGGTGAGGCGGAGGGAGTACAAGGCGGGGAGCCGGGCGACGTTTGGGGGATCTGGCTCGGTGGGGTGCTCGGGTGGCGGTGCTCGGGATCCGGGCTTGGGGCTGCTCTAACGGGGCAGCAAGGGGAATGGCCCGTCAGGTGCGGCGCTTGGTGGCAGAGGGGATGCGGCGGAGGGGGGTCGGAGGGAGGTGGCACGCTGGCGAGGGCAACCGGCGGCGGATGCACCGAACCGAGGCAGGCGACGGCGGACAAGGAAAAGGGACTTTGGAGAAATCGATCGGGGAAGAAAGGAATTGGGGAGAGAGGGAGAAGAAGAGGGATTTTTTTATAAATATTATTTTTTAAATCAAAAATTCGAGATCTATACGTTTAGTGCTGGAAATTTCAAAATATTACCCTGTCGGCCAATCGTCGACCGACTGGGGGCCTGTCGGCCAACCGTGGACCGACTGGAGCCCTGTCGTTCCCCCCCGGACGACTGGGTGCCGAAAGAGCGACGGGACGCGTCGGGCCCACCTGTCGTCTGACGGTTGGCCGACAACCCCCCAGTCATCCAACGGTCGGACGACAGGGCTCTAATTCCCGTCTGGCCCCCTCCAGCGCCCCCTTTTGTTGGCCGGTGAATCTCTTTTCGCCTTTAGGTCGCGTCCAGTCCCCTCCAGCGCCCCTTTTGGCCTCTCGTCGCCCATGAACGCGTCCAGTGCATCCCTCAAGCGCAGCGCTCTCTATTTATTCATCCCTCACCTATCTCTGTGTCCCACCGATTCATGAAAAATTCAAAACTCGATAGAGAGTAGAGGGATTAAGGTTTGGGAGCGAGGTGAGAAGAAAGAAGCTCTCGGAAGTGGCAAGAGGGAGAGAAGGGACATTAGAGTTCGGGAGGTTAGACGGAAGAGGGATCTCGGCAGCGGGGCGCGTGTGAGGTAAATAGTTGCGTTATTTTTTTAGTTTCCTAGAAATAGTAACTATGATCGTATTGCAAAATGGTAGGAATGGCTTCATCTGGTGCTGACAAGATGCCGAAGGAGAAGATGTATGCCGACGTGCCTGCAGGTGTCGAAGTTCCCCTTTGCTGGTGCCAAGATCCGTGCAGACTGATGAAGTCGCAAGAGTTCTCGTACACGTATGGAAGAAGATTCTTCATGTGTGCTAACTACGACGAAGAGCCACCGAAGTTTGGCATGTTCAGACGACGTGAAAGGGTAAAACTCGCACATACCCGCATTTGTAACACGATGCAATACTATGCTAATAGTCATTTGCTTGCAGTCTCCACCTACTATATGTGACTACATACAGTGGTTGGACATTACCCAATCGAAAGAGGCAGAGGAAGAACTCATGTGGAAGGTTAACTGTAGTCAAGATCGGCTTCTGCAACGCATGCACGAGGCAGAGGAGGAGGAGAAGAGAAAGCGTTGGCAGGAGATGCAACGCAAAGAAAAGGAGGAGGCGGAACGTCGAGCTGCGGAGGCACGTGAGGCCGAAAGGGCGAGGAAGCGCGAGATGGCGCATCGCGTGAAGGAAGAAGGAGAGGAAGCTCACGCTCATCGTATGAGGAAGGGAAAATATCCGAAAGGCCCTGAATAGTTATTTCAATGTTCTGTTAGGTTGTTCGGCTGTATGCGATTGTTATCGTACCGTGTTGTCACGCCATGTGTAGTGTTCCATGCAATTCAGTAGAACTAAAGATAGTCAAAATACAAAAGGAAATGGTGCGAACGTATGGCTAAAAAAAACTAGTCCTGCTCGTCTCCCTGGTCAGGTCCTCCGGGGCCTCCCTATGGTGCGGTGGGTGCGGCGGTTCTACGAGTATGATGACATGGTCTCTTGCGAGGGCCGGACAGTGTCAAGTGCTGTGTCGGCTGTGGCTGACGGTGACCCCTGCCGTAAATCGGCTCATCCGGCTGTCGAGGCGGCGACTGTGTGACCTGCGTGGCTGGTGGTGGTGGAGTCTGAAACGCCGGGAAGTGAGGAACAACCCCTGAACCGTCTGCTAGGTTCCACATGTCGTTGTACTCAGAAGTATCTGGTGAACCCGTAAACGCCAAAACGGGAACCGTGTCACCTACAGTATACAATTATTTTTAGTAATATAATTCAAGAAAATACTAAGACCATATTAGTAATACGGTTTTACCTGTAGCGTGGACCATCACAGATTGCGGATTGTACCAGTACAAGCCGCCCGCCTGTGTTGGGAAAGGTGGTGCTGGCTGGGATGTCCACTGTGGCTGGTGATGCCACGACGAGCCACCCGCCTGCGTCGGGAGAGGTGGTGCTGGCTGGGGTGTCAAGTATGGCTGCTGATGCCACGACGAGCCACCCGCCTGCGTCAGGGAGAGGTGGTGCTGGCTGTGGTGTCGAGTGTGGCTGCTGATGCCACGACGAGCCACCCGACTGCGTCGGGAGAGGTGGTGTAGGCTAGGGTGATGACTGTGGGTGGTGATGCCACGACGAGCCACCCGCCTGCGTCGGGAGAGGTGGTGTAGGCTGGGGTGACGACTGTGGGTGGTGATGCCACGACGAGGCTCCCGCTTGCGTCGGGAGAGGAGGACGTGGCTGGACTTGCGGCTGCGGTTGCGGTTGCCATGACGACGAGGAGTGCCGTGGGGGACGGTGTGCATGACGACTAGACCGTGCAGTCGCGACGTCTGAAGCACGCGCACAGGTCAAATCTCGTAGATCTTCCAAAGCTTGCCATTGAGACGCTGCCACGCAGATCGATTATCGGATGGACTGATCTCAATCCCCATGTCAAGTCGGTTCAGAAGTGCGGCAACCTCCTACTGAGCCTCAAGCGTCATCTGCGCCTGCAAATGCAAAAGGATTATTATTAGTTGCTTAGTACTTCTGCAAATGTGAAACAATGAAAATCGTGACACTTACCGCGTGGTGCCTGACGCCAACAACAGAAGCAGCCGGGTAGTGATGCGACGTGCGGCCGTGCTGCATCTCATCTGGGTCGGCACGCAGTACGTAGAACAACCTCGTCCCGGACCGGTACCACCGGAGGTACGCATCGTACTCGGCTGGGTCAAAGGCCGTATCCTCGTGCTAGAGATCTACGCTTGCCGTCGTCCACCGTTTGACAAACGGCGCAAGGTTTCGTGCCCAAGTTGTTGCCGTCTTGTTTCCACCTTTGCGGCTGTACCTACATTTCATGATTATTCGTACGAAGTGAGCAAAACATATTACAACACTATTATGTGACAATAAAATATGATAACCGTCTTGTATGCTCTTACTTTTGGATGCGAGGCTGTAGCGTGGGCGGTGCTGGGGGAGGACACAACTGGTGTTTGCCGAATTGACGCATCACTCGGTGCACAGCGGTTATCTCCACAGTGACGTCGAACACTACGGTAGCCTTCGTCATCCAGTAATCCAGGTCTCTGGTACACAAGGCTGAAATCCCGCCAGGCGCTCGTCGCGTCAACGCCTCGGCACTGTACGGCTCCCAGATCACCTGACTAGGGTGCAAGGTATTAAACTACGATGTGAAGGCTGGGTAGCAGTTCCTGACCTGTTCGCTAGCATATCATACCTGTCAGGAATGAAAATAATTAATAAGACTGAAAGACATGAAGTATTTTTCTTGGAAACCATATTTAGTACATAACTAACCTGTCTCCATGTCCAGAGTGTCCCAAAGTAGCATGTTGATGAGGTCCCCGTGGTACTCCCTATCGTCGTACGGTACGTCGAACTGCACCTCTAGCCGTCCGATCGGGAATCGCTCGTACGACCAAAGCTGCAATAAAAGTGGGCAACCCAGTACCGCCGACTTCTCCGCGCGCCTGCTGGAAGCATTACACATGGCTCTCAAAGTGGCGGCCAGGACGGCTGAACCCCAACTCCTCTGAACTATGTCCTCGCGGCAACGTGCATCCGCGATCTCCCGCACTATTCCGATGTAGCGAGCGTCCACAATGTTCATGTGATTGGACGTGAACATCACCTTGTCGAAGAGCCACAAGATGTACACCTCTAGACAATGGTCAACCTGCTGCTCCGTAAGCGTGACACCAGGGTAACCTAGCGTGCCGATCTACATGGAAAATGACATCAGAAAGGTAATAAAATTTTAAAAGTAGGTTCGCAATGAATAATAAAGGCAAGCGGAGTTACCTGAAATTTGCGCAACCACCGCCACATAGGCCCGTTTGTATCTCGGACCAACGGCTCGACCCCCTGGGCAACACCTGTGAAACGGAAGACTATGTCCTCGTGCCAACCTACTGGAGGCTCCAACGGTCCAACTGCGTCTCCAGCCAACGGTAGGCCTAGCAAGCACGAGACGTCCTGGAGAGTAGGCGCCATCTCTCCCAAAGGAAAGTGTAGTATGTGGGTCGCAGGCCTCCAACGATCCACTAAACAGGTGATCAGTGACCGGTCGTAACAAAAACAACGAGACTGCTCATTGTACTGCTCTCTTGGCTCGTCATCATCGTCATCTGGCGGCATGAGCCTCCACTCTGCCGCAGTAGCCTCAGCCATCCGTGCCAACGGTAGGAGACCCGCCCAAGCCAACCTGCGGAACAAGTACAGAACAATAAAATTAGCGTCAAGTTATATAATAAAGATTAGTTCAAACAATGTACATAACTACGAGACCCACCTGTCAACCCAGTCTGAGTGTATCATCCAATCCTCCTGAGGCGTGCGAGTGATGAGCACGGGGAGCTTTTCGCCCTCCTCCAGTAGCCTCCCCCGGTGTCGTATGTCAACCGTCGGGTCCAGAAGACGATACGTGGCCATACCTGCGGTAATAATGGATTCGTACAAATATAAACTTATGAAATCATACAAATATAAACTTCCGGATTCGCACGAAGGGATACCATGTTATGAAAACTTACATGAATTACAAACTTACAAACTTAAGGATTCTTATAGGAATTACAAACTTACAGGAAATACAAACTAGGAAAACATGAAGGGATACAGGGAACTTACAGGAAAATACAAACTTATGGGAATACGAACAAACTAAGTTGAAAGTACAAATTCTTAAATAACATTTCAACGTTCTCTAGCTGCGCTTCCAGGCACTGATGTGCTGGCACCACCTGCAGTATCCCCTTGGCCTTGTTTCTGTAAGTTGGGATAGTATTTCATTCTATGCCCATACCTTGAGCAATGCAGACACTGTCTAGTTGGACCACCAGCCTCCGATTGGTCCATGTCTTTATGAATACGATGAACCTGTCGTCGACCTTGTCTTACCCGGAGTAGTCTTAGATCTGGGATGTATTCCCTTTGAGCCTCGTCTACCTTGTTGAAGTTGCCAACTGCACGGAATCCACTTATCTCGCCGCTCCAAATATGGAGCACAGACTACTTCAGATAGTACAGTGACATGAATGAGATTGACTCCATCCTTATTTGGCCACATGCAGCCAGCACATGAGAGCAAGGCAGGTGTAGCAGCTTCGGTTTGTTGCATGTGCACTTGCAAGTGGGCGTGCCTTCCATTCCAATTATAACCTCATGCGTCTTCGTCTCGTTCGCAGCCCCAAAACCAGATTTATCCATCAGACGTATCTCGTACCTCCTTTCTAGATTCCCAATGCTGTAGACTGTGTGCCCTAATCCCTTTTGAATCTTATCCTCCATGTACTTCATGACCTTCGCACAGTACGGGGTCGCAGGAAAATTGTTCATATGGAGTGCAGCATTTCTGTACCTCTCTTGAAAGTACCTCACGGTGCCATGCATCGCACCCTCCATGATAGCAGTTAGAGGTAAACCCCGCTGTCCTCTGAGCACAAAGTTGTACACCTCTGCAAGGTTGGTCGTCATGATGTCGTACCTAGCGCCATGAGTGTCATGAAGCAAACACCACTTCTTAGCCGGCTCTTTCTCTATCCACTGAGAGAAACTCTTTATTTGTTTGGCCTTCCTCCTCGTACCAGGAGGGTCAACTGCTGGAATAGCAGAAGGCTCCCGTGGCTCTTCTTCCGGGCTAAGTACCAGATTTTTTTCTTGCGATCAATGATCTCGCTCTTAGTAAAGTCATCGAGCTTCCACCACAAGGTTTTGTACTTCTTCTCTGGTTTTGCTTGCACAGCCTCTTAAACAGATTCATCAGGTGCTTGTTCCTAAACTAGCTAAAAAAATTAGCCCCTAGATAGCGCATGCACCAACGGCTTTGCAGGTCCAGCCAAGGTTGATCTTCATCAGCCGTTGGTTCCTGGGGTGTCTTCACGGCTTTCAGTATGCCAGAGTGCCTGTCGTGAATAACACAGACGTTTCTCCTGATTCTTCACTACTCCATGTTTAAGCTTCCTGAAGAACCATAACCAGCTCGAGAAGTTCTCACCCTCAACGAATGCCATCGCCAATGGCAGGATCTGATTGTTGCCGTCCACACCAATCGCCGTCAGGATCTGCCCCTTGTACTTGCCTGTCAGAAATGTCCCATCCACGCACAGCACTAGATGACAATGCCTGAAAGCTTCAATGCATGCATCGAAAGAGAAGAAAGCTCGGTTCAGCACTTTATAGCCTAGAAAGTGCGGGTTCACCGAGCGCTGTATGTCAACATGTGTCCCTGGGTTCCGGAGGAGGAGGGTATAAAGCAGACAGGGCAGGTTGTCGTACGAGTCATAGAAAGTACCGAAGCGCATCTCCATGGCCTTCTGCTTAGCCCTCCAAGCCTGCCCATATGAGATTTCGTACTTGTACCTATTCTTTACTGCAACTTGTATGTGCTTTGCTTCCATGTCTTTCTTCTCCACTATCTCGCTGTATATCAGTTCTGCGATCAGAGTGGATGTCAGATTGGGGTGGCGTGCTAGGACATTGCTTCTGACGCAAGTGTGCGGCACGACGTTGGTCATGACCCAATTCACTTCATACTTGGGCACATGGGCGTGCACCTTGCTTTCACAGCCATTAGCAGTATATGTTAAGGTTAAATTATTTGGGGAAGATATGTCAGTGCTGAAAATCCTCTGCGTGGACATGGCCATTGCGTGACGGCATGCTTCAATTCTTTCTTGGTAGCATACATCGAACCAATTTGGATCTGGTTCTTGTTATATTCCCAACCAGAATCATGGCCATCATTCACAGTCATGCCACCAAGAAGTTCCTGATTCCGTGCACTCAGAATCGGGGACGCATGAATGTTATCTTCATCACCGCTATCTTCATCAACATCTTCAGCCAATCCATCTTCATCTTCCTGTTCCATTAGCTCCTGCATGGACTCGAAATCCTCTTCTTCATCCACCTGCCCCGTGGGACCTATTTCTGCTAGTTTACTGCTCTGCCCAGCTTGCCCACCTTGCCAAGCGGAGTGAACTACCTCGTCCACCTGTGGTTCTGGATTGTTCTGCTCCGCTTCATACCCACCGCCTTCTGACCCGGCACCCTTCAGGATGGCTTGCACTAGTGCGACCGGAGGACTTTTTTTAGCATTGCAAACCCGCATCCACGATCTCCTGTCTCTAGTACTCTCGATCGGCAACAAGTCCTATTTAATATTAGTGCAAGACTTGGTAAACACTGCCTGAATGGTCACACCATATATTGCAGGATCCATTGAGAAGGTACGTGTAAGCCAATGATTGGCTTCCTTAAAGTTCAGCCTCTCCGAATCGGATATAGGCAAATCAACATGGCTGAATTCACTAAGATCAACCCCACTATGATTTGATCGAACAATCCCAGGACCATAGTACACCGTCATATTTACTACCTCCGACATACCTTCCGTAACATAAATTTGTATCTTTGTCACATACTTAGTAAGGCATGCAGTTCTATTACGTCGCACGACCGCTAAATTCTTTCGTGCTAAATGTAGGCCGAGTACACGCGTACTGCTTGTACAAGGGTGATTTGGAACACACTAGGGTTATCGACCGACAAAACGGGATAGAACTTTTAGCACGATCGAATGGAACGGCCAACACAAACACGTAGTAATTAACCTAACTAAACAACAACATTCTACATGTCTCATAATTATTAATTAGTTCGACCTAAATTAACAAGACCTCATTTTTCTAACGTCTAATCATTCTACTTATTCTATTCAACGAGACCTAACTAAACTATAAATTTAAACTTGTTCAAAACATCCTAATTAAATATGTACATAACCCTAATAATCTTACCAACTTTTTTATACGTACATAACCATACTAATCATACTAAACAAGTACAAAACATCCTAATTAAACTATGACAAGAAGTACAACCATAATAATTTATATTTACAACCCTAAACCTATAATAATCATACTAATAATTATACTAAACTTGTTTAAAATTTTTACCGTGGATGTAGAGATCTCCTCTCCCGCGAGCTCACCTCGTCTTCTCTCCCACGAGCTCACCTCCTCTTCTCCCCCGCGGGCTCACCTCCTCTCCCTCTTTTCTCCCCTTCTTCCTCTCCTCTCTTCTTTCTCCCTTTCTTCCTCTTCTCCTCTCCCCTTTTCTCTCTGGAATGGCTGCTACGCGCGATGGAACAAATGGGGTGGGGGGTGGGGTGCTGGAGGCGATATGAGGAAGGTGGAGGTAGTCACGGGCAGAATTAGAGCCCTTCGTCCGACCGTTGGATGACTGGGGGGTTGTCAGCCAACCGTCGGATGACTGGTGGGCCCGACGCGTCCTGTCGCTCTTTCGGCGCGCAGTCGTCCGACGACAGGGCTCTAGTCGGTCCACGGTTGGCCGACGGGCCCCCAGTCGGTCGACGGTTTGGCCGACAAGGTAATATTTTTGTAATTTCTGACACTGAATGTATAGATCTCGAATTTTTGATTTAAAAATAATATTTATAAAAAAACTGGGCGTGCGGGTGGAGAGAAAAAAAGGATCTGCCAGGTGGGTCCCACGGACAAGAAAATGTTTTTTCTTCTTTTCTTTTGCTGTGTTTTCTTTGCTGATTTAAAACTAACTAACAAGAGTTCCAAAAAGAAAATATCTTAAAGCAAGCTTGGATTGTAGATGTTTGAATTACTTTTCTAATGCCTTTGAAAATATCAGATTTGAGGTCAGGGATGTGAACAGGGGTCATATAAGAAATTTCAACATCTTTAAAATATAAAAAGCTCATTCAATTGGCCTCTCTCTCAATTCTATTTGAAGGAGAGCATCCTGGTAGAATTTCAAATAGCTTAATAGTTTTACGGGAACTTTTATAAAGGATATGGATCTTATAGAATTATGGAACTCGATTTTGGTCAACATTTGTTTTACAATTTTATTCAAGGTCGTTCGTATGTCATGTCTGCTAGTGTTTTCAGGTTGAACCAATTTAAATGGCCTAGATGCATGCATGTATGAGAAGAAAACCAATTTATCCACGATGATCCTCACTGATCTCGTGTCTTAAGATTTGGTCGCTACAATGTATAATTGAAATTGGAATTTTATTCAATTGAAAGTATGGTTACAATATGCATGGTACATGAATACAAGCTATAAGAGAGAAAGCAATAAGGAAAATATTACAATAAGGTAAATACAAATCTTGTTAGAACATTATTACAAGAGGGAAAATAAAGCAAAAAGAAAGAAAAAGATTACATGAGCAATATTCTACCTATACATCAAGGTCTAAACCTAATCTTAAATGTCGAGCTTCGAGCCGTAGAGGAGCACCGGACATTGAGGGAGGCGGCTTTAGAAATATTTGTGAAGTCTGAGGCCATCGAGTATATAAACTTGGGACGGTTAGGACCTTGTAAATTACTGTAGGAGGCAATCAGTTTTGAAAACATTATTTTAAAATATACGTGGTTCACCGACACATTTTCGCCTAAACCCGCAGGGTTAGCTATGGGGGCAAAAGAATACTGAGGTGGACCTAGATACTTTTTAATTTTAAAAATAAGTTTAGAAAATGTTTCCATTTTTGAAAACATCCAAGGGCCACTTGGCTAAGACCCTTATCAAATAAATCTACTATATTTGTATATAGAGAGGAAAGAGGTGAGAGAATAAAAATAATTTTAGTTTCCTACTCTAATTGCCTCCGTGGAATTTTGTTTTAGAAAAGAAATTTTATTTAAAACAAAATGTGATGATAAGGCATCATCCATAGAGAAGTTTATCCAACAGATCCATAGAAGGATTCATCCAGCAGTCCAAAATAGCCAACAAGTTCACATTGCTGGTAGCAAATGAATTATCTACAGCCCATCACAATTGACCCCAGTCAAAGCTTTACTCTCATTAGGCATAAATCCATCAAGTGAATATCCAGCAGTAGCTCACACATTGAACAAGGCCAATGTTTCTTAGCTCGGAAGGCAACTAGAGATAAGTGAAATAGCCATAGTAATCCATCCACAGGCAACCAGCACAACGTAGCAAAGTGAGGAAGCATGAGGTGCTAATACCACTAGAAGGAGTTGAGACCAAATAAGTATCTTGATAGGGTCACGGCAATTTAGTAGAGACAACCACAATAGTAGCCACTATCAACATCTATATCTCATTCACAGAAGTTGAGCCCAAACACTGGAGCATAGAAGCTAAGCTCAAGGAGATCAAGACCATCAGGAACCGCAAGTGAAGAGGAGCACCAGCCAAGAAGAAGGATCAAGCTCAGGAGGCCGAGACCACCAGGAAGCGAAGAAGGCCATCAAGGTTAGGAGGACGAACAACATGCCATCAACACACCAAAGAGGGGCAGACCAAGGACTTAGGAGGCCACCATCAGGTCAAGAGCAGCAAAACCAAAATTTTAGGAAGCCCACGCCTACCTCATTCAGTTTGAAAACGAGGTAAAGTTCTAACCCACGTTAACATAGATCATCTATGCATATGGATAGGAACTTAATATCATAAGGGAGCTCTCAGATTAGTCTCATCATTGGGTTTTAAGTAGCTTAGTGTAGTCTCTGTTCTTATCAGGACATGCTACAGATGTTTAAACATCCTCATTAGCTAAGCTAAGAATCAAGTGTCATATCTGTTCTTTCAGTTAATAAACTGATGTAGATATATACATATAGGTAGAAAACAGAGCGAAACTAGGATCAAGTGTAGAGCATATTTTCTCTCAGTTTAAACAAAATAGTATATAGAAAAAGAATACTAATATTGACTAGACAACTTTAAGCTGGGAGCATGTCTCATAATACAATAGCACGAGACATACCAATGCTTGAGAACATCAAGTAAAAGCATCTATTATTAGTAATAGCCTACTTTTCCCTAAAACTATTTTCAGATAAAGAATCATCAGAGACGAATCAAGCTTTATATCTGCTCTTACCAGGCCATAAAGCATATACACCTTATGTATATATGAGCATCATCACTTCGCTAGTCAAAATCAAAGAGCACCATTTGTTCTTACCTCTTCTCAATAAAGATCATCACAACACTTGTTTCAGAATTAGCCAACAGTAGGTTCAAGGCAACATAGCATATACTCGACACTCTTAAACTCTTAAGTAAAAAAAAGATCAACTAATTACTTGAGTACCACATATTAGAAAATTCACCAATGGGAAAGATAAATCATAGGGTATATGTGCATAGCAACTCGTTGTAACACTCGGAGGCAAATTCGAATATGACAATATATGAAATTAAGCATAAAAATGCTGCTAAGCACATAAGCCATTGCTCATAAACCACACCCAAAATCATCTTCCTGACCATAGTCAATATTTCAAGGGGAAGCTTAGCTGAACCGAATAGAAGAGGCGATGTGATGAGGACATGGCCCCCATGGATATACCTGCTGCCACCTCTACTTCCACTACTTCAACTACATCCGCTGCTCGAGCTATAAAGAACAAATGGAGGTTCGTCAAGATCGTCAAGAACAAGCGAGGATTCAAGTTCAAGCTCTCGGGAGGAGAAAGGAATGAAGTTCATCTATCCATAAAGATGTCCCACATGAATTTGTGTTGTATAAGGAGTCTTTCCATGTCACTTTTGGTCCAAGAAGAGCTAGAGATAGAGTCCCACAAGATTTGGACTCTGCTTCGGATTGCTGAGACAGTGCTGACTTCAAACGTCTTTATCTCGAGCATACGGACTCTGATTTGAGTGATCTTGGACTCTTTGGAAAGCTTATCTCATGCTGTTTCCAACTTGTCCAACCCCATCTCCAAATTTCTTATGAGCAGACTGCAACTACCAAAATAATCCAAGACTGCCTTTGTAACAGATCCCCTCTTCTCTTTGTCTACCCCCTAGGATTCTCTCTTTAGTTTTTGGGTTTCATTGAGTTGCTTAGCTATTGCTATATTATCGCATCTACAAGTCATGTAGGACTACTGTCTTGTTTAGATCATCAGTGGAATTCCAATACAATTTCTTCTAGCTCTTGTGCCAATCTAATACTCGTAATTTCAGATTACAATTTATCATAGTTCTTGCTGGTTCTTCGATTGCTTGCAGGAAATTGAACTTTGTTGTTCAGGTTGATCGCACCTACGGTAAGGTCAATAACCATTAGAGGTTGGTTTAGCGATTACTAAGGCGTATTGTCGCGTACTACATAGTCGGATCGTCAAGGTCAAACTCCACCAAACCGTTAGTTATCTTCGTCTCACCGAAAGATCGGGCCACCGTCACATCAAGTGGTATCAGATCTCAAGTTGATCGATGAGAGTTTACTATTTTTCATAGATTAGATCTGTTTGTTCTATTGTCCAAAAAAATGCCAAAAGAAATATAGTAGATTAGATTTGTTTCCCTTGTCCAAACCAATCTATGCCTTTGCATCTATCTTTCAGTAATTTTGCATCATTGAATTTGTGTTGCATTGTCGTGTCACATTGCTGGTCATAGTTTTGAATTGGTGTCTAGTTAGTCGTGTCTTGCATTTTGCTACCATTGCCATTGCTAGCATCTTGTGCCGATTACATTGTTTTCGAGGAAGAAGAAGAGTCTAGGGCAAACACAATTCCTTATCTGTTATGGTTAGAGTCCAGGGCAAACACAATTCTTACTAGTTTCAGACTCCAAAAATTCAAATTGTTCAGATTGGGCTCAAACTTTGCTGTTTTGGAGATATATATGTGCTGATGTTGCCCCAAAAATTTCAACTCTTTACGTGCATCCAAACTCCTTGCAGAAGCCATCAAAGTCCTGCTGTGGTAAAAAAATAGCAAATTTGCTACCACGGCAAGGATACTAGTTGAAGAGTCCAGATCCAACACTAGCAAATCTGTTGCCACAACAAGAAAAATCTACTGTTTTTGCTGCTTCAGCGCATCAACCTTCCTTGTTTCATCTCTGCCACTATAAGCTTTGTGCTGATTTTGTTGCTGCCACTTCTGAGACTTCTGTTCTGCTTGATTTTGATTGATTGAGTGGGTTTCTAGGAAAAAATAAAAAAATAAAGGAAAAAAATCTCAGAGATCTTTTGCCACTCATCTTTTGCAGCTTTGGTACCTTATCTTTAGGGTACTTTCACTACTGCCCGTTGAGCTTTGCTTATATTATTTGTGGGGCATTGATTGGCTTTTCATTGGTCTACCTAGGATTCAGCAACAGTGACTAGTACTTTGAACATTTATTCAACTTGCATATGCTGAATTGATTTTTGCTCTTCCTTGCTACCATATTGAAGCCAATCAAGCTCCACCTTCCTATACTGTACTTTATTCAATCACCTTGGTAATCATTATATTAATCTTTTGATCATCTTTGACACCGCCAAAGGCCGACAACCATTGCAGCACAGTAAGGGTAAGAACTGGTAAGAGCTTGGTATTTGCGACAACATTGTTGAGATTCCTTCCACCCCACACCCCACATTCTAGTAGTTGGTAGGAACATATACTTGTGATTTGTTTTCGTGTCTTCTACTGACAATGACAGGTTATGGAGTAATCAAGTCTTGGGCTTCATCTGTAGTGGGAGGTGTCCCATATTCTAAGACAAGCGCTCCTTCATCACCACCACAGTAAGTATGACAAGTCATGAAAGGTACCCCAACGGGAAAAGGTACATGATCATTTTGTTTTTATGCCAATATTTGATGGTTGTAATAGGCCTGATTTCTATCTCGATTGTGAATTAGAACTCAATATTTGCTAGCCATATTTTTCCTAAGCATAAGCAAGTATGGGCTGTTGTTAGTACATTTAGTGATTTTGCTTCAATTTGGTGGGATGAATATTGCCAATTATACCCTGATTATATACCTACTGCTTGAAAAGAATTGAAACTTGCAATGAGATATGAATTCATACCATCCTCTTTTATATGTAGCAAGCGTCGAAAGTTGCAACATTTAGAATAAGATAGTAACACCGTTGATGAGTACTATCTAGATCTTCATACTATTTATTTTGTTGTAATATCAATGAAAGTGAGGAAGCTACTCTTAATAGGTTTTGGAAAGGTTTGAACCATGACATTCAAGACAAACTTATGCATAAGGACTGCTTTTCTATCGATCATTTGTTTCGTCTTGCTTGCAAAGTTGAACATGTGATCAAGAGACGGATAAATGAGGCCAATAAACACAAGGTACAAGTTCCCATGTTGCAACCTACTAAAGGTACTAGTCCCCATGCTCCCCATGATGAACTTTATTTGTCCACTACTCATGCTATTTTAGAGCAACCTAGAGTTGAACTGCTTGTTACTTTGCCTTTACCACAAGTTGAGAATGCCGTTTGTAAAGAATTACGTAATGCTACTTGTGATAAGGAAAAGTTGTGTGATAATGCTTCACTTATATCAGACCCGTCGAACTCCATTTCCAATTCGTTACTAGGAAAGTTTAGTTTCTTGTTCATATCTGTTGAGAACGTTTACAAAAATTTCCTTCTTGTCTATAACATGCATAAAAGGAAAACCTATTTTCTAAAGTGAATCAATTGAGAATCCTTGATCGCTGGTTTTTGGGCGTGATCATGGTGGTTGGTGAAACCTTGGAAAGGTGTCGGGTGCACATTGGAAGGCAGGTTTCATCACACAGGTTTGTGGTTGGAACATGCGGGTGATAATCCTGACATAGGGCTCGCGCTGTTCGTGTGATTACCTTGATGGTCATGGGATTGGAAATCGACCCCGCAAGCTCTAGTGCACTCGTCCATCAACTGATTTACATCGTTGTCGGACTCATCATCAGGTGAGAGATCATCAAGATTTACTCGATCGTTTCTCGGCTCCTAATCAGTCGGAGGGGAGAAGTTGTCGTAGGACCCCTCGTTCAAGAAGCAGATTCTCACCACGGCTTGTGGTGGAGACGCTAATGGTTATTCATTGGAATCAACAGCTACGATGCCCATAGTCGGTGCCATCTGTCGACGATTGTAAACCACCAATGTTATGTAATACATGGAGAAAAGAGAGAAGGGGATCATATCTGGAAGCTGATCACGAATCGGGCCAATGACAAAGAGATTTATACAGGTTCAGGCCTCCCTTAGGATAACAACCTTACGTCCTGTTGGTTTATATTGATCTCGAGAAAAGGTACAAGGGGGTGTGTCTAGTCTTACATGTGATCTATAACTAGTCGGAGGTGGTTGTCGAGGATGATCTTCCCTTCTACTTGCTCGGAATTCATTAGGCTAATCTTCTGGCTTCTATCAGGTAAGGCTTCTGAATCACTTGTCTTCTCCGAAGGCCCTCGGGATCCTTTTATAGAGGGTATGCCATATCGTAAGAGATACAGACTCATCTCCAAGTAGGACTCCATCATCCTTAAACATCGGGATTGACTGCCTAGTTTAAGGAGTTCCAGATACCTACAGGTGATTTCCTTATCGACCCAGAGTCCTTCTCCAAGATACACATCTTCCCGGGTAACTAGGGTACCCGTAGGTCTTTATGTATTTGTATATAGATACTGTTGTCGTATACAGTAGTTTTATACTACTCATCGTCAGAATCAATAGCTATAGGTTAATCGAAAGTTCATATTTCAGGTATTATAGAAATATTTTCCCCAAATATCTAGTTTTGGAAGTACTTAGGATTAGACAGCCGAGGGAGAAACATAAAGTGCCGAGGTTTAGGGTTTCGGCATACAGATTTTTGGAAAAGGAGAGTGTAACATCCTCATTTTTCATGAGTTAATTTTTTTGAAACAAAGGATGTGACATGATATAATATAACTCTATATTTGTATCTGGTTTTTATTTCAAATTAATTCAAGATTTTGAATTAATTTTGGAGACATTTAAGAAGATATGAATTCTCTTAAGATATAATTTTGGTACTTCTCAATGAAAATATTTTTATTGGATTCCATGCAATCAATTTGATTTATGAGAATTTTACCACAATTTTTGAACAGCATTAATCAACGTTTGGAATTTTATTTTGCTTTGTCTTTTTTATTTAATCAAAATCCTAGAGAAAGTCCTTGTGGGCCGGTAGCCGAACCCACCTCTCCTCGTGTGCGCCGCTTGGGCTTGGGCTCCTCTCCTCTTGGTCCCCGCCTGGGCGCCAACCTGCCTTCCTCCCCACAAGCCCACCAGGCTGCCTCGCCCGCCCGCCTTGGGCCGGCCCAGCCGCTAGCTTGCCTTGCCTGGGCTCCCTCCGCTGGGCCAGCAGGTTGCACCAATGGACCATGCACCAGGCTGCTTGCTAGGCCACGCTAGGCGCCAGCCCAATAGCGTGCCCAGCGCACGTGGGCGTCGCACGCAGCAGCTGTGCACCTAGTTACACTCGAGTGTTGTAGCAGCTCCAGTAACACACTGCCAGTGCTAGTAATGTGCATGTTACCGCTGGTAGCACGAACGCTGCCGTTCTTTCTCCTCCGCACAGTGCCCCTTCACCTCTCCTACCCCTTGTCTATAAAATCCTCCTTCTCCCGTCCTTTTTTTCTCTCCTTTCCTCTGTCCCCATTGCACCTCACGCATTCATCTTCCCCAACTCTGGTGAGAGCTCCGACGAGGGATTTCAGTGTCCTCGACGCACCCCATTCGATTGCTTGTTGTTGGAGCATCCTCAAGCTATTGCGAATTCAAGCCCTCAACTATTTCTTGACTTCATCGACTACGTCAATCGATTACACACTTTCTTCTCCAACTTCGGCAAACTGCTTCCCCTCTTGATGAGCCCCCTTCCAATTATTCTCTGTAGTAGTTTTCCCGCAATCCCTCTCTCCCTCATCTCTCTATGGACATCAAGAATCGGATCCATCCAATTCTCTATACAGTATAACAACCTCATGTCTTCTCTATTCAACTTCCCAAACCATCCAAAACTTCGCATATTTCTGATCTTAGTGTTAAAATGGATCATCTAGGACCTCTTGAACCCACTAGTGCAGCCGGATTTCAAATCTGTTTGGCAGTTTATGAATTATATGAATATACCCCAAATTTGGGCATTATTTGGCTGATTAGATGTTGTTTGTTCTTTGATTGATTAATTTGGAAGTTATTTATTTTTCATAGGAAACTAGTATGTGTAGGAACACCACTGTTTAATTTCATAATTTTTGGAGTTGTGTGGAATTTTGTAGAATTATTTTAAGATCTGTTTTAATTACTAAAAAATAGTAATTGGTTTTTTAGTATTATAATTTTATTATAGGGGTAGATATATCTCTGATATGCCTTTTATGTAATTTGGTTATTTTTTCACATGTATAAATATTTTTAGAAATTCTTGTTAGGTTTCTTTAGTGTAGAAATAATCCAAATTCAAAGTATTTGAATTTGTGGATTTGTGTTTTGTTCCTATATATGTTGGTATAGTATTTTGCACTATTTAGAACCATTAGCTATGTTACGTCTTTGTGTAGAATTTCTAGAATCATTAGTTGCTAGCATTGATCACTTCATGTTCTAGGCTTGCTCTAATGTTTATTATTTCCTGTTCTTATTAATATTTTAATTATGTTTATATGTTACTGTAGTTATATTTCAGACGGTAGTTTAGACTTATTTTACCTCAATGATTAGCTTAATTTAATTTAATTAGCATACATAGGTAGTGCTTATGCTTGGTAGATATTGTCCATATGTTATAATATATAGTTCTATTGAAATAGTATAACTGAATGATCTTTTGTGCATAATGTTATAGCTGAGATGAGCTAATATTCTCATCTGAAATGTTAATCAAATATTCACTAGTTATGTTAGATTGTGCCATGCTTAATTCTATTTAATTTAAATGTCATGATTTAGTCGTTATGTGCTATCGCCGTTTCATTTATACTAGTATGTAGGTTTTATGTGTTACCTAACATGTTGATGTTTAATGTAACATATTAGAATATATTAGCTATACTCATAATTTGAAATATTGGAACGTTATGGCTTTCTTTTAGAAGACCTACATTAAGGATCTCCAGCGCAATGACGCCTTTACGCCATCGTTCCGTTCCACCCAAATCTTTCCTTTGTCATTTACTCCCGCTCTCTTGATGCATTCTAGAATGTTTTATTCGAAGTCAATATCTATTTCTTCTGCTCTCACTACGTTGCGAGGATAGGGTGGGAGGAGTCTGTCCTAGCTGCAGGTGTGGGAGAAGAAGAAGAGTACTACCACGAAGATATGCCCTTTCTTCTTGATCATATTTGATCCTATATTTCTAAAAGTCATTATATTTATAAACATGCATGCTGTTTTATTCTAGTAGCTACCTTTATCCGCTTGTCGCCTGTTTACTTGATACCCTGAGTAGATTAATATGTTTTTATTCTGAATAGAGTAGAGAAATGCTTAGCTATACTTAAACATATCCCTAGGATGCTTTGAGTTGCCTCTTCGGAGGAATGATCTTCGGATCGATGATCCTTGATATTGAAACTTGTTGTTGAGCTCACTAAGTAAAACCAGATCAGGTTTGAAGGAGCATTTGGTCACCCGTATCTAATAAGCCCAAAGTCATAAATCCGAGAAATGTAAAAACAGTACAACCACATGCTATATGGGCACTAGCTTGATTGATTACATTAATCGAGTCTTAGTATCGACATTGCCGTACCGCAGAATGGTGGACGTAGCTACGAGGACCTCGGCACAAAAGGGGGCTACACAGGGTATGCGGGTGTACACTCCTCCGTGTCAAAACCTAGTGGGCATGTCACATCAAGATGAGACTAGCTAAAAGACCTCATCACGATCACCCTACCGCACACTTATGGGCTTGTGTACATGCCCGATTAGCTTGGCATAACGGGATGATCGTGTCATGTGAGTAAAATGTATAAACTCTGCAGAGCATCAAACTAATCGATTAGCCATATCTATAATCACGGATGTCACATGAATCATTCTTGATGAAAAGGATATGACCTTCTCCCCCTTGCTATTTCCCTCTAGCCCTTTGCTGTTAGGATGTATGAATGAGCTAAGTTCATTTCTCGTATGTGTTGGTCATGGACCTCACATGTTGAAAACTAACTTGATTAAAAATTGGTTTTTCTTTAAAGAGATGCCTTCGAATCTATCCTACTATTGCAACCAAACCGGCTATCTATCCTACTATTTTTGCAACCAAACCGGCTAAGGTGATATATTATCTAAACCGGGTGAGGGAGCTGTTCTATTTGTAACTTGTTGAGATGTAGGGTCTAAGAAATCAATTTCTTTGTAAGCTAAGCCACATATATTTCATGATATAGAGTCAAGGTGGATATATTATTGAGACCATTAATCCTCATCCTTGTATATAGGGATTATACTCTGATAAAGATTTAGGAGAGGATCAAATGGTGAATTTATTTAGGTCCCAACAGGTTCAGACCTAGTTGCATATCGGGTTGGGCACGCACACACACTAATCCCCTCGCACTTTCATCCTTGTTTGGCACAAACAGATGACCATGGTTGGCGATATGGGACCCTAGGGTGTATATGTTGGCAGTGTTTTACTTAGCTAGGCAAGGCGGTATTATCCTCCACCATGCACACGTACACGTATGGGCCACACTTGGGCCTGATTACGGCACTTGGCCGGGGTGTCACAACTTACAAGTACATAGCAAATATGATAGCTTCATATCCTTCATTTCATCAAGCAAATAATCTCGGACAATCTAGTAGTCATTAGCCATACATTGATGTCTGGATATCGAGGGGACAACCATACAACTGCACATCACACGCACACACGCAAACTAAACAGACTTATTCCATATTTTGTTGACCTGTAATACCCGCGTATATAGCGGCTTAGAGTACTAGCACGAGACCGATCGAATGATGAAACAACCATGATGCGTCCCGCTCTGATCTGCTTTTCATTTAGTTGCTGCTAGTGCTAGTGCTGGTGCTTGGGTTGGAGAATATGCCGTCAATAACATCTTGGTCGTCAATGATATCTTCTAAATCCGGTGGAGTGCTAACCAGTGGAAAAGGTTCAGAGCCAATAAATAGCAGGTCATCCATCAGAATCTCCTCCAGAAACATGTCCATCGAAGCCCCATTCACAAACGCACCTCCACCGACAGCCTAGGTTGCCCTGATACGGCGATATGGATACGGATACGGATACCACGATACGACATTTTCTCATAAATGCAGATACGGTGATACGTTTATATATATAATAAATTTTAAAATATATAGAAATTAATGATTTTTTAATAACAAAATGGGAAAGATGATAGTTAGCATTAGCATCATGTATACTAATAGCAGTAAGTATAATAGCTCAATATAAAGATTAGCAATTCATCAAACATCAGCAAAAGAGTGAAAGACTACTCGAACATCAGCAATTCAGTAGTGAGCAATTGAGCTGAGCATGAGCACTTGACACCTGTGATCGGAGGGCAGTAGCCGAGTAGGGACTAGGGGACGCCGGGACGGAGCACGAGAGCAGTGTTGCAGTGGCGGACTTGCGGTGGTCCGGTGGGGAGGGCGGCGGTGCTGGCGGGCCTGGCGGCGGCGTGGCTTCTAGCAGAGACAAAGGGGCGGCGACGCAGACTTGTAGTGGCCCGGTGGGGAGGGGGCGGTGCTGGTGGGCCTGGCGGCGGCGTGGCTTCCAGCAGAGACAAAGGGGTGGCGACGCGGCGCGGTGGACTGCAGTGGCGACTGTAACACCCCGGTCTCTCACCCGGACCGGCAGTCGTTACGCCTGGCTATCACCTAGGATCCAGACTGGCCCCACAGACCAACACTAGTCTTTCCTGCGCACTTTGTCCTCACTCGTGCGCACCCGGGAAGAACTTCCCGATCGGTCACCCATCCCCAAATTGCTCCAAGCCAAGCACGCTTAACCTGGAGGTTCTTTGGAGATGAGCTTCCGGAAAAGAAGATGCACCTTGTTGATATGAGTAGTCTATCAATCCTATTAACCAGGATGTCACATACACCCCCCCTCAAAGGATCCGACGTCCTCGTCGGCCCAACAGGAACGTTCCCTCTTGGCACACGTCTGTGCGTCCAGTGCCGGCACATGTGCCATGCCGTGTGCCACGACGGGCCACACGCGCCATGCGCCACATGTCCGCGCCACTGATCCGCACACGCCCGTGTAACCGCGAGGGTCGACTCTGATACCAATTCTGTAACACCCCGGTCTCTCACCCGGACCGGCGGTCGTTACGCCTGGCTATCACCTAGGATCCAGACTGGCCCCACAGACCAATACTAGTCTTTCCTGCGCACTTTGTCCTCACCCGTGCGCACCCGGGAAGAACTTCCCGATCGGTCACCCATCCCCAAATTGCTCCAAGCCAAGCACGCTTAACCTGGAGATTCTTTGGAGATGAGCTTCCGGAAAAGAAGATGCACCTTGTTGATATGAGTAGTCTATCAATCCTATTAACCAGGATGTCACAGCGACGCAGAGAGGAAGAGGCGGCGGCCGGCGGCGCGTTGCATGGGCGACGCGGTGCGACGCAGTGGTAGGGGCAGCACGGCGCAATGCAGGGCGGCGGTGGGGAATAGGGGCGGCGCGGTGGGGAACATGGGATGGGGTGGCAGCGCTGGGGAATAGGGGATGGGGCTGAGCTATGGAGGAGATCAATCCCTAAATGTATCGTACATGTATCCGAGAGGTATCTCGCCGTATCCAAATTATTAACAATTTTTTTAAAACCAAAAATCGGTCGATACGTACGGGATACGTATTCGGACGTATCGCCGTATCTGGGTAGTATCGCCCCAAGGTACGCGGCTTTTTTGCCGTATCCGCATTTCCTAGCCGATAGCAGCACCATCTTGGACATCACAGCTTTGGTGAATCACCACATTCTCACGGTGACCATCCTCACCATTAGCACCTGCGTTTACACCAGAATTTGCAATGTTTCCCTCTACGAACTCCGGCGGGATAACAACAAAGGGCTCAACGTTGTTGGCCACCGGGAAAGTGCAGTAGCAAGCAGCAGGAACATTAGGCAGTAGTGCTCCTCCATGCTCTGCCGAAGGAGTAGTAGTCACAATTGCAGCAGCAGAGTAATTGTTACACCCAAAAGCATTGCCATTGTTGTTCTTGTTGTTGTCGTTCTTGAAGAATAAGAAACCCCTAGTCATGCGGTTGATGGGTGGCGTGAGCCCATGCACCGTTGGCGTGGCTCCGGTTGCCACCAAGGGAGGTGCTGCTTCTTGTAGCATACACCGAAACGGAAACGGCATGCAATGAATGCTCGCTGGCGCCGAAGTAGGATATCGCTCAAAGTGCACCACACGCACCGGTGGTCAAAGATCTAGGTCCGGTCTGTGGCGCTTCCTGGTGATGAGCCTGGCAGGAGGGGTGGACATGCAATGCAACCACCCTGCGCCGCCAGGTACCTGAGGAGCACGTTGATGAGGAAGTCGTAGCACTCCATGGAGGTGATGGCCTCGGCAATGTCCGAGTCCAGTATGATGCGCCGGTTGTGGGACTCAGCGCACACCTAGGCACGTGTTGGAAATAATCCAAACTAGTTGAGTTGAGTCCTAGTTGGATTAGGAGAGGGATTAGGAGTAGGATTAGGACTCATAGTGAAAAGACCTCAGATGCCGACTAGAGGGGGGTGAATAGGAGGCTAACAAAAATTACTTCTTTTAACTAGATTGTTTAGATTAAGCCTTATGCAGAAGCAAGGATTAGCTAGCTATGTGACAGGTGTGTGACACAGGTAAGTTGTGATGTGTAAATTAGCATACAGCTGTCACATAGGTGCCTAACACAGGTGGACTAATGACTTAGCAAAATGATGAGCAATCACAGTGTCTGTGTAACAGGTAGCTGACACAGGTGTGAGATATAATCTATACCAACTGTGAGACAGCTAACAAGACACAGGTGTAAATGTGATCTAAGCAGATAAATAGAATATCTATATGAGCATACAAGCAAACAGATATAGCAAGAATCAAGAAGTAAAACTACAAGTACTCAGGAGACAGAGTGTTTTTCACCGAAGTTCCCAGCTCTTTGCAAAGTGGTACGTCTCCGTTGGAGAAGCTACTCCAAAGAGGTCGCCAGCACTGAATCGTGCTTGTTCTGCGAGTACCTGATCTCAGGCCTCTTCCTTTGCTTGTGGAAGTCCTTTTGCTTGCAGCAGGTAGACTTCAATCACCCTCACAGACTACTGGTCCAGCCCACACAAGCTTGGGTGGTACCAGCAACTCCTACGCCCGTCTAGGAGTAGACACTCCAAGAGTAATAGATTCAGCAGTAACAACTCTTGGAGAAACCAATGCTCTTTGCTCAAGAAATCTAACCCTTCCCGAACTAACACTTAGGAAACTTGGCTTTCGTTCGGTGGAAAGAGGCTTTGCAATGGTCGAACGTGAGTTACTGATTGGTTCATTGGTTGAGGTCGAAGACCTCCCCTGGTCCCCTATATATAGGGTTCACAGGCACTTGACCGTTACACTGTTGCCACGTAGGATTAAGTGAATCACCGGTGTCGGCCACCGGTGACACAGCTAATCACTCCGCCCAACTATAACCGGCTCAAGCAAACCGATACCTGTGTCACCAGCGGCACACACAGGTAAACCCCAAACTGACGCAGCCGCACTACTCAGCCCGGTCTTGGCACATGACATGCCCTCAACGCACACACTCTCTGAAACCTACAAGGAGAGAACCTCCAACAGCCCTCCAACTCAGCAGACAAGCTATCGCAGCGCAGGTTCCTTAGCGTTTACAAGCTCTCCCCTGGTATAGAGATGTACCTGAGTCATAGAGCGTTAGACCACCTGTGACACTGCTGTGTCACACCGGTGACTCTACCCCCTAGGGTTTTCTACTGCTAGCACTGCAGAGTGCCAGCTCCAACCAGTTTTATACTTATACAAAACTACTGACACAGGGTCACTAACCTCAAAGCATTAGTGCCACTATCCAACATCCTGAGCATTGAGCAACTAGAACCTCCACAGAGCATCACTGCTTCATCCCTCTTGATAGTACAGGATTTTCCTATGGACTCAAAGAATAGCAAATCTAGGCTTTACCTGCCCACCAACTGTAGTCACGGCCCTTGACGCATCAAGCCACCATCACCTTGCTTGCAACTCCTTGCACAGCACTGGCTTCTTCACAGCTGTGGCACAGCTGCCTAGCACAGCCATTCCTTAGTCCTGGAAACCACCCTTGTACCCTTTTTGGTGGTCATCCTTTCCTTGATGACCCTTCTTCCTGGAACCTACAAGCCTGCTTACACTTACTGTAAACGTTAGATTCCAGTTTGAGTTGCCATTAACCATCAAAATCAACTTGGGGCCTAGATGCTCTTTCAATCTCCCCCTTTTTAGTGGTTAATGGCAACCCATTCAACAAATTTGTATATCAATTTGAATAGAAGGTATATGTGCAGGTTGTAGAGAATACACTCCCCCTGAAGCTGTGCACAAGAGATTTGTTTTTTTGACTTGCCAATGCACAGATTATGATTTTTGGATATGGGCAGCATTTTCTTACAACTTACACTCTTATCAGTTCAGAACAATAAGTGTGTCAGAGAATGATGAGCTGAACTGAAATATTTTTCTCTTCATGCATTTGCAAGGACCAGAGCATATAAAAATGTGTCAGAGCATCTGAATATATATCTTAGAGCATATGAGAATATTAGAGAGCAGATTCACTATGGATATATGTATCAGAGCCAAACAAATTACTGGTCATATGTATCAGAGTGCCAACGGGCATATATATCAGAGCGAGGGCTCTAACATGAATATGTGAATCAGAGCATATGTTTAATATGAATATGTGAATCAGAGCGTAAGTCAATGATCATAGGCTAGACATAGGATTAGAGCATAGGATTAATCATGAGTATATGAATCAGTCAAGCAGACTAATCAGAGCAAAAACAGTCTAGACATATGCATCAGAGCATTGGACATATACCTTAGATCAACACACTTGGCACACTGAAATATTTCAGCATCAGAGTAAAGTGAGCAAGATAAGACTCAGTATTAATTGTAGTCAAGGCAGAAAAATCAGAAATAGAACAAGCCTTGAGTACACCAGAAAATAATTTTCTTTCTCCCCCTTTCTCTATTCTCTCCCTCTTACAAATCTCTCCCCCTTTGTATGAAACTCTCCCCCTATGTCTCCCCCTATGTATGAATCTCTCCCCTTTGACACTAAAACACCAGAAAGGGGTGAGGAAGAGACACATTCAGAGCTTGGACTTCAATAGCTAGAGAACTTCTGACATCTGAGCCTGCAACTGATCAACCTTTGATTGCAGACTGGAGACTTCTGATCTGAGCTGAAAGTTCTCTCGGCGCAGAGCTGCAAACTGTGTTGGCATCACTTTGTTCTGATAAGCTCTGGCTGCTACTTGAAACATCAGAGAGGAGGACAGAGTGCCATCTTCAGCCACCTGTGTCACAGATACTAACTCAGCTGGGTCAGCTGTGGGAGTATCAGCGGTGACACCGGCGGGGACTTGGACGTGAGGCACAGGCACAGAGGGAGTAGGCGTTTGAGGAGCTGTTGGAGCAGCTGTGTCACCGAGAGCTGACACAGCTGGTTCAGGGGATTCGCCAAACAAAGCTGGAACAGCAACCTCATCAGGATGGTCATCAGCCTAAGGCCTGAGCTGGGTCTTGATGATCTTTACCGTCATGTCAAAGTTGGAATCCAAAAGACCTGTTCTCTGAACGATCATGTACATGATGTATGATCCATACCTCAGCTTAGCTTTCTTGTCCTTCTGTACAACATCTATCTCATGGAATATATACTTGGCCACATCAAAATGAATGTTCTTTGCTATGTGCACCAGCACCTGCCATACTGAATTGTATACTGCATCTGTATTTCCTCCTTTGGGCTGTAGGGTGACATGAAGAATCTTTACAAGATGCTTTGCTGTGATTGTGATCCCCTTGAAGTACACATGATCTGAAGGGGCATTGGCAGGGAATGTAAAATTCCTTGGATAGAATTTTCTTCTGTCAGCATTGGAGACAGGCTCTAGCTTGAACAAATTGGGCATACCAGGCTCGATTGGTGCATGAAACAAGCTGTTGAATTCTGGAGCTGTGATTGAGAGCAGCTGGCCTCTTGTCTTCCAGAGCATGACATCTTGATTTTCTTGATCTACCCAGACAGTGGCATATAATTCCTTAATGATTTCTGGGTCATAATCTTGTTGAAGATTGCATATGAACTCCAGACCTGAGGCTTGGATGAGAGATTGAAGACTCCTCAGTCTAAGATCAGTTAGAGCAGACCAGTCTATGGCCTTGCAATCTACAAATTCCTTGGAAGCAAGGATTTCATGGTAGACACCCCTTTGAAGATTAGTGTGAAATCTAGGGTCTGAGCAAGATGCATCCTGAAACTCTTTGTCTTCATGGAAATATGGGCAAGTTGACCTCATTCTTATGAAATCACTTGTGCTCATGGAGGCAACTTTGCTTCTTGATTTCTAGGGATCACTTTTGGGTAGCTTCTTGGCCACAGCTCGGGAGATGAACTGCATTTGATTCGCCTCAGTCCTCAAGGCATGAGAGAAGATGTAATAATACTTAGTTTCCAGATCTTCTTCTCCAATTGAGAGACTGGGTGAACTATCTGCTTGTTCAGCCTCTTCTTCCTTTTCCTCTTCTTCGTCACTGATTCTGTACTTGGAGAAGATCTCTCGGCTTGGTAATCTTCATCTGAATTAGCTCTGGCTTCTCTCGGCCTGGGAGGGGTAACTGACACACCTCTGCCATCATCTGATGAGCTCTCAGAGCTTTCTTCTTGCTCAACTGACTGACTTGCCTGTGCCATAGGTGATGACACAGGTGCTTAAACTGAAGGGGTTGGGTCGGCTGGCGGTGGCACAGGTGATTTAGACAGTGTGGCTCTTGGGCCTGAGCTTCTTCTGCCTGTGACACAGTTGGTTGAGACAGCTGTGGACTTGTTTGTTTGGCAGCTTTCAAAGGTGTCATAGATCCAGCCTTTGGTGATGAGAGCACATGGGCCTCTTTGGTTGTCTGTTCTTCGGCCTCAGACACCAGAAATTGGGATGGAGACATCTGTTTCTGGACATCCAGGGAGGAAATGGATTCTACACTTGTAGAACTTTGAGATTTTCTGCTTCTCCTTTGGTATGTCTCAAGACTTGACTTAGCTGGGCTAGCCACTGGTGACACCGGTGGTGGCATCTCCTTCTTCAATTCTTGAATGGCAGACGTCTGTTGATCAAATTGAACTTTTAAGGATGGCTTGGAGCTTTGAGTCGTCTCAGAAATTATTTTGACATCTGCATCTGGCTGCCTCTTGGCTTGAGGTTCATCACTGATCACAACAGTTTCTGATCTTTTCCTTTTAGGAGCTTGAGTAGGTGCAGCAGCAGGAGGTGATGAAGGCTTGGAAACCTTTGGAAGCATAGCCTTTTTAAGCTTGAGCTCAGCTCTCAAAGCAGTTTTCTCAGGACCATTTGGCATGTTTCTAAGCCTTTCGAGAATATCGTTTATCTCCATCATAAGAAGATCATCTGCAGCTATGGGAGGAATCCTTGATTCTGAACTGGCAATAGGAGGAGCTGCTCTTTGAGATTTGAACTCAGGAGACAGTAGACCTCGCTTGAGTTTGATTTCAGCTTGAATGGAAGTCCTCTCAAGGCCTTTTGGCAGAGTGTTAGCCTTCTTGGTTAACTCACTGATTTCAAGGATGAGATGCCTATCTCTAGCATCAGTATGCTGAAGTTCCAGAGGTTTGTGAGACCCTTCTGCCAAGCATTTTGTTGAAAGTTGATCCTGCTTCTCAAGAATCTTCTTTCGCAACTCAGTTTCTTCTGAATAAGATTGGCCTGACTGCATCTGCTTGTGCAAATCTACAATTTCCCTCAAAGATAGCCTTATTTGCCTCTGATGGTTCTAGAATTGCCATAGATACAGGCCTTGACAACTCTGAAAGCTCAAAGCTTTTGGCTGTGTATATGGTGGATAGCTGCTTCTTTACTGTTTCATCAGTTGTTTCTCTCATCTGAGCTGCCAGCATATCCAACTCCTCCAGAATCAACTTATCATGCTCAAGATCTTCTTGAGATATTTGGGATTCTGGAACAGGTTTTCTGATGGTGAGTGTGCCTCTTGGCAGCACCACATTTGCAATGGAAGGCTTTGAACCTCTCTTAGCTGGTTGCTTCTGCTTCTTAGCTGCTTCCTTTCCCAAGGATATTTGCTCAACAGTAGCTGAGGATCTTGTCCTCTTGGGTGGAGCACGCTGAGCTGAACTAGATTTACTAGCTTGAGAAGCTGATTTCTTTGCAACTGCTTTCCTCTGCCTGTAAGCCCTTTGGCTTGCCTTTCTTCTTTCAGCAACCTCTGCTTTCTGTCTCAGCCTCTCTCTTTCTTGATCTGAATCTGAAATGGTAATCTCAAAGCTGGATGCTTCTGGGTTAGACCACTGCATCCCACTGTCAGCTTTCTTAGATCCTGAAGACATCTGTAGAAACCAGATAGATAAGACAGAATATAGGTAAGAGGTGTTCCTGAGATGCAAAGGTAGTAGCTGTGTGAGACACCTGTGTGAGAACAGGGAGACACAGTTGAGGACTTGGTAACAAACCGAGGTCTCAGCCTTTTGAATAGACTTGCCTGTGTGACAGGTGAGACCCTAGCGGTGACACCACTGCGTGCGGAGGTGGACGGCAGATTTTATAAATCTAGAGATTTGTTGGTTTTTGGTGGTTAATTTCAAGCAATACAGGTTCTGAAAGATTATCAGGAGCTAAACGAACCCTAACAACTAACAATGCGCTAATGGATTAGGCTTTAGAGCAAAAACATAAGGCATAAGCAAGAACAGGCACAAAGTAGGGCTAGCGGGAGCTTACTTTGAGCAAAGATTGATAATGCACGGATAAATTGTTGCTGGAGCTCTTCAGAAAGCTTTCTCTGATGTTTCGAAAGATTTGGAGGGGCGGAAACGTCGATTTCGTCGAGAATTTGGAGTTTTGGCGCACGGCGGAAGTTTGGGGTTTTAATGTAGAACGTGGGTTTTGTGAAAAACGTATCAATGTCTTATATAGGCCAAAGGGGTATAAGGTGGCTGTGTCACAGCTGACCACCTGTGACACCGCTGTGTCACACCGGTGACTCTAACCCCTAGGGTTTTCTACTGCTAGCACTGCAGAGTGCTAACTCCAACCAGTTTTATACTTATACAAAACTGCTGATACAGGGTCACTAACCTCAAAGCATTAGTGTCACTGTCCAACATCCTGAGCATTGAGCAACTAGAACTCCATAGAGCATCACTGCTTCATCCCTCTTGATAGTACAGGATTTTCCTATGGACTCAAAGAAACTAGCAAATCTAGGCTTTACCTGCCCACCAACTGTAGTCACGGCCCTTGACGCATCAAGCCACCATCACCTTGCTTGCAACTCCTTGCACAGCACTGGCTTCTTCATAGCTGTGGCACAGCTGCCTAGCACAGCCATTCCTTAGTCCTGGAAACCATTCTTGTACCCTTTTTGGTGGTCATCCTTTCCTTGATGACCCTTCTTCCTGGAACCTACAAGCCTGCTTACACTTACTGTAAACATTAGATTCCAGTTTGAGTTTCCATTAACCATCAAAACCAACTTGGGGCCTAGATGCTCTTTCACCTACTTCTAGTTAGTTTGTATGAGATTTTGCACCTATATAAGAGGGCAGGTTGTAAAGATCAAAAACAACGAAAGAAGAAATAAAGAGAAACAAGGGCGCGTGAGGTGCCTTGGACAAAATATTCATGATTAAGTGTTTTGTGATTTATTTCATGTGATCGATCCTTGGGCTAAAGCCCAACAATTTGTATTAGAGCAAGGAAGATTGAAACTGTTCTTGCCCCGGGGAGCGGCAACACCTGTTGTGCCTCGGGGCAGGCTATCGTCGTTGAACGGAGAAGCAGCAGGCTATGTTGGTTGAGCGGCAACGTGGGCTTGCAGAGGCTGAACGTGGGCTTGCCGCGCAGGTGAGTGGCAGGCGGGCGAGCTAGGCAGAGAAAGTGATTTTTTCTGCTGAAGCTGTTGGTGAACAAGTGTAGCAGAGCGATTGGTGAAAAGAAAAGGGCTATCGCAGGAATTGAGGAAGGCTACGTGAGTCCTGGATGCCATCGTCGACACGTTAATCAGCAAAAAGCCATAAAAACAGTAAAAAGAGTTTGGTGGTTTTGGATTGAGTCAATCCTTTGGTCAGTTTTGGTTGGTGCACACGAGAGTTGTATCAGGAGTCGAGTCATCATGCGTCTGTGCGTGAGATTCGGTGTGCGTTCATAAGGTTTTGGTGTGAGGCCAGTGTGATTCGGTGAGAGGCCGGCGGCGGTGGTGCGAGATCATCATCGTAAGAGGAGTTGGTGCGATGCTGACTTGATCACATTGTAGTCAGTGAGATGCTGCTACAAGACGGACGGTGCGATGCCGTTGATGCGAGAAAGTGCGTGTACACGTCGGTGGAGTCGTGGCGTGAAAGTGCAACCAAGTTTGGATTAGGGAGAGATTGTTGGAAATAATCCAAACTAGTTGAGTCGAGTCCTAGTTGGATTAGGAAAGGGATTAGGAGTAAGATTAGGACTTCTAGTTCTAGTTAGTTTGTATGAGATTTTGCACCTATATAAAGAGAGCAAGTTGTAAAGATCAAAAATAATGAAAGAAGAAATAAAGAGAAACAAGGGCGCGTGAGGTGCTTTAGGCAAAGTATTCGTGATTAAGTGTTTTGTGATTTGTTTCATGTGATCGATTCTTGGGCTAAAATCCAACAGCGCGCACGGCGAGCTCCTGGACGAAGAGCTCGCAGAGCTTGGTCAGGAAGGCAGGCGTGTCCACGGAGATCATGCCATCCTCCTCGGCGCGGATCATCTTCTTGAGGCGGGCCATGGGCAGCATGCGCTCCGTAAAGTCCACCGTCGCTTCGATCTCTTCCTGGCTCTGCCTCCAGAACTCGTTCACCGCGCCCTCCTGCGACACCGGCAGCGGCGGCCGCAGCAGTGTGCGCACCTGCACACGGTGCTCCTGCATTCCTTCGCCTACTCCCGTCAACACACCTGAGCACCTATATATATATGCTCTTATGGATTTGCATGCACGCGCTGATTACAAATTGTTTGAATCAACAACCTTTTGATTAAACTGCAACTGGACATGTAGAAAAATATCAACAAGGACTTAAAACAATAACAAGATCAATACCTTACTTAAAATGCAACTCGAGTACTACTCGAAGCTAGTGACTGATTAAGTGGTTCATCGATGGGAGGATGGAGACCAGGAGGGCAGTTTATATAGGACTTCAAGAGGCCAGGATTTTGTAATGTATCGAAATTTTTCAAGAGAAGGAACACTTGAAAAGAACTAAATGGTTAGTGGCCCTCTACTGAATCGTTGAAGGTTTGTTGTTTCGCTTTAGCGTTACATTATGCGTCTTTCCATTGTTTTGCTGAAATTTCCTTTGTCTCCACTTGCCCGAGAGCCAAACATGCCTCATGTTCAAAACCATCAGAGTATCGTTAGTGACGCGATCGCGTAACGCATTAATTCACGCAAAGATCGCAAGCACGTACACCTGATTCTCTCCGTCTCTCCAGCTCAGCTTCATACACCCTCCATCTTAGGGATGGCCATGACCGAGTTAAGCATGTGAGCCTGTGAGTGGGCGTCTGACCAATTTGGGCGCTCATGCGTCGTATATACGTACAAGACACTACTACAGAATCGATTTGTACAGACGGTTCGGAAACACCGGGCGGGACGGTTTTTCGAACCGTCTGGATGAAACAGTCAGTACAAATCAGGTTTGTACAGACGGTTATTGAACCGTCTGTACAAATAATTAGTACAGACGGATCCACACACGAACCGTCTGTGATATTCTCTGGTACAGTACCTCCAAAGCATTTGTACAGACGGTTCCATCCACAAAACTGTCTGCCCAAATGCATTGAATAGTACCTCAAAAGCATTTATACAGATGGTTCCATACCCAGAACCGTCTGAACAAAGAATTTGTACAAACGGTTCTACCCCTAGAACCGTCTGTACTACTGTAGTGGCAGGAAAACAATGCTGCCGCGGCAGCGGAAACAACCATTTCTGCTGCCGCGGTAGCAGTGCGGTTATACAGACGGTGCTGCCGCCTGCTACCACGGTAGCAGAAACAGACGTTTCGGCTGCCGCGGCAGCCGTGCGGCAAGGCGGCATTGCTGCCACCTGCTGCCGCGGCAGCGGAAATGGCTGATTCCGCTGCCGCGGCAGCAGTGCGGCAGGGCGACGGTGCTACCGCCTGCTGCCGCGGCAACGGAAACAGAGGTTTCTGCTGCCGCGGCAGCAGTGCGGCAGGGCGACGGTGTTGCCGCCTGCTGCCACGGCAGCCATGCGGCAAGGCGACGTTGCTGCCGCACTGCTACCGCGGCAGCGGAAACTACCGTTTCTGCTGTCGCAGCAGCCGTGCGGCAGGGTAACGATGCCCCGTGCGGCCGCGGTCCTGGCGCGGCAGTGAAAACGCTAGAAACAAAGTGATCAATCACAGGCATAGCATGCACAGACACACAATGTACTCATTGATCTTAAACATAGCATTCAGAAGCAAACGTGAAACGTCATTCTCAACCACAAAGTCATTCACATGCATTGTTAGGGAAAAAACTCTCAAGTCATTGAGGAGGAACATTTTGAGGACAATGGAATTCTCCGGTTTCCTTCAACACCTCTCTAAGTATGAAAGCTATTAACTATTTTTGAACAAACCAGACGCCCTCAGTGTCGAGCTCATTTGTAGGGAACTTAAAACTCTGCAGAAGGAAATTAAATAGCTAGGTTAGGCACGACGTCCGAACGATGAAAAATGGAACTACATAGTGTAATGACACTAACCTCCACATCTACCGGACTAGAGCGAACGATCTGCATCATATATGTCGCGACATAGTATCCACAGAGATTGTTGCCCGGCGGCCGCTTGTGGCACTGTAGAAATCATGGTTACGTGCAGGGTAATTTAGTTTTACCGAATACATATTAGAACGTGTGAGGTGATTATTCTTGGGCGAGGGAGGAATTATTACCGGGAAATGAAATCGATGGGATCGGTTCGGTTTGTGTTGTTTTCACAGCCCCCCTTGGCAACATACTTCTTGAACGCCCCGTTGAGCACCGTCATTAAATCTGCGTACTTCTCTGGTGGGTAGTCCCTGAAGTCGAAGTACGTGGCATGTAGATGTTGTGGCTCGAGGCAGACGAGCATCTAGTGGAATTCATAGTTGTACGGTAGAAGAATGACGCGCTTAGTAGAGAGAAGGAGCATGACGTCCGAAATGTATTCCTCGACCTCGTTCGGCTGGAATTGGACCATTGTGCATATGACCACTTGTGGATTGAGGAATCCGATATTAGGATTTTCTGCCCTAGCCTCTTGAATCATATGTCTACACATAAAAGTAATGTCATTGAAAGAGTGTATCAATAAGTTAGGCAATTCATTTAGCTTAAACAGTGATTGAGAACACTTACAGTGTCCAGCATCTTAATAGGCTGACATCGAGGGCGCCATGACGGTAGAGGTCGGCTAAATCCGAGAAATCGATGGTAAAGGTTCCACCTGGATGGAGGAAATGTTGCCGCTTGTACATGGCGCTGATATTTTGAGGAAGCGCTGTCTCCTCGTTGGACCTCTTCATGTAAAATTCGTGCACAATCTGAGCTGCCCAACCAAGTCGTTCTAACGCCGCCCGTGTCACTAGCGGCTGCCTTTCCGTGTAGACTCTTATCTCGGGTTCTTCGTCTACCTCTTTGCCCTTGGCTGACTTTGTGCTATTTCTGGTGGCCCTACGCTGAGCTTGAGGAGTCGTTTTGGCAGCCTATTGGCTAGATCTACTAGATTGCTTAGATTGTGCTGAAGCGGATTTCACCTTCGGCGGAGGAGCACAGATTGAGAAATCTGGACCGTAACGTACCGGAGACAGGGGCCGTGCAGGAGGTGGAGGGGCAACCAGGGAAATGTACCTCTTCAGCCACTGGATGAACGTGTTGATGGCCTGCCCCAGTGTCATGACGTCGTCCTCCGGCGGTACAGGAAGTGTGAAGGAGGAGCAATTCGCATGCACCATGTCCACTGCCACCTTAGCGTTACCCGCCGCTAGCGGAACTCCGTGCACCGTCGAGTCTTCAACATATGGAAATGCTAACCCCGTGCCAGCCTCAAACATGTCAGTGGGGCCAAAACAGCTGGGCACGAGGAGCTTGCACTTAGTTACCACCACTATGTCGTCGACAGGGAATCTTTCGCTGACGTCTTCACGCGGAATCGGCTCGACATGTAAGTCGTCGGTGCGGTCGTCATCCGGAACGTGGTCATGAGCGGATTGTCCATGGACGTCTTCGGCATTGTCGTTTTCCACGGATGCGCAGCTACTCCTGCGCCGAGCATGTGGGGATGAGCCTGCGGGGCTGCATTCGGCCGCAGCGGCTGCATCCTCCTGCCTTATCTGCCGTACCTGTTCTTCGACCCTTGCATCGATCCTCTGTTCTAGGCCTGCATATATTTCTTCCATCAGCTCTTTTTTCATTTGTTCATGCTCGGCTGCTTCACGCTCTGCTTTCGTTTCTCCTCCGACTCCTGTACGAACCCGTATCGTCGGGGAATCCCATCTTCCATGGAACTGTCACCCCCATGCCACGCGTTCGACCCGGGTGCTCTTTGTTTCCCAGAGCCGAGGTTAGTATATCCTTTTCCCTGGCTGCTTGGAAAGTTCCTTGAGCGGATTGTTCTGACAGTCGCAGGATGTTTTCAGCCACCTGGACGGTTTCGGGCTTGTTGAAGGCGACGGTGCCATCAGCCGAGATGTTAGCCCTCGCGCGATACCAGTTCCGGGCCCGCCGCTCTGGGATCTGGGAGAACGGTGTGTCACGACTCTCCTGAGACGCCTGCTCGTCCTCTGTTTTCCATTCCAACTCTTTGCGCGCATACCCACCGCTTCCGAGCCTGTGGGGGTAAACATTGCATGCCTGGCGCGCCCTGTTTGCCTGACTCCGCTGCACAAATTCCTCCGACGTGCACCTCTCCACAAATTCCGTCCATTGATCCTCCAAGTACCCGTAAGTGTTCGGGTCCTGCCTGTAGGGCATAAGATCGTTCTTCACGTACGTGTTGTAAAGCTCGCTCTTGAAGGTCTTCCACGCCTTTGCCCATCTTGGCTTTTGCCTGTCTTTCCACGGCCTGCTCGGTACCTTCGGGGAAGTCGAATTGTGCTTTGATGGTGCTCCACAGGAGCTCTTTCTCGTTATCCGGCACTGACGGCCAGCTGGCGTACGTTATCCGGACCTTCGTCCTCGCCAGTGAAGCGCACGCACTACGGAATGCCGCCTGAGCCTATTGAGGCAATATGGGCACACCCTCATCACTGACATGAGTTATCGTGTAGTGACCCGTGGGCATTTTATTTTTGCCTCGGCCACCTCGCTTTCGCTTCTGCCCACTCGATTCTTCGGTTTGCTCATGAGACGAGGCTTCTGCATGTTGGGAGGGCAACGGTTGAGCCGGTTGAGGAGACAAGTGCGGCTCATCTTGTCGAGGAGAAGAGGCCACCGGCAGTTCACGTTCATCTCCTCCGGACGCCATCTTCAAAAGACGAAAAATTCAGATATACAGTACGCGAACTAATTCCAGACATTTTCATATAAAGACACATGAACTCTAGCTAGACTAAGAAAGATTTTTGTTCAAACACACATATGAGTCCCCCTTCCCAAGACCAGATTATATATGCTCGTGCACCCACGTTGTAGCTCCCTCGGTTCGTCGGCGCCTCTCACCAACCCGAAAACCTAACAAATCCTAGTGTTATCTCGTACCCTCATTGATCTCCTCTGTAGCCCCATGTAGTATACTCTATCACCTCTATTTTTCCTTGCCAACTGAGCTATGCTTTTGTCTATTGCGTGAATTGCAGTCAAGAGTATATAACTTGCCATCGAGTTGTACATGACCAGTAAACTAGAACTCCTGCCTTTTTCTTTAGTACTAATAGGGTACGTGTAATGTTAGTTTTTTTGCATTATACCGTATATCACGTGAAATATATAATCCATTCAAATTTAGTAGCTCTATGCAAACAGATGGCTCCTTGGGCATAGTAGTCTTAATATCTTTTCTTATCATTCACCAAAAGATCTTTCGGGCGTACATACCATGAAACTCTAGCCTAGTCAGTTGATAGGACTGGTATCGTGACTAGCTACTTTTTACATTATAAGCTTCATTTGGACATAGAACATTGAGTTATACATGAGTTATACATGAGAAGAACAATTTGCTTCCGACGCTTTGCATCAGAAGAACACTAGCACTAGCCTATAGCATATATACATCAGAAGAACACTGTATCTTTCCTGTAACAAATAACAAAAGACAATAGCATATATCATATAAAGACAAAAGCATCCTTTTAACTGCTAATAGAGAACATATATCATATAAAGACACATGAACTCTAGTACACCTTTACTTATAAAAATTGACATGCTTGCTATCAAACTATTTTAACATTGACCAACTATATAAAGTCCTCACAAATTACATGAGTAAATTTAACTAAAAGAATATGTACGTATGAACAAAGAAGTTAACAATGCAGGGGTTTAGCATTTTAGTAAAATTCACTGTTGCTTTGGATGTAATTTCCCTGAGGCAACATACTTAAAAGGCAAAAATAGCAATGCATTAGCAGAATTGATTCATATATAGTGCTCTAGATGCTTAAGCATCATTGTTAGCCGACCGAGATCAAGCAGTGACATCTCTGTTAAAGAGATAATGCATAGAGTCCAATAGAGTGAAGAATATGCTTAGAACAACTGAGCATGTCTGAAAGAAAGGCATGAACAGTAAGGTTAAACCTCAAAGGATATTAACAAACACTAGCTCTTAATTGTAGAACATCATTAAATCATCCTTAAAACATGAGTCAGCATGGATGAAACTTAGCGCGCATATTAGTTAAAAATCTGAGCCACTAGGAGACAATGGCAAGACACGGGCTGAACCTATAACCGAAAGCACACATATAAACAATCCGATCCAACAACTCACTAAGATTGAATTGCAGCAGACAAATAAGGTAATCCGTCTTATGTAAGTAACAGTATCTCTCAAGCATTTTTCTCAGATTAAAATGAACAACAACAGCATGGTTAGGAATGGCTCATCGGGAGTACAAACCGGTGAAGGAGGGCGGCGGAGCTTCTCAGGGAGCTACAGCAGCTTGGGGCTGGTGGCCGGACCATGTCGGGGAGCTCGGGGGCGGCGGAGCTCGTCGGGGATGGCTTGGGGGCGGCGGGGCTCGTCGGGGATGGCTTGGGGGCGGCGGAGCTCGTCGGGGACGGCTTGGGGCCGGGCGGCGGAGCTCCTCGGGGACGGCTTGGGGGCGGCGGAGCTCCTCGAGGGACGGCTTGGGGGCGGCGGCGGCGGCGGAGGAGCGGGACGGCTTGGGGGCGGCACTAGCGGCGGCTGAAAACCTAGGGCGGGAGATGAGGGCGCGACGGGTTTTGGAAAGACACAACCCGCGCCGAGGGGTACTTATTAAAAAGGCTAATATAGACGGTTCAGAACGTAGAACCGTCTGAATTTAGTACGCGGTCTAATGACCGTCTGACATACTGAGTGAGCGCTGCAAATTAGTCAGACGCTCGTAATGACGTCTGTACTTTAATAGTACAGCGTTCTCAATACGGAGCCGTCTGATTAGCATTAGTGCAGATGGTTCTCAATGTGGAGCCGTTTGTACTAATACTGCAGGTGGGACGCCTGCAATATTAGTACAGACGGCTCGTAATAAAGAACGTCTGTACTATTAATAGTACAGACTGTTCTCAATACGGAGCCGTCTGGATTAGCATTAGTGCAGACGGTTCTCAATGTGGAGCCGTCTGTACTAATATTGCAGGCGGGACGCTGCTACATTAGTACAGACGGTTCTGTACTACAAGCCGTCTGTACAAAGATTTTGCCCGAGTTGACCTACGGTCCCACTTGTCATGACTTTCATGTTATTGATTTATTACTAGAAATGACTTAAACTTCTGAAAATCATAGAAAATTCATATGAATTCCAATTGAGTTGAACTTTTTTTGTAAATTCATATTTTAATCTGGACAATTTTATGGTATAACTGTTATTCATGTTACTGTTATGGAAAAGTTTGAAAATGCCCTTAAACCCATAAACTTGTAAAATTCATAACTAATGCAAACAAACTCCACATGACAAGATTTTTTTTATGTAAATTTATGGTTTCGTACGTACTATCACATGGTGTAGGTCTCATTCATATTACTGTAACTCAAAATCTGCAAATCTATTATTGCATTAATAGTTCATACAGAAAACCCTGGTGGCGATACATAACAATCGGGTTACATCATAGAAAATAACCTAATCTCCTTTAACAACCAGCCCTTCTTGATGATCGACGCGCAGATAGCAGGTGGCCCCGATCGGTAGTTGTTCTTCGTTGTGCGCGGTGCCGTCTCCAAGAGGGAACTCATCAAATTGATTGTACTCTTCTTCGTCCACGACATTCTCAACTCCGACAATCCTTCTTTCCCCTGAAGGACTACGTGAAGTTTCTGATTTGCCGGGTCTTGGACATAAAAGACTTGAACAGCTTGCTTAGCGAGTACAAATGGTTCATCTTTGTATGCGGCACGTTCGAGGTCCACTGTAGTCATGCCGTACTTGTCGACCTTAACACTTGAGAGTGTGACCCAACGGCACCGGAAGAGGGGGATCTTGAAACGTACATAGTCGAGTTCCCAGATCTCCTCAATGTACCCGTAGTATGCACACACCCCACGTTTGTCCTGGAAGGCATCTATGCCAACACCGCTGTTTTGTACCGTGCTCTTCGTATCCTGTGCTCTGGTATAAAAGGTGTACCCATTTATGTCGTATGCTTCAAATTTTAGGATTGTGTGACTTGGCCATCTAGCCAACCAGCCAATATTCTCCTCTGTTGTACTATTAGTACTTCGAACCCGCAACCAGTTGTTGAAGCTGCGGTCGTGCTGTCTGGTAAGCCAAGCCTCCGTACGGCCTGGATTCTCTCTGCGTAGCTCGTCCTTATGCATGTTGATATGCGGGGCTACTTCAGTCATGTGTTGCAAGACTGCGAAATGGGCTTGAGATAACGACGCGTAGTCAGGAATGAGTGTTTTCCTTTCTATGGTCCCTTTGCCGTCCAGTCTCCCCTCGTGGTGAGACGTAGGCACACCTATTGGTTTGAGCTGTTCCATGTAATCGATACAGAACTCGACCACCTCTTCGGTTGTGTAACCTTCGACGATGCTGCCCTCTGGACGAGATCTATTTCGTACGTACTGCTTGAGAATTCCCATGTACCACTCAAACGGGTACATCTGACGTAGAAATACCGGTCCACAGATCTTTATCTCTCTCACGAGGTGGACGGTAACATGGACCATGATATCAAAAAACGACGGAGGAAAGTACATCTCAAGATGACATAATGTCTTTACCACATCGGCCTGCAACACATCTAGTGCTTCGGGATCGATGACCTTCTGAGAGATTGTGTTGAAGAAGTAACACAGCCTAATGATTGTGTCTCGGAGATAGCTCGGCTGGATATTTCGGATTGCAACAGGAAGCATCTGTGTCATCAACACATGGCAATCATGGGACTTCATACCAACTAATTTTAGATCTTCCATCGAAACAAGTTTCGAGATGTTGGCGGAGTAACCGGATGGAACTTTCACACCTTGCAAGCACCGGCATAGTTCGGTCCTCTCGGCCTTTTTCAGGTTATAGCAGGCCGGAGGAAGCCTTGTTCTGCCTTGTTGGGAGGGCTCAGGTGCCAACTCGGGCCTGATCTTCATGTCTACTAAGTCGAGACGTGCGTTGAGGCCGTCCTTCGTCTTCCCTGGAATATTAAGTAAGAGACCAATCAGGCTGTCACACACGTTCTTCTCTACGTGCATAACGTCGATGCAGTGGCGAACTTCAAGGTGCTGCCAGTAGGATAACTTCCCAAAATATTGATTTCTTCCTCCACATGCCGCTGGCCTTCACTTTTTTACCACTCTTTCCAAGGACAACATCGATATCCTTAACCATATTGTACACCTCTTGCCCGCTGTAATGCCTTGGACATAAAGCTCTCTCCCTCGTCCCGTCAAATTGTTCCTTCATATTGCGGTACGGGTGATTCCTCTTAAGGAACCTACGGTGGCGCATGAACACCGTCTTACGGGAGTGGGCCAGCCACCTACTCGCGGTACCATCCAAGCACTGAGGGCAAGCCTTGTCTGGTTCTTTACTCTGGCCCGAAAGGTTACGTAGGGCAGGCAAATCATTGACCGTGCAGAACAACATGGCGTGTAGGGTGAAGTTCTCTTATTTGTACGCATCCCATACATGTACCCCTTCATTCCACAGTGTTTTCAGATCTTCCACCAAAGGTCTTAGGTAGATGTCAATATCATTCCCAGGTTGCTTCGGCCCTTGGATAAGCAGTGACATCATGATGTACTTCCGCTTCATACACAGCCAAGGTGGTAGGTTGTACATACTAAGAGCAACTGGCCAAGTGCTGTGCCGGCTGCTCATGTTGCCGAAAGGATTCATTCCGTCCGTGCTCAACGCGAACCTTATATTCCTCGGCTCCGCACCGAAGTGTTCGAAAGATCATGTCGATGTTTCTCCACTGCGCGGAATCGGCAGGGTGCCTTAGCTTTCCATCTTTCTTACGGTCCTCCGAGTGCCAGCACAACAATTTGGCCTCTTTTGGGTTCGCGAACAAACGCTTCAGACGCGGAATTACGGGCAGATACCACACCACCTTAGCGGGAATTCCTTTCTTCGGCTCGATGAAAGACTCGCCGTCATCTGGTTGACTCTTACGCTTGTAACGAAATGCTTTGCACACTGGACATGAACGCAAGTTCGATAATTCATTACGGTACAAGATACAGTCGTTCGGACATGCATGTATCCTTTCTACCTCCATCCCCAGTGGACAAACCACCTGCTTTGCTCGGTATGTGTTTTTGGGTAGCTCGTTACCATCCGGAAGCATCTCCGAGAGGAGACCTAGGAGCGCCGTGAAACTCTTGTCTGACCAACCATAGCTTGCTTTCAATTTAAGCAGCTCGAGCACGGATGACAGCTTTGTGTATTTCGTCTTGCAACCCTGGAAACAAAGGTTTTTCTGAGTCCTCAATCAAGTACATGAACTTGTTTAAGTCTCTCTCAGTATTAAAGTTCACGTCAGCATCGCGCAGCATCTGATCCAACCTATCATCGTCCTCTGCGCCACCACAATCATCGTCTGCACCTACTTCCTCATGGCGGCCACAATCACCGTCTGCACCTACTTCATCGTCATCTTCTCTCCTTTCGTTGACTTCGGGTTCTTCGACGATGCCAACGTCTTCGTGTAACATGTTCTGCTCTTCACCATGTTTGGTCCAACACGTGTAGTCCGGTTTGAAGCCCCTAATAATCAAATGCGCTTGGATCTGTAGGCCTGAGTTGTGTCCGAGAAATGATCTCTCATTTCTACAATCGCAACAAGGATAATATGTAAATTCAACACCCTTCTTCAACCTATCCTCCTCGGCAACTCTAAGAAAATTCGTCACACCATCAAGGTACGCTTGGTTCGTACGAGAACCGTACATCCACACCCGATCCATCTGGCTACACGTGCTGCACAACAAGAAAATTAGTGTTAAATTGACCTAATAAAAGAAAGCCACCTAGCTTCTCATCGAAAAAAAGGAGCTTATGTAGAAATCGTACTGCAATTTAAGGGTTTAAGGGTATAAACATAAATATCAAAATGCAGAACATCGACATGAGATGAAATGCATGTTATGGAATAGAGGACATAAAATAAAGACTAATGCAAATGTAATCAATTTAATCGGAGTCCGGACGCTCAAAATATCGTGATCCGAATTTCTCCGGCGGTTCCGGAAACCCTAATTTGAGTTTTTAGTAAATTTTATTTTTTTCTACAATGCAAACACAAATGAAAATGACATAATTGCATAGATCTTATTTTTTTGAATATTTTGATATATTATTTGTATTTTTCTTACTAATAATAATTTTCTATGATTTTTATAAGATTTAAATATTTAAATACTCTTTTTGATCTTTTCCTCAGTAAAAATAAGAAATAAATAAATTCAAAAATAGTAGATCCTGACAGGTGGGTCCCACTAGTCATATTTCATTTCTTTTTTATTTTTTTGGCTTAATTAGCCTGAGGGCGGTCGGCCGGGACGCCGGCCGAGCTCGATCGAGCACCGTGGGCGGCGGCAAGCGGCGGTGGCGCGGGACCGCGGTGGCGGACGGAGGTGGGAGCACGGAGCGCGGCGGCTTACCGGGAGGCGGCGGGGCGAGGCAGGCGGCGGCGAGGCGGAGGCCACCGGCGGCGGGGAAGCTTCGGGGCTGGGCGGCGGCGGCGGCTTGGGGAGATCGTCGGCGGGTGGCGGCGGTGGCTTGGGGAGGTCGCCGGCGGGCGGCACGAGCTTCGGTCGGCGGCGGCGCTTGCGGGCGGCTCGAGATGCCGGAGGTCACTAAGCTCGGCTGGGAGTGGGAGTGTGGGAGTGAGCTTATGCATATTAGTACAGACGGCTCCAAGTAGGGAACCGTCTGTACAAATAACACAGACGGTTCCGGTAGGGAGCCGTCTGTACTGTATGGGTTAGTGCAGACGGCTCCTAACTGGGACCGTCTGTGGCATTAGTACAGACGGTACCGGTTGGGAGCCGTCTGTACTGTATGGGTTAGTACAGACGGCTATCAACTGGGACCGTCTGTGGCATTAGTGCAGACGGTCCTTGTTGAGAGCCGTCTGTACTGTGATACCCAGTGCAGACGGCTGCAGTTGGAAACCGTCTGTATTATTTGTACAGACGGTTCCACGGGCGAACCGTCTGTATTGTGCCGTCCCGCTTGTTCGCCATCCTTGGTCGTCATTTTCTCAGACGGTTCGTGTTGGGAACCATCTGTGATAAGCATTGTACAGACGTCTCCCGGTTGCCGTCTGTACAAGGGGTGTCCCGTTAAATGGTAT
>JAGXJF010000385.1:0-237675 GCA_019208055.1 Stipa capillata
ACCATTGGAAACCACGGGCTCAAACTCAGGGTCAGCCTAGACTCAAGACCTCAACAGAGCACTTAAAAATGACTCGGTCACAAAAGAGCAAATACAGATTTCACTTCAAATTGTCACTTTTAAAATTCAGCTAGCTAGCAAAGTCAAACCCAATATATCGAGGTATGACAAGACTAGCTAAACATGGATCTAGACATGGCAATGAGCAAAAGACAAGTGCAGCACTTCAATCTCAGAGCAATAAACAAAGCTCATTCGTTGGGTTTATGTGATTGTCATGATATGCAATGAATGATACATGAAGTACCAACCCCCCTGAAGCAAGCCCACCATCCAACTGTGAGATAACCCCCCTGAAGCAAGCCCACCATCCAACTGTGAGATAACCAATGAATGATACATGAAGTACCAACCCCCTGAAGCAAGCCCCACTGAGAATCGCTTGTAACATGAAACAAACAGCTCGACTCTTCCTAGTTCTGCTTCTCTTGCTGCAAAACGGAAACACCAACTGTGCATTTACATGATAAGGGTGAGCATAAACTGTACCTCCAAACCAGTTGACTCCTTTTCTGAACAATAAACCAGATGTCTTCTTGTTATCTCCAGATTTGACTCTTACAAAGGATAGGTGTCAGAAGACAACTGAAGGATTCTCCAACTCTGAACACAGAAGATACATCAGATATGTTAATCAACATTACACATTAGTCAAAAACATGCTATAAAACTACTTGTTTGTTAGCCAGATTTACGAGCGAGAGTCAATTAAAAAATGGCCTATTACTAAACAATAGTGAACAGATGGTGCAGTGAATACACTCAAAGATTAACCAAATCAGCTGCCTACCTGCAAGTACGTGATTAACATTTCTAAATAGTTTGTATGGTCGGTGATTACTTCTGTATATACTACCACGCAATTTTGTTCAGATGGAGGCTACAGGTCGAAGTCATAACACTTGATCCCCAAAACACTAGCATGGGTAGGGTATGTATGGGGGTGAACTAGAGATCAATAGCACCGCAATGCACAGTAGGTTAAAACACAGTAAGTTGCGCAGAACGTTCCTAGATGTTTAGGTAAATAAACACCATCGCAATTGTTGTGTTGACTTGAGGTGCACGAAGCAGAGGGTCCATGTTCTGGTGTTACCATTTGGATTCAGCTAGAGGCCCTCTCTGACATATTGGACTGTTCCTCTCTAAGCTTCGTGCGACTAACATAGCCTTCTTAGCTACTCTTGCTCCTCGCTGGTGCCACATCCTGGGAGGCACATCTATTTTAAAGCAGCGTGAAACTGTGGTTGTAACTAAACGTAACTGGGTAGTAAGTGCGTTCCTTGCATTAGCGATCGAACCGGCATGGCTGGACAATCGATAGATCAGAAGTAGATTCTTCTAGTGACTCGCTCCACTCGGGAGGAGAGGGGGGCTCGCTCTCCCTCGGGGAGGCCTCGGGAGCTCGGGAGGGAGGGAGTCCTTTGGGCAGAAAGAAAGGCGATTTGAAGGATGAACACATGATGAAGAATATCCCAATGTCTTGGAGTTGGGAAGTAAACCCCTTGTTAGGGTAGTGACTTACGGCAGCTTAGGCAAAAGAGAGCAGCAAAACAGTAAAAAGACAAACACAGCTTAGGGCACAGCGCAGAATTTGGAAGATATCCGGAGGGCAGTGAGGCGCTGAGAAAGAGGGGAAGAAGGGCCTCCTCGTTGCTCCTTTGGTTCCTTTGTGAAGCGCCAGTTGCCATCGGCGCTCGCGCCACTTTCATGCCCTCCACCTCCAGTTATGACCAAGAACCACTAACTTGGTGAGGGAGGACGAGCAGTGAAGCGCAGATGTGGCACAGAACGGCTCCACTGCCACGTCATCCAGTACCCGGAGCTCCTGCCATCTGCAACTCTGCAATCCCGAGGGCTCCGAACCAATAAAGAATATTGGGGCATCTTTGTACGAATCTAGTGTAGGTGAGGTGTCACTATGAGGCGATGCAAAAGTACATAAGTCCTCGCCATATTAGATCCCGCATTGCCTTATGGTGAGGTGGTGAGGTTTGTGTGAGAGGCGCACAAGGTGTCACATGTGCCGTCCACGTCGATCAAGACAGGCGCACAAGGCGCAGGCGACAATTGGATATCGTACAGGGGCTGTGAGGTTTGTGAGAGGCGCAAGGGTGCAACTTGCATATCTTCTGACGACGCTAAGATGGAGCGTTTGCAGTGAGAGTCAGGAAGGGGAACAGAGAGGAGAGACTTGGGAACAGAACCCACGACAGATAATGATTGGAGGAGTAGTGCAAGCCTTGGAGTACACCTCAGTGCTATGCTGCTGTCGTCGTGCGTCTATCGAGTCGAACCTGGCGAGGATGCTCACCTCTTCGCTAATTCAGATATCTAATATTCTGCTTTAGTTATGGAGTGCAACAGCAGCACTCCTACCTGCCGCTTCTTTATTTACCTCTTCTATCCATCTATTCTAATAGTCATGGATCTGATGAGAGCGGTGACACTCCCTCCAATCACTTGCTGCCCAACCGCACCACACACACCCAGCCCTGTTACGTTCTCATAGCAACGCCCCAAAATACCAACTCTGTCAGCTTACGGGCAATGGTGAAGCAGCTGTGTCAATTCCTTCCCACTACGCATTGCACACATCATCCATCGCAAAATGTGCTCAACTGGAACTGATACCTGACATCGCTCTCGCTTCCCGCTTTCAACGTCCACACATTGTTTAGATCTCTCAAGTGTCTTCAAGAGTATGCTAGCACGTGGAGGTGCCCAACGAAAGCTGAGGGCACATTAGTGACATTTCATATTTTGTAGTTTAGTGGTTTAAATTATTCTGAAATCCACACGTTCCAGAATGCGCTAATCCGAAGAATCGGATTTCCGAAACGTACACCCCACAAACTATTGCCTTCAAGTGAATCTCGATTGTGAAGTACGACAATCGTGTCGATACTTAAACCACTTGTACGTTACTCACCGCAGAGCATAGAGTGCGATTCCAGGGAATAGGATGACATGACAATCGATTTGTGGACACACTATGCGATCTTAAATTTGTCCGCAGCTTTGGATACAAGGCCATGCTCCACCTCTTGTTCAGGGGCCGATGTGCAAGTAGAAAGAAAATCGGCACTCGGTTAGTTCTGGGCAGCCACTAACGATAAGTTCTTCTAGATAATGGCACGTGCCATTTCAACCATTGTTTTAAGTCATTGGGATGTCAACCAATTCTACGTCTTTTAAGATTCTGAAAGCCCTGGCCTACGACACTACCTGCATGTACACTCTCCACCATGCTCTTTAACCATGCACAGCTTTCCCGGAAGCGGAAGTATATTCCAATCTAAATCTTCCAAATGAAGAGATTCCAATTTTCTATAGAGGTTCCTCACACTAGCCATGCTGGGCAAGTTGCACCATCCTGCCCTCTAATGCATAGCTCGCGAAGATTGCTATGTGGTTTATAGCTTTCAAGATATGTTCTTCATCAGATTGCTTAGTACCCAATCCAGTATCAACCCGTGTAAGTGGCTTATGTGTGCTACTGTGCTTCATCTGCTTCCCTTTTTGAATGTACCATTTGTAGATTATAAATGCCTAATGATCCTCTGAGCTCTAGCATTGCCCCATTGCTTTAATTCAAACCATTTGTTTCTCTTCTCACCTCACACCTCCTTAACTCTTGTAAATTTTTAAGTTTTCCCACCTTAGAAATGTGAGAGTGAAAACGGTCATCTTGGACAGAAAATGACGTAAATTTACAAGGTTGCTCATATTGCTTACAAACCAAAGCGGCATTGTTGAAGGAACTTGCTTTGTTGATATCATAGGACCATCAAGTGATAAAATCAGATATATTACATTGTGTACTTTTCTTTAGAATGTTAACCCTTAAGTAGCGAAGATGGAGAAGTTGTGAAAAGTTATGCAACAGATCCTCCACATTATAGGATGCAGACAAGAAATAACACGAAGGGCTTTGGCTTTCCGCAATAAATTCACCAAAAGTCTTCACAAAACTTTACATGGTATTCTCCAATAACATCAAAGTGCGCAGGTTTTTCAGATTTCAATCTTTTATCTAGTGTACTCAAGTCCCTCTTTAAAATTTTCGAACGCCTTTTTGTCCCCGACATCTTTGTTATCCCAATGATAGACAAATGGCGTATAGATGCAGAATATCTATCGACATCACAGTAGAACTATGTACACTAAACATTCCTCTGAATAAACATCTATTGCCAAATCATGTAATAGGTCATGGATTAACATAAGAAGGGTGACCATCTCCTTTTCATCCTTTATGAAATCCATGATTAACCAACAGATCTAAATAGCTCTGCCCTATATCTTCAAGTCTTTTGTTTCGATCATTAGTACCTAGCAACCCTAGTCCTATCCAAAGTGAATTAACTCTTCACTTGTAAATCCGTAATCTTCAGGAAATAAAGCACAGCGGGAAAAACATTGTTGTGGATAAAGGGAGATATTTATAGCTAAGCCTTAATGCCGGCATAATGTCAATCATCATTGGTCTGAAATTTCCATTCTTCACTTTCTAGTATTATGTTCCAATGGTCCAATCCATTTGGCTTTCTAAGTAACCTACCAACAGTTTTTATCGCAAGAGGGGAACCCTTTAATTTTTTTACTATTTTTTCCCCAATTTGTTGTAAACCAGCATGATCTTTACATGATTCTTGGTCGTCAAACACACATGCTTCGAAGAGAAGCATGCAATCTTTGTGATCTAGACAACCTAGATTTATCAAACAATCCTTTGTCCCAACCATTTTTGCTACCTTCGGAAGTCGAGTTGTGACTATAACCATATTACCTGTTTTCCTCCATTTCTAAACAGAGCTAGTAGTTTCTTCCACTCGTCTTCTTGGTATGCCCACATATCATCCAGGACAAGCAAGAACTTTTTAGATTGTAATCTTTTTTCGATTAGCTCTAGATCGCTAGCATTTTCCTTTTCATCAGCCCCTTTAGGGACCTGCTTTACATCTCTTGTGCCAGTCTAGTTACATTGAAACCATGAGAGACACATATCCAAGTTGGAACATGAAAGCGACTCTTCACTTTGTTGTATATGTGTTGTGTGAAAGTAGTCTTGCCAATACCCCCCGAACCAACAATCGAAAGTACAGTAAGATTGTTGGCATGATACTTACTATCTGTAATATCATGTACAGCATTTTCTATCTGGTTCTCCCTCCCGTATATTTTAGGCTCTATAATTTGTGGGGTGGTTTTGGGTCGGTCCAAATGAGTTCTTTGGGCTGTGGTACGGTCAGTGCTGAATAGCTCCAGCCCAAGAATGGTAGAAACCTTAGCACATATGGGTTTGAGTTGATCTATGATGTCCGTCATCTTTCTAGACATTTCCACCCTATCAAACTTCAATTTCGGTGCTTTTTTCTGTTGTGACTTGGATGACCATGCGCCGCAGAGAAATCGTCGTTCATTCCCTGGCATGTTGGATCCCAACACACCAGTCCTAGGAGCAGAAGGGAAAGAGTAGCATGGGAGGCGTTTACCGATAGCACGAGAACTCGAAGCGACGACCTTAGGTATGCACCCGCCGTCAGCACCCTGGTCTTGAGGTGGTGGTGGTGAGGAGGTAGTCTCGTGAGCCTTTTTCCCGCCACATGAGCAAGCACAAGGGATGCATCCTTGTTTCTCATCTTCTTGCTCCTTGTCAGGATCACCATGTCTCCCAGCTGCACACGAGCACGAGGAGAGTTTGAGCTTACTTGCCACGGCTCGGGCCGCGTGGCGAGCCCTGAGGTCGAAGCCTTGGACGAGACCCGGGCATCCGCGTCGTCGGTGGTCTCGTGCGTGCCGTAGATCTCGTCCTGGATGCGGAAGTAAACCAGCTCGTCCATCACGTCGTCGGCGTTGTACGCCAGCTGCTGGAGCTCCAGCAGCAGTTGCCTCAGCGCGGGGCTCCGGAAGTCCCTGTCGCGGGAGTTATCCAGTATCCCCTGCGCGTACAGCAGCTCCATCTTGAGGTCGCGGAGTTGGTGCCGAGCTCCGAGCTGGCCGCCCACAACTTCAGTATGCCGTCGGAGAGGGGCCCAGCGCCCTGCCCAGCACCCAGCTTACGGCGGCGACCTCCATCCTCGCATATGCATACCTGGAAGAGGACATGATTTGCATATGCGATCAGTAATAAGTACCAAGCCAAGCAGCTCTGCATCTACTGTTGCTGTTGCTGCAAGCGGAGCAACAGAAGGTGTCGTACGCACAATCGGAGAGCGCGGAGGTGCAAGACGCCGTCGTGAAGGTGTGTCCAAATCTTGCAAAGGAACTCGGGAGAGCTGGAGAGGAATGCAATTATTTTTTTCGGAACTAGAGAGGAATTCAAATTAATGGCGGATGTGAAGAAGTTGATGCGTAGGAGGAGATATATAGACAGGGCAGGGCGGCTGCAAAGTCTGTGTCTTTCAACGGGTGGGTGGAGCGGGGCTAAGGCGGGCCCGACGCAGTAAATTTGTTTACTGTGGATACAGTGATAGTGACAGTGACTGAGCCAAAGGGAATCTTCACGGCTCAAGTCATTTACAGCCACAACATGGCGAACAACGTCGTCGGAGTTTCTTTTTTTTTCTTATAAGTTTCAATTTTCACGACTTTTAAATTAAGAAAACAAGTTTCAACCTTTTTGTGGATCCTGTACGACTTGTGCACACGCACGACATATCAAGCATGAACACCAACAAGAGATTGAACTCGCAGTATTCATCACAAACGATTTCCGAAAACACTTGTTGGCCGCAAGAGCTCGTCAACATGGTGTCCACAACGTGTGCCATTGTCACTGGTGCTCCTGACTGTAGCCATTGCCGATGCCTCCTCTTTTCCTACTCAGAATACACGAGTGGAAATTTGAATTCGATTAAGAACACATCAAGGGCTCAGACCGTAAGTTTTCAGTGATTACCTCAATATGTAATCGGAAAGATAACATAGAGGGGTATTCATTCCTCTCTTATCCTCTCACCTACTCTCCTGAGATTCTCTCCCTCTCTGCACCTCTGAGGCTTTGACCCCTTCCCCTTCCAGACCCATCGGACAAAGTGGGTGAGAGATTTTTTCTCGAAATCATCAAGTATTTGTATCCGATTTTCCTAGATGTGGTATTTGCGGTTTTATTTCTCATGGTTAGCTTTATAACAACTATGGTGCATAACTTGTAAAAATTCATTGAAATACGATGACCATCGAGTCCCGTACAAAAAAAAGAGAAATTTATTTATCTCACTTTTTTACACCATAACACAAATAATAATTTTTTGATAGATTTTTAAAGGTTCTTATTGTATAGCATTCCCTACATATTTATTTTTTCACATTTTTAGAAAACATAGGAATGCAAAACCGTCGTTCAAAACCGGGCTTAGAGTATAGAACGGTTTTTGAAAGTTCAAAGTCTAATATTTACAGTTTTATATTTCAAGGTTCAGTCGGATCAAACATTATAATTCATTGTTTATAAGGGGTTATTCTTTTTTTTAAAATACACGGTCCACGTATGAAGTGTTCTACTTGTTTTTTTCCAAAAAGGACAACATATGGTAGATTTTAGAACAGTCCTAATGCTCCATCTCAACTGTCTCTTAATCCATACTACCTAGGCAAAAAGCTTGTGTGTCGGAGTAATTATAGAGGAGAGAGAGAAAAACTGTCTCTTAGTCTAGAGATGGCTTTTAGCGGTGTAATCGATACCAATTAACTATTGAGTGATCTTACGTGGTTTATACCCATACTACTATGTACTAAATTTATACCACAGTCAGACTATAAGGTTAAAATGGTAGTATTGGTCATAAAATATAATAAATAATTTTTTTTAGAGATAACACTAAGATATAAACTATTAAAAAATTATATCTAACCAATAATTTAATATAATAAGATATAACTTAAGAGACAATGCGGTAGGAAAGGAACGGCAGGGAGCAAATAGCAAACCTTAGGGCCTGTTTGGTTGGGCTGTGACTGTGACAAAGCTGATGTTTGGCTGGCTGTCTGGAAAAGCTGTTGTAGTTGTGGGAAAGTGAACATATGACTTTTGGTTTATCCAAATCATCTATAGCATTTTGTAAATGAGCACAGAAGTTTCAATACATTGTAAAAAGCTGGCAGAACTACCGTTGGCAAAAGCTGCTGAAAAGCTGGCCGTTTAATTTGGCTGTAACTTTTCCAGTGAAAAACTGCTAAAAAGCACAACCAAACACCCCTTAGTGTGGCAGCAGCGAAATGAGTGGAAAAGGCAATGCCAGCCTGTTTACAGTGGATATAAATGTGACAGATTGACATCAATGCTGCCTTTCCCGTGCCCTGTGAGTACAGTGAACATTGATGCTGCCTTTCCCTGTGCTCTGTGAGTACAGCGCCATGTGAATCAAAGAGAGAGCAAGCACTCACCACCCTTTGTCCAAGGTACAGGCGAACTTGACATCGTATGACCCTCCTACGTAATCTCTGCTGCCACAGTGACCGGGAGATTGTTAAGCACTCACCCTTTGTCAAGGTAAATATACTTTCTTGATAATAAGCAACTGAATTAAGAGAGAACATGAATTAAGCATGGAAACTTTCATCATTAGCTACATCAGAACTAACTGAAATTGGAGAGACAACTAGAGAGGAGTCGTCCTAAAAAAATTTCGTTACCAGTGAGACATATTTACATATGCGACATCAGCGGCTTCATGCACTTGTTTGCGAGAGTAAAACCTGATTCCACTGTTGATGATAGGGATGAAAATTTCAGAAAGTAGTACAAAAATTTAGAGTTTAAGCATTAAGAACAAGTCTTGCAGTGCCTTCTGAAACAAAACAAATTATTTTTGACAGTATTAACTATCATCGCAATGCATGTTTGTAAGGAAGTACAGGGAACAGAATGACCTAGTATAGCTTAATAACTGAAAAGGTTAGAGTGACTCAGTATGTTATTATGCAGAATACAATCTAATAAATAACCAAGCAGCATACTAAGATTTGCAGCATTTGGAGTGCTAAACATGTCCAGAACCGCATGGCATTTTTGACCAAGAACTGAAGATCTTGACTAATATGTGAAAAAGAAAGAAAATGACCAATCAAACGGGAATCGAGTAAAACCAATAAATATACAACGTGTTAATCGAGATGTGTTGACCAGGGATTCAAATGAAAGCCGGAAACCTTGTTAGTCTTAAACCGGACAAAGAACTAGGCTGCATTGAAATTTGAATTTCAAATCAGCCAATTGTTTTTCTGTCGAACCGGTTTTCAAAATCAAATGAGTTGTTTGAAAACTCCAGGTTGCACAAATTTCAGACCGATCTACTTGCATTAAATCTTTAGAATAATTGCAAACCAACAGATAGGTAGAATCAATCAACACAATATACAAAATTCGACAAGGATTTATGAAAAAACCTCCTCAAGGTCAAGAGTAAAAAACTGCGGGACCAATGTGGTCCACTTGCAAGCTTTCCAGAATAAAGGTCATGGATACAAGGAGTCCTCTCTAGGATTCGATATGGATTGAAGGAATAAATCTTCCCAAACACAGACATGTAAAAGGCATTTTCTAGAGCAACAGAGGTCTTAGTGACCTGGCCAAACACAGACACATTGTTGAACTGGTGAAAGAGCGACAATTGGATTTCATTGCTCCTTTAAGTCTAACGTCTCAGCATCAAGTTTGAAGCACCTTTGTGGTGGCTTAAACTTCATGTGGCATTGTAAGACAACCCAAGGGACGACGATCAGGAGGTCTTCTCCTTGGGGTGAATTTGGGAGTCTTCGATATAGCATCAATTGTTGAAGGGGACTTCTATGTGAAATTTCATCTAAGAAAGGATGATGATTTTCAGTGGACTTTGGTGGATACATCCCCACAAGTGGAAGTATGTTCCAAGCTAAAGTTTCGAGATGAAGAGATTCCAAATTTTCAAGGGAGAGTTCCGCACCTAGCCATATTGAGCGAGTGGCACCTCCATGCCCTCTAATGCATAGGTCCCAGAGATTGCTATATGGTTTAAGATTTTTAAGAACATCTTCTTTCTTAGGGCCCTTATCAGATCTGTCAATATCGCAATCCAATATTAACCCATCCAAGTGGCTTATGTATGCTAATTTTGCTTCATCTGCTTCCTCAAGCAAAGGTTATATGCATATGAAGTGGTGGAGGCAGGAAACTTTTGAAGTCTAGGCAAGCTACAGGAGAAAAGAAAAGTTGCCCGCGCATTCTTCTTCAACCCTAATAAGGATTCGGGTCGCAACAAAAATTCCCATGCCACTGCAATAAGCCAATCCGATTCTCCAGGCAACTTAATATATTCTATACCATTCTATAATATTTGAGTTGGTGATGGTGTCATACTTTTGATTACTCCTTTTACCCCTCTAACAACCCTCTAACAAACATGTAACATGCACGTTCATCCCTCTTTTTTCTCCACAGTTGTCTAACAAATCAAATCTTTTATGTACAGCTAATTTTTTTTCTCAGCAACCACCCCCCTGCAAACCGCAACTACCTCCCCAACCCGATCCTCCTCCTCGCCCCCCTCGCGCCTTCCCTCCAGCCGGACACCGCCACCCCCAGTGCTGGCCCGCATCGCGGAGGTCGCACGCGAGGAGGCCGAACGCAAGCACGTCCTGGGCGAGCGCTCCAATGCCAGGTACCCAAATTCCAGCCCCCGCTGTTGCAGGTACCGCTGCCACAGTTCGAGAAGGCAGGTGCTAGGCCCAATGGATTGGTGCTCGCATTCTTCTGGGACGCAATTGTGCGCGTGCAAGAAGGTGACTATGAGAGAATTTGATGCATGAAATTCGTAGATTCTTTTCTGGTTTTGATCTGTGACTCTTGAGTATTTCTTTTTTCTATCAGCACACCTGAGCTTGGATGAGTAAATCTCGAAATGGTTCGTGCTGGATCAGTCCAAGTACCAGTGGGTGCTCAAATACTACAAGGAGTTTACAGATCACCAGAAATGTACTTCCTCATCTAACATTTGTGCTATCTTGGTCCTTATTATGCTCAATTGGTCGTGTGTGATCTGTACCCAGGCAAAAGAGATGACAAATTTGTGGTGATTTGGGCGTTAATTAAGTAAAGATCCATCTTTTCTGTGCGTCAGTGTTGGCTGGTGGAACTGGAATGCATATATCCTTGCTTCCGTGCCGAATTGGAATGATGTAACATATTCTTGTGAGGTTAGCTGTTTGTGGTAGTTAGGTGGACCTGTACCTGTCATTGTTTATGATCATAAGTGCGACTTACTGCTACTTAAGGTTTGTAGGATGCTTGTAGAAACATGTAGCTTGTTTGGTGGTGTTCTGGCCCAAAGCTTTTGTGGGAAACATATGCAAAGGGTTTGGATGGTGGTCGTGTTTGCAGGCTTTCTATTTTATTAGAGAAAATAGAAAGGGGTTTGTGTTTTACTTTATTAAGCGGCGTAGCGCTGTTTTTACTTCTAGGAAAGCAATTTTTTTTCCTGTGCTAGCTGCTAGAAAAATATTTGAACATGGTGTGCAGGATAGATTGTTGATGGATAGGAGCTCCTTTAATGATTGTGGCCTTTCCATTGCACACATAGCATTCATCTATTTTATCTTGCTGTTTAACTGAATTTGAGGAATTAATCAGTAAAGGTTTATAGGTTCTATATTGTTTCAGTCGTTGCCTAGAGTTGATGGAATTTATCGAAAGGTTTGTCTTCATCTTGTCTTTCTGTGTCAAAGGAAGAGGCAAGGGTTATAGCAAAAATTTGGTGTTCATGACTACAATGTGGATACGAGTATACAACCGACGAGCTTTATAAATTATCGTGAGGCTTGATCCAATTGCTTGTTGTACTTAAATATTACTTTCGTCTTAGTCCGTTTCTGATTATTGCGACACAGGAGCCGAGGGGCTGCTGTCGGCGGAATGGGGCCCAGGGTACCCCTAACCGCTGGCGGAGGCCAACCAGATGCCGCAGAGGGTGACGCGTGGCGCTCTGGTCGCTGGGGCCTTGGGCCCCACCCGGATCGTCGTACGGAGCCCGCGGCCAATCCCAAGGAATCAGGGGTCTCCTCCAGAGGCTGCATCCGCAAACCAGAAGGAATCGTGGGCCTCCGGGAGTCCACGGCCCATGCGCTGAGCGAGCACTCGGGGTCCGTCCCCGAGCGCTCGGCGTCCCAGAAGGCGAAGGGCGCGCTCGGGGTCCCCTCCCGAGCGCTCGGCATCTTGGCAGATGTGGGGCCCAGGGGAGCGCTCGGGGTCCGCCCCCCGAGCACTCTCCCTCGGGCTCCCCCTTCAAGGCGCCCCGAGCGGCCCCCCCAGCGGGTGCTCCCCGAGCGCTCGGGGTTGCTCAGGGGCGCGTAGAAGACAGCTGGCGCCCCTCCTAGCAAAGGAGGTCGCTCGGGACCGAGTGCCCAGGGGATGACGTGTCCTCTGGTGGGACCCTCGTCCATGCACGTCGTCCAGCATCAAGCTTCTCCAGCAAGCCTCCGCCCTGGCAGAGGCATTTAATGCCTGTCATTCCGACGGGGAACCCAAAGCCCTGTGAGGGCATGATGACGATCAGGCCGGGTCCCACCGGTGCAGGCGATAAGCTCTGTTAGCTATCCCTCTCTCTCTCTCTGAGGGGTGGGTCCGGGCTGACAGATTCTTTGACCGACCAAGCGCGCCGCCCCGCACGCCCTGTCGCTGTCAACCTTTTCACCCCATGGGGGACGCCGCCGCGCGACCAATTGCGCGGCATGAGAGGCTGACCTATGGGGCCCGCGAGAGGACGTCTTACCAACCCAGTCAGAAGAAACCCCGTAAGTCTCCGCCTGCGGGGCCCGCCGAAGGCAAAGGTGTCAGAGCCCCTGCTCCGACACACCGCGAGGCGACGGCCCGGCCGAAAGTCTCAAGTGGGCATTAAATGAAGGTGTGGGCGATCCCAGTAGCGCCCACGTCGTCTACAGCACAAGTACAGCTCATGTTTTCCTTTGCCGACCTATGTGGTATTCCCCCGAGTATATAAGGGGAGGGCCTGGTCCATGCAAAGGGTTGGCTCACTTTCCCTAGTTCGATTCTCATTAGGTTAGATCTCTCTAGTTTTACTCCTTATCAAAGAAGCACCGTTCTTCCTCCGGGCTAGAGCTAGAAGAAGAACAGTGCATACCTTTGTAACTCATCATACTTGTCATATACACACATATATACAAAAACAAGCAGGACGTAGGGTATTACGCCTTCTGGGGCGGCCTGAACCTGGGTAAATCCTTGCGTCATTTCATCCTTAGCCACCGGGTTCACTCGCAAAACTCCGATCCCCACCAGGGTTCGCAAGGAACTCAATACTCCCCTGGGCCGAATTCCAAAGGGGGTCCCTCCGGACCACCGCTAGAGGCGTCTCTACGCCGACAGCTGCGCAAGCTGAGATCACGCAAAGGGGATGGAAGTGAAGCTCAGTTTGGTGTGGCAATAGATCGGACGGCGTAGACTAAGCACGGTGATGGAGGCCGAACAACGACCGATTGCGGCTTGATATGTGAGTGCAGCCAGGGCAACGAAGTAGCCGTGCGAGGTAGATAAGTATGTGTTTGCATGCTTCTACATATTTTTTTATCTTTGCAAGTCTAGGACGAGGCTTCTTGAATTTTATGTCATACAGTGATTAGGAGGTTGGGGAATGAGGTCACTGCCTGTTCTTTCTTGTGTGCAAAGTTCTTGTTAGCCTGGGTTTATTACTCTCTAAAAGAATATTCAAGGCACTCTCTTGTGCAGTTGGATTTCTGATTGACATGTGACTACACTTTTTGGAAAACAATAACCTCATGCCATCGAATTTGATTGCTCAGATATTTATAGTATCTTTGTTTCCTTCACAAAACAGTTATGTACAGAGATAGATAAATCATTTCTCGGTGCTAATAAATGGTAGTACTCTCTTTGGTTTACATAAAAAGGCAGTCATGGGAGAGGACACAAAATAATTTGTATTCTGCTAATTGTTCTTGGTGTATAGCTGCTAATAAGAAGTCCTTTGATCAAATGTCGAGTTGATGAATTTTCTTAATATATATGGGAGATTTTGTGGGATCTGTATCTCCCAGGTGCAACTTGCTACAGTAACCTCGATGTGGATGTTTTTTTTTCTTCTCAGATCGCAAGCATTTTTATTTGATATCCAGATTGCAAGCATTATTTGCCTTAAAAGGATGGATGATTGGGAGCACTTAATTGATTGCTGGATAGTCAGAAGTGATGTGCCCCTGTAATCTGGATGGTGTAGATGCATGTATTCTTTATTTCAATGTGAGCTAAAAAGTCAAAAATCTGGTTATCTCTTGATGTCATGTACAGATGTATTGTCTAATGGGCTTTAGCCCGTAACAAACTGAATCCAAAGTTTCAAAGTATTAACTGGCTAGATTGTTAAATCATCATATTTGTTTTTTCAGTTTGGAATTGTTCTGGTGCATGGTATAGCTTGATATGGTTCTGGTGCATGGTGCATCACCTATACAAACAGTAGTTGCCTCTTTGGCATTAATCTTGATTCATTGCTGGTTTCGCTGCTCTGAAGAGATTAAAAAAACTGACTGAGGCTCAGCATGTGGCAGTAGGTGGAATTGTTGCGCGCGGCAACACTGCACTCGTGTATAGATGCTTCTAGGCTCTGCTTAGGTTGCTCCCTGCTATACTGATTTGGTTGCACAAGTGAATAAAAATAAAAAACAGTTAGATACGGCTTTTCAGTAAATGTCTGTTACAAGACTTCAAGTTTACATTGCTATTAGGATATCTCACGTACAAATGAAATGCAGGATTCAAATGAAGATAGATTGCTTAAGAGGAAATATTGATGTGCCGAAGGAGGTAAAACTGAATGATAGATCAATTTATTCTTTTGCTCTTCCTCTTTCTCCTATTTTGCTTATGGTTGTATCTGTGGACTGTTGCAAAATAGAGAAGGAAGAGTACTACTCGCGTTGACCTCTTTTTGTACTCCTCCTTAACTTGTGCTTAATCTCCTTAAGTGTTTAATTACTCTAATCAGCTAGCTGCAGCTGGCCGGGTGAGATCCAATTTGGAAGATGAGTTCGAAACAAATTAAAGCTCCAGCAGTCTGAAACTATTTTCTCTATGCATGATTCTGCACGTCTTTTATATCCAGTCGGGTGTACTACAAAATTATGTTCGTTGGGTATTTTCTAATATCCCTATATACCAATAATAACCACTTCACTGTAATTAGATTTTTGAATGTTGGTTTGTTGTTTGGTGGTGGAGGGATCCATTTATTAAGTATTTTATATTTTTAACTGTCTACCTACCGTCAGCAGAATATATCTTTACAGTTGTTTATGTTGCTCCTACTACTTACTCTTTTGAATGCAGAATATTCGTGTAATTCTTGTGCATTACAGGAATTAATCATTGGATGGCAACGAGCAATGCGCATTACAAGAGTTAGTTCTTTTAAAATCCATATCCGTTGCAACGCACGGACACTCTGCTAGTAACCTATAAATTACACAAATGGCAGATTCTCATTCCCAATTTCAGAGCCTCTCATCGATTCATTTGACTCTGTCTGTCTCTCTAGTTAGTCTATATCTCTTTCATATTGGAAAATTGAAGTTAAGAAAGCCTAGTCAAATCACCGTTCTCTAATTATGTGCGTACGTTAGTGAATTTATCTCCCAGCAAAGCCTTCCTCGCTGCGTCCGCGCGCCGTGACGCCGCCGGACATCACCGGCCGGCGGCAGTCGTGGGTTTGCCGGACTTGGATATTTCGATTCGGGGCTGGACTACTGCAGTGAAGCGGATAGCGACGAACCTCCCTCCTATGCGCCGCTCCAGCACCAACGGACGCACTCCCCGCATCCCACACGTCGCGAGGCGGAACGTCCCGCCAGGAGAGCGTAGCATGGCGCCGCTTCTAGTTTTTTTTTCCTGGTTTTTCCCCTTTTTCCGGTTTTTTCCTTTCCGGTTTTTTCCCTTTCCGGTTGATTCAACCGAAGGCTATCAGGGTCATTTTTTTATGGCAAATAAAGAGCATCCAGAAACCGATGCCACATTGCACAACCAAACTTGGCCATTAATCTTTTATAGATTCGCTCTGAAACAGACCAGAACGCAATGCTTAGCACATGCATTGTGACCCTTCGAAACTGCAGCCTAAAGATTGGAAAACAAGAGCAATTCACAATGCAGGACAAGAACACCAAAGCAGCGCCAGCAACACATAGGATGAGCAAATTGCCCAAAAAGGAGGCAAATCCTCCCTAGGCTGGCGGTAAGCCGCTGTAGACGATGGTCAAATGAAATATCCGAGAGCTTCATCCTACATGAGAGAACATCAAAATGTCAGGCCTGATCCAATTAGATTACCATTGTAATTATATAGAAACGTAATATTTACAAGGGAATTACCATCCTGACTACCCACTATTAGTCGATTCCCCAATAATATATGGAGTTGTTGACCCATTCTTAACAATGAGGTGTCAAATTCCAAAGCTATATGCATGGTTGCTACAATCAGACGAGGAACTGAACAAAAACTGTACGTGAGATAAATTACCTACAAAGGCATAGAGGAGCTCCAAGTTGATCGGCTACTCCGTGCAAACATTTTTTTAGTTCCGATTAGTCAACAAGAAGAGATAGCACTAGAGCTGGTAATCTCTAATTTATACTTCCATCACAAAAATATTGATTGCTCCATTTTCTTCTAGTTATAATTGACTGCAGTGAGATCAACATTGCTACTTTAGAATCTACATTAAGAAGTTCCTACTACGCCCTAAAATCCCCCTCCCACGAAGGGGAAACGAAGATGATAGAGAGAGGGAAAAGGAGATGACAGTAACAGGGAATCGCAGATAACATTGGCCACATCGCCCAGGAATCGCGTTCTCAAACCATCTCCTAACATTTCAAATGGAAATCAGACGAGCAATCAGGGGAAAGGAACTCACGTGGAGAACACCAAGTAGTAGCGGCATAGACATCAGCGGCTTGAGCATCGCCGGCCGGCGGTGGTGCACGCCCTTAATCCCTCCCTCGCTGCCTGCCTTCTTCTGATCTGGATAACCTGGCTCTTGCGGATCCAACTTTGCCGACCACGCTGCAGCCTCCGCGTGCGACTGCACGGATGGGGAGCTGGAGGCGGAGGAATGGACGGCCTTGTGCGCCTCCTAGTCTGTGAGGAAGATGATGAAGTCGGCTAGGCCGGAGAGGCCGAGGTTGCGGCAGAGGAGCTGGACGTCCCCGCCGCCGCCAGCCGATGTGAAAGCTGGTGAAGCGGGGAGCAGGCATCGGAGCTAGCGAGCGACGGCTCCCCGGTGCTTGGAAGGAGAGGCACCAGGTGCGTTGAGGTGCAGAAGGGGGGTCCCCTCGTCGGCACGCTGCTCCATCTTCCGCTCCTTGGCCGCCGCAGAAGCCCCAACCACTGCCTGCTGACTTGTGCTCCTCGACGCCACCCGGTTCTTCTCGTGGCGCCACTTCTCGGAAGACCATGCGCGAGCTCCACCCGTGCTCGGATCGAGCATCGTTTCCGCAGAATATCATATATCTACCTATACATCATTACTCTTACCGATGTTGCTTCTTATGAAGTGTGTTTAAATAATGATGTAGTCTGGGGAAAAATGATCTTAGACGAAGAATTGTAGATACATGAAAATCAAAATAGGAACGGTCAACAAAAGGTACTGAATGAATCATACCTGCATCTTTCTCCCCAAATATACAGCACAGCAGTACATCTTTCTCATTCCGAGGACACCGATCATCAGGCTGAGCTGTGAAATTAATGATAGCCCTTTGTCTCTTTGCAATCCTTTTTTCTCGGAGTGCAATCCTTTCCCGTGGAGATTTCTTTTCCCTCGTTGAACCTGAACTGGGTCGTCAGATTCACTTCCCATGCTTTTTCTCTAAACCAACTTCCCATGCTGATGTAACCTTCTTGCGAACGTTGGGGGAAAGAGCATCGGAACCTCCAAGCCTCAAACAAAAGAAACAAAAAAACTGAATTAAGAGAACTCAAAACAAATCATGACTCTCAGTTAACCACCAGAAATATCTGCGGAGATTATCTACAGAACCAAAAGTATGACGACTTTCTTTCATCATAAGCTTGAAATACAGTCCGTGTCTAGCTGAAATTGGAAACACAAACTAGTAAGAAGTAGTCCTCAAAAAATTCACTACCATTGAGTCACCTTTTATATATGGACAGCTGAGAAGCATACAATTTGACATCATGAGTGGCCCTGCGATACTGGTTTGCACGACTAACTATCTGGTTCCACTGTTGATGATAGGGATGAACATTTCAGAATGAGCAAATTAAGAGTGGAACTGGTTGAAAAGGCTTGCAATGCCGTCTGATACAAAACAAAACTCTCATCACAACTCGTTCTGGAAAGGAAGTGAAGGGCCTAGTATGAATTAAAGCAACATATGATACAGAGAGCTCCAGAGGGACATACCCCACTTAGCCCATCTCTCAACGTGGCAAGCGAAGAGACTCCTGCTTCCACCGCACTGCCGTAGCCCAAACTCGCTCCTCCGTCTTCGCTCCCGGCAATCGGTATGACATGTAGCCAAGAGCCTCTCGTGTATAATTCCATTAATTACTCCACCTGCCTGTCATGCTGTTGTTCGCCGTGCCATGCATGCTAGAGCCTTACGCCCTCACCATGACCTCCTGGATCCCAACCACAGCTCCACCCTCCACCTGAGCTTCTCACGTCCGTCGCTGCCGCGACGCCGCACTCGTTGCAACCTGCACATCCACGAACCAAGCAACCATTCCCAAGCACAAGTTTTCACGACTTGACCCAAGTCAGTCCAAAGATCATGTGCATGCATGACCAAAGGAAAGAGAAATTTGTCACCATTGTCATGTGGCAAAAAATCCAAAAGACAAGAAGGGACAATGAAGATGCAATTATGCTCTGCCTCACTTCATACTACCAATTTAGCTCTTGATTCCAACGTTTAGCTCTCAGAGTGCACACGCACATATTTTCTCACCCACAATACGCTAAACTTTCTAGATTCACCTTTCTATGTCTCTCCCTTTGGTAATGTAGTCATCAAGAAAGTCGCCCTCGACTTATGCATGAAGACCATAAGAAAGAGCATGTGTGCATGACAATGATTACTCCACAATTTTTTAGAGCTTTGAATATTGAACAAGTGAAGTCCATACAAATGGATTTGCCACAAAGCCATATCAAAACAAGTGCTAGGCAAGTCATATCAAGACATGTATGGAAAGGCTAAGTGCTAGCATAAGATGAAGCATTTTGAATTAATGATGATTTATGCAAAGCTTCACAAATGGTAAATTCCAACTAGAGATAATCTAGGATGATTAAGCCATGTCGAAAATGCTAAGCTAGACCACGAAGCTCGACTTGAACCTAAGTGAGCCCACAAAGTTCCAATGGGACCTAGTGACTGCCAAAGAAACACATCAACGCTTGGGCGTACCACAATGTAGTAACTCCACACGCATCAACACTTTGGTATTGCAGTTTTTGCAATTTTGGAATTGACACAAGTGTCACATGCAAAGAGGTTCCCACAAAGTGCAAAGTGGGCAGTCCGACAATAAGCATGTCCATCATCCAACCGCCTCCAGGTTCCTGTCTAAGTGCAATTGACAGGCCGTCCAGTAAGAACGGTTGGGAAAAGATTCAGCACTTTGTGAACGGCAGAAAAATTAAGAGCGAGAGTAATTAAAAAATTGCATAAGTAACTAAAAACAATAGTGAACAGGATGGAAGTGAAATACTCAAAGATTAACCAAATCAGCTGCATAACCTGCAAGTGTGAATTAAATTTCTAAATAGTGTATGGTGGTGATTCTGTATATACTAACCAATTTTGTTCAGGATGGAAGATACAGGTTGTTGGAGGGGGGTTTCCGCGCTTCCCTGGATCGACACTGTTCAGGATCACTGCAATACTATTAGGGTTCTCATCCGCGCTCTCCGCGACAAAGCTGTCTCCGACGAGCCCGGTCGCCGCGTCAGGACTGTCTCCGACGAGCCCGCTCTTCGTGTCGGGACTCCGCGTCAGGGTTATCTCCAACGAGCCCGCGCTCCGCGTCAGGGCTGTCTCCGACGAGTCCGCGCTCCGTCGTCAGTGCTGTCTCCGATGAGCCCATACGCGAGGCCATCACGTTCTCCAAGAAGATTCTCCCGAAGATTCTCCCGAAGATGCTGGGGAATATTCTTCTAGGATTCTCTAGGGATGGAAAATGACCATAATGTCCTTATGAGTTCCCTCTCATGTGAGGGCAAAACTATAATCTCACACTTTTCTCCCTTTCCCCTATAAATAGCCCCCTGGGGGTAGAGGGCAAGGGATCTATTTTTCTCCATTTCCTCATTTGTAAGCTCTCATTTCCATGCCCTAATACGAACACTGATTTACTTCGTCGACCGTCTCGTGCGTTCGCGCTCTCGCTCGTCTGCCCCTCGCACGCCCGGAGGTCGCTGTAGCCGTCCGGGGGTGCCACAAATTCACTGTCTAGACTCGTATCTACGACAGTTGGCACCATCTGTGGGGACGCGAGCGAAAAGCCATGGCGCCGAAGAGAAAGAACACGGAGGACGATCGTCCCCCGCGCACCAAACCCGACGCGTCGAGCCAGGACGAACAACATGGTCGTCACCATGGAGCTTAGCGGCGCCCGCGTCAACGACCCGTCGGCCGCTAACCTCCGAGCCGATGACTCATCAGCCGACGTCCGGGCTGCTGGACTCCCCGCGGCCGTGATTAACGTGGCAAACTTTGAAGCACGCATCGAAACGGAGGCCAAAACCCTGGAGCGCGAAGCTAATGAGCTCAGGAAGACGCTGTAATTAAGCCAAATGTTGCGTGACGGCGACACCAGGGGCTTGTCATCGACATCACCCTCGTCCACGCTCATCCGCCGCGCGCGTCTGCTGTGCCGCGCTCGTCCGCCGCATGCGTCCGCCGCGACGAGGTCGTCCGCCGCGCGCGTTCGCCGCACGCATCCGCCGCGATGACGTCGTCCGCCGCGCGCGTCCGCCGTGCCGCGCTCGTCCGCCGCGACGGGGCCATCCACCGCGCCCATCCGCCGCACGCGTCTGCCGCGACGAGGTCATCCGCCGCGACGGGGTCATCCGCCGCGACGCGGTCTTCCGCCGTGCTCATCCGCCGCTCGCGTCTGCCGCGACGCGGTCTTCCGCCGTGCTCATCCGCCGCGTTCATTCGCTGCACCGCACTCATGTGCCACACGCGTCCGCCTCGCCGCACTCGCCATCGACGTCGTCCTCGTCCACGCTCTCGGGCTTGGCATCCTCCACGCCCGCCCTCGGCGACATCAAGGGCTCGTCAACATCACCCACGCCCCACGCGCTCGCCCTCGGTTACATCACACGACCTCATCGTCCCGGTAAGCGCCTGCCACTTCGGACTACGTCCTTTGCTCCTATTGTGGTCGACACCGCATGGGATCATCATCTACGTCATTCACGCGCACGTCCGCATCGTCCGAGCCATCTCCGTCTGGGATAGAGTGTCCCTTCCCTCCGGGGTCGTGCGACGATAAGCTCCCCGCGACGTCCGAGCCATCTCCGTCCGGGATAGAGTGTCCCTTCCCTCTGGGGTCGTGCGACGATAAGCTCCTCGCGACGTCCGAGCCATCTCCGTCCGGGATAGAGCGTCCCTTTCCTCCGGGGTCGTGCGACGAATAGCTCCCCGCGATGTCGAGCCATCTCCGCCCAGGATAGAGTGTCCATTCCCTCCGGGGTCGTGCGACGATAAGCTCCCCGCGACGTCCGAGCCATCTCCGTCCGGGATAGAGTGTCCCTTTCCTCCGGGGTCGTGCGACGATAAGCTCCCCGCGACGTCCGAGCCATCTCCGTCCGGGATAGGGTGTCCCTTCCCTCCGGGGTCGTGCGACGAATAGCTCCCCGCGATGTCGAGCCACCTCCATCCGGGATAGAGTGTCCCTTCCCTCCGGGGTCATGCGACGATAAGCTCCCCGCGATGTCGAGCCATCTCCGTCCGGGTAGAGCGTCCCTTCCCTCCGGGGTCACGCGACGATAAGCTCCCCGCGATGTCGAGCGATCTCCGTCCGGGATAAAGTGCCCCTTCCCTCTGGGGTCGTGTGACGGTAAGCTCCCCGCGACGTCGAAACAGGCACATATACGTCGAAGTAAGGCAGAAATGTTCTTACACGCACCATCGAGCGTCATGTGTTAGTCACCATCGAGCGCCAGCTGTTTGCCACCATCGAGTGTCACATGTTGTTGTCATCATACACTAAATGACTGTGGCCATCGCACGCTAATTGTTGGTCCCTGTCGCACGTGAAGTGTCCATGTCAGGGGAAACATCAATGCCCTCCTTGCTACGCCATCAGGCCTTGAAAGTTTGTGGTTGCGGAAGGCCACAAGCGCTCTCAGCCATGTCCTCGAGCGCTAGGTTTTTCCGTTGGGAGGCAGGGTACTGCACACCTCGCAACACACTATCTCCTCCGACACGATGGCCTAATAATCCCACCGGAGCATGCCGCGTCAAAATTCACGCAAAAAGGGCACACACCTTGCAGGTACCGGACTTCGCGCTCGGCGCTAGCCATATGCGCACACCAATATCGTCCCGCGATGTGTTCACATCAACGCAGGCGACACCACAGACGTCTCGGCAAGCTACCGCAGCATGCTCCAACACCATCCGCGGGCAAAGTACCACATGCGCCTCAACGCCCTCCCCGGGCACGGTCCGTGTGTGCCTCGACACCTTTCGCGCTCGGCACCATCTGGACAAGGGGCTCCCCCAGAAACAAAGCCGAGCTGCCAGGCGTCATCACTCTGCTCGACGTTGACATGCCTTGCACGGTGTCAACACGCCTCGCGCGGCGTTGACACTCTGCCCAGCGTCGGCGTCTTCCGTCCGGCATAGACGTGCTCCTCGGCCCCGACGCACTTCGCCGTCACGAACATGCTCTGCCGAAGTCGACATGTTTCTCAGCGTCGACATGCTCCTCGGCACCGACATACCCCGCCGACGCGGACATGCCTCACCCGGCGTCAACGTGTTCTGCGCCCGTCATCGACATATACCGCCGAAGACAACATGCTCCTCGGCATCAACATGCTTCGCCCGACGTCGACGTGTTCTATCCGGCATCGACATCCTCCGTTGAAGTCGACATGCTCTTCAGCGTCGCCATGCTCCTCGGCGTCTACATACACTGCCGAAGTCGTCATGCTCCGGTGTCGACACCCCATCGAGCACGTACGCTCAACCTTTTGCATGAGGTGGTACGACGCACACTTTGTAAACATTAAGCTCGGTGTCATCCCCGCAAGGGGCTCGCTAGAAGCGAGTTTAGACGTCCGATACCGATGCACGCAGACTCAACATCCGGGTCGACGCATGCCGGTCTATTCCGTAACTGATAAGCGTGGACTCAACGTTCGCATCAACACAACATCGCTACCCGTCTACATCGGCGTTGTCAAGGACAACCTCGACGTCCGTCTCTGTCAAAGACTACGTTGATGTTATTAAGGACTACATCGACGACGTCAAGGGCAACCTCAGCGCTCGTCGCCATCAAGGTCTACGTCGGTGTCGTCAAGGACTACGCTAACGACGTCAGGGGCAACCTCAGCACCCGTCTACGTCAACATCGTCAAGAACTACGTCGACGACGTCAAGGTCTACGTCAACGTCGTTAATGACTACATCGACGTTTGTCGCCGTCGAGAACTACGTCGACATCATCAAAGACCACCTCGACACCTATTCCCCGGCTTCGCTCTCACCGCTGAAGGGCCCAAGTAGCGGGAGTAGTCCTTCCCTGTCAACTCAAAGGCAGCTGTCGTCGACTACGCGGTCGGACAGTGAACTTGAGGCACCCCCAGTTGAGTGCTGGGTCACCCGGGTGTGCGCAGGGGGTAGCGAGACAGGGCACACAGTAGCGAACCAACACTTAGTGAAAATTTGGGCGAGTCAAGAAGTGAGTGTAACTTGTATTCCGTACCCCCAACCTGGGGGGTACTCCCCTATTTATAGGCCTCGGGGAGAACATGGCCGGATTATAATTCTACCCCTAGGCAGGTTACGGTCTTACCCCCGGTCCGCCGTACGGATAGGGGCACGCAGGTCATTTACACACCGCCCGCGGAAGCATATGCCCTAGCATCTACGTGACGTCCGGTACGACATGCCGTACGGTACGTCACATGGTGGGGTCCCGCCCCCGGGGTGCTCGTACCCCGCTTCTACACTTGCGCTCGTACCCCGCGTCTGCACCTGCACTTGCACCCCCGCGTCTGCACCTGCGCTTGCACTCCGCGTCTGCACCTGCACTTGCACCCCGCGTCTGCACCTGCGCTTCCACCCCGCGTCTGCACCTGCCCTTGCACCCCGCGTCTGCACCTGCACGTGTACCCCGCATCTCATGTCTGCAAAAGAGTTAGACGTGAGTTTGTAGCAGGGATGCATGCCTTACCGTTGCTCGTGGCGTCCGGGGTGCACGGGGACCCTTCCCACAACAGTAGCCCCTTGCCGGTGTGGGCGGTCGAGAAGCGCCAGTCCGGACCGGCGTTATACCCCATAAAAAGGGGTTGACGGGTGGCCCGGGCCAACGAGGTCCTCCCTCGGAGTCGATCTTCCATCCCCTTCTTCACCTGGCAAACTGGGTCTTCGTACTCAGCGCGGAGGCGACGCATCCAGGGGACAAGGACCACCCGGAGTAGGTGAGTTGTCGGGAGTAGACCTGTCGCCTAAAGCAGACGCACTACGTCCGGAGCGGAGCCATGCATTTGGGGTAGGGGAGATGCCTCCGGAGTATGCGTCCCACGTCCGGAGTATACGAGGTGGTGCTGCGTCCGGGACGGATGTACTATGCCCGGAGTACACATGACGTTTGGAGCTGCCGTGCCATGCCTGGAGCGCCCACGCTGCCCAGGGTAGGGAACATGTTCGGAACGCACGGGTTGCCCGAAGTAGACATGCCGTACCCGGAGTACGCGCTGGCCACACACAGTATGCGTGGGCTACCTCGGAGCGTGTGACATGGTTACTCACCTGGAGTACGCACAAGCTTCCGTGGATTCGCAGGCGGCGTCGGGAGTAGACACGAGCCGCGTCCGGAGTACGCACAGGCGGCCTCCGGGGTACGCGTGGGCTGCGTCCGGAATAGGCACGACATGGAGAGGCATGCGCACGCCCGGAGCAACGCCCGGAGCTAAGTCGGCACGCGTGGTGGAGCACCACGGGCTTCGACACGCGGAGCGGCGTCCGGGGCGGCGGCGTAGTTCGGCCGAAGGCCGGGGCGCCACGGGCTGCTATGTGCCAGGGGTCCGGAGCCTTATCCTTTTACCTCAACTATCATCCGAGGTTGATGCGTCCGGAGCCGACGCGTGCCCGGAGTAGCACGCCGTCCGAGGTTGACGCGTCCGGGGTTGAAGGCCTCCGGAGTACACAAACAGTGCGCCGCCGACCCGTTTCCTCCGGGGCACACGTCTGCCACTGCATAGGCGCATGTACGAGGCGAGCGAACTCCGTCCGGCGCACACGTGACACTCGGGACGATTTCACCACGTCCGGGGTAGACGATGTGTCCCGGGAATATCCGCTGTCCAGAGTATTTGCACTGCCTCCAGGACAGGTAATGCACCCGGGCGGAGTGCACATGCCGCGGGGAGCACACTCGGCACCTGGCCCCCGGAGCGAAGCGCATAGCTTCTCGGGGTACACGTGCCTAGAGTCCACATGCACAGAGAAGGAGGCGACTGGAGCAGGGGAGCATGGCCTCCCGGGGTACTTGCATTCCGGAGTAGGTGAGCTTCCGCGGTAGAGTGCGTCTGGAGTACGCATGTCGCAGTCCGCGAAGGTCTGCAGTAGAGGTTACTCGGGGTAGAGATGCGGACGTAGTAACGGCGCGGCGTGTGTGGCTTCGTCCGGGACTCGCGGCGACACGGCGGGCTTCGTCCGGGACTCGCGGCGCGGCAGGAGCAGTGAAGTCCGGAGCCCCGGGTCCGGGGTTCGCTCGCGGTAGGAGCGGTGAAGTCCGGAGCCCCGGGTCCGGGGTTCGTTCGGCAGCACTCGTCATTCGGCAGCGTAGCCCGGGGTAGCGGCGTCGTGGAGCTCGGAGGCAGTCCGAGGTAGCGGCGGTGGCGTCCGACGCTCGGCAGCGTTCGTCGTTCGGCGGCGTATCCGGACGGAGTCCGGGGGGCTGGGTCCGGATTCGAGGAGTCCGGAGTAGGAGTCCGGAGTAGGAGTGGTGGAGTTTGTTTTTTTTACTTTTTATTATCATTATTGTTATTTTTATTATTATTAATTTTTTTTGGACGTTTAGAGCGGCAGGGGTATAAAAGCCGCCGGCCCCTCCTCTTTTTCCCCTTTCCAATCCTTCTCCACGCCTCAGCTGTCACCGCCCGGCCTTCCCAGAGCTTTCGGCGCACGCGTACAAGGCACGAGCCCGGGGTAGCTCCGGCGTGGGCGTCAGCGTGTTGGGCGCGGGCTTCACAGCACGTCGGGGCGCGGTGCGGGGTAGGCCGGGCTCCGCCCGGGGTACCTCCGGGATTCGGCGCGGCTGGCGGTGAGGGTAGCCCGGGGTCCGGGGAGATCGGCGGCGCGGGTCACGGCGGGGTAGCCCGGGACCCGCCCGGGCTTCATCCGGGGTCCGGCAGCGCAGCTCGCGGCGAGGTTCGTCCGGGGCTCGGCGCGGCAGGCGGCGGGGCAGCCCGGGGTCCCGGGAAATCGGCGGCGCAGCTCACGGCGGGGTAGCCCGGGGTCTGGGGAGATCGACGGCGCGGGTCACGGCGGGGTAGCCCGGGACCCGCCCGGGCTTCATCCGGGGTCCGACAGCGCAGCTCACGGCGAGGTTCGTCCGGGGCTCGGCGGGGCAGGCGGCGGGGCAGCCCGGGGTCCCGGGAGATCGGCGGCGCAGCTCACGGCGGGATAGCCCGGGGTCCGCCCGGGCTTCATCCGGGGTCCGGCGCTCCAGCTCGCTGCACGCACTGCCCGGGGTAGAAGACTCGCCCGGAGCCCGTGCGCTAGAGCACACGCACCGCCCGTACACGAGCACCGCCCGGAGTAGGGGACGCCTGGAGCCCGTGCGCCGGAGTACACGCGCACTGCCCGGAGTAGAAGACGCCCGGAGCCCGTGCGCCGGAGCACACGCACTGCCCGTACACGCCGCAGCTTCTCATCTTGCTCATGAAGTTCCTGGGAAGCAGGAGTCAGAGATTGGAGTGTTTAGTTCATCCTGGTATTGTATCATATGCTAGACAGTCTCACAAGCTATTCGTTTGTTCATCGTTTAAATCGATCTCCTTCTCGTTCATGCCAAGGTGTTCATGTTTGAACCGGATTCTAGTGCCTAGATAGCCCCCAAGAGTACAGTTTTGCCGTCTAGTGCTCGTACGTTTGTATTTGTTGCATCCCATCATGACAAGCACGAAGGTAGGCGCGCCTAACGATTTCAAGGTTATGCCCACGAGGAAGGAGTCCTCCTGCCTCGCCGAGGCGGTCGTGTTTCTTGTGACCTTCGTGATCAGCGTGGTCGCCGGCCTCTGGACGGCCACCGGGCCCCTGGAGTGCCGCGGTGTCCACAACAACTTCATGTTCCCGAGGGACACTACGTTTGCTCCCGCCGAAGCGGACGCGGGATTGGGGGAGTTTGTGGCCCCGACGCGGCTCATGCATGACATGACGGACGAGCAGCTGTTCTGATGTGCCACCATGGCGCCGGCCGCCGGCGCGTACCCGTTCAAGCGCGTGCCCAAGGTGGCCTTCATGTTCCTCGCCGGCCACGGCTCCCTGCCGCTGGCGCCACAATGGGAGCGTTTCTTCCGCGGCCACGGGTAGCAAGGGAGTGTTCGGAGTACAGCTGCAATAGCACCCGGAGTAAGGTCGAGTCTAGAGCAGGGGCGAGTACTCGACGCTTCCAGAGGTGACTCCGCCCGGTCGGCCGGAGCTCGCCTCGCTTAGCCCGCAGTTTATCTTCACAGCCCGGAGTTCACTCATGCTGCCCGGACTAGAGCAGGACTGACTGATAAGTTCGGAGTTTGGTTGGAGTTCCTGTCCCTTCTGTTAGGTAACCTTAACTAGCCTGCTACCGTTGGCCTTTCACAAAGCGAGTGGTCGCCTGTTGGCTGGAGTAGCGGGCTGTGCAGGAGGAGGTTGCGGGATCGAATCCCTTTGGTGGCATTTTTTTTTGCTAGATTTGTTCGGCGGGTGCTCCTGCGGCATGAGTAGCTTGGCCGTGCGTCCGGAGTACCAGTAGTCGGTATGCGGATCATATGCGGGCTGCACCCGGGGTAGTAGACTTCGTTTGGCTGCATCTGGAGTAGGAACTTGGTTGTTCGTCCGGAGTACGCGCTGGCCACACACAGTACGCGTGGGCTGTCTCGGAGTATGCGACATGGTCACACACCCGGAGCACGCACAAGGTTGGATCCGCAGATTAGCGCGAGCAGCGTTCAGAGCAGACACGAGCCGCATCCGGGGGTCCGCGCGCCGCTCGCCCGGGGTACATGCGCCGCTTATCCGCGCTCGTCCGGGGTACACGAGAAGCACCCGGAGTACACGAGAGACTCGTCCGGGGTGCGCGTAGGATGCACCTCGAGTGCTCACCCAGCCCCGAGTACCCGTGTTTGGGTTCCGCGCGCATCCGGAGTGCATGCCCGCGCACTTGCGCTCGGTGCACCTATGGCCACATCTGGAGGCGGGGGCCTTGCTCTCACATCCGGAGCCGAAGTCCGCTGCACACGGGGCACGTACGCACGCTTGTGTCTGGAGTACATGTCCGGAACAGAGGCGTTGTCCAGAGTAGACGCACAACGTCCTGAGTAAGAAAGCACGCGTGGAGACTGACGCTATTGGGGTAGGCGACGTGTCCGGAGTAGATGCGAGTCCGAGTAGAGGACGCTGCATCCGGAGCGGAAGCATACGGAGTAGAGCACGCAGCGTCCAGAAGAGACGAGTGTCCAGAGTAGATGCATCTTCTGGAGTAGGGTGGTCGTACGCCGCGTGCGCGGAATTGTTGGATTGTCATAACTTTGACTCGTTATGTTTCAGTCACCATACGGACTCGCCTGCTTGATGACTTGTGATTTGTTGTTAACCGACGTTCATGAGATCGTGGCATATTATCCATGGTGGTCTCCTGTGAGAGTTATAAGTTTTCCCTGCTTTGCAGGTTGCTTTGTCATGACCTTGCTCTGAGGGATAAAAAATTGGCATGGCACCTTAGCACACAGCCCCTCGTGTGTCGCATTAACATTGCATCTCCGGGGGATTGTTCCAAGGAGCATGGATGGTTGGTGGTGACGCATTATCTCAGATTTGAAGGGCAATCCCATTGCCATTGTCACTCGTGAGAATCGTTGTAATATTATAGTATGTATACCACACTTTTCACATGTAATAGTGCAGCAAGACCGTAATCCTTGCATGCAATCAGATGTAGGAGTGTAATGCACTATGCTCCCAACGAAAAAACCTAGCGACTTTGGCATAACAAGTCGCTATTAGGGTTTGTGAAAACTTGTGTGATTTGGGGGCACCGGTAGTGCTATCGACATCCAAGTGTGCTGTATGTGACTTCGTGTCATCTCGAAGGTCAGCACACGTCGCGGCGCAATGTTACCGCGCAGGCGGATGCGGCGTCGACGGCGTTCAGACATGCGGTATGTAATTTTGTGTTGTCCTGGAACGAGGGCACATATCACAGTGGGATGTTACCACGTGAGCAAATGCGGCATCTTTGGCATCCGGGTGCGCGGGATGTTACGTCGCGGTAATGCCGGAGCGAAGGCGCGTGCCGCGGCGGGATGTTACCACGCAGGCGGACGCGGCGTTGGGAGCTGCCGGGCTCGCGGGATGTTACGTCGCGGTATGCCGCTCGTTTGGAGTAGGCCGGCGTGCTGCTCGTCCGGTGTAGGCGTGCCTGGTGTGCCGCTCGGAGCGACCGTGCCGCGTCTGTGTCCGAAGCTCATCCGCTGTTTGGAGCATTCACAACACCCTCGGAGCGGGTGACGCACCCGGGGTTCACGCGTTGCGGGGAGCGTGCGCCGGGCACCTGACGTGGATGTGCATAACCGAGGTGTGGCGTCCGGAGTAAACGTTGCTTAATTTCGTAGCTCGCGATACACTCGGGGTGGTGGCGTGCTCCGGGTAAACGTTGCTTTTGTAGCTCGCGTTCGTCGGGTGCCGACCGGTGGAAGGAACGTTCCCGTGCGAGTGTGACACGATTCTGAATGCTCGATGCTTTGCATTTCTGACCCAAACCTCATCTCATCTGGCATGTAAGCTTTACGGCCAAGGACGTAGAGGCTGCCGCCATTTTGGTACTTGGGAAGCTGTACTGGATAGAAGCAGCTTCCATGGTGTCGTCGTAATATCGTAGCTCGCGTACCACATTTTTTTTGCATGTAATGGTGCAGCAAAATGGTACGCCTTGCTCGTATGAGGTGTAGCGGTGAGGTGCACCATGCTCCCAACGGAAAAACCAAGCGACTGGAGAGCAGCGATAGTCGCTATTGTTATTCGTGTGTTGCTCCACACGGTGTTGAACTTGTAACAGACGATATATTCAGCTTGTAATAAATTGTGGCGTTGCGCGCTGTTTCCCGGCAGCGGTCCGAGTGTTATATTATGTAATGGCAACACGGGAGGCATTTGGTGTCCATTAGAGGCGTTAGGGGTGTGTTGCTACGTATGTCGGACATGCGGGATATTGCTTTACGCGAGCTCGGAATGGTGGGCCGCAAAGTTCGCCATAGGAGGCACGGCGGGGAGCTGCTGTGCCGATGGACGCCGTGGCGTGCCGTGCGTGCGGGATACAACGTCGCGGCATCCTGCGTGGGATACAAGCGGGATGCAACTTCGTGGCGCGGCGTGCCGCGCGCAGGATACAAACTCGTGGCGTGCCACGCGCGGCGGGATGAACTTCGTTGCGGCATCGCGGCACAAAACTCCGCGGTATGCGGTGTGTACGGGATATAACTCCGCGGCATGCCGTGCTTGCAGGATATCACTTCGCGGTATGCCGTGCGCGCGGGATATGCCTCCACGGCGTGCCGTGCGTGCGGGATACGTCTCCGCGGAATGCCACGCGCGGGGGATGCCACTTCGTCACGGCATCGCGGCTTGCCGTGCGCGCAGGAAACACGTCGCGGCATCGCGGCGTGCCGCGCTCGTGGAATACCGCGCGCGTGGGATACAACGCCGTGGCATCGCGGCGCGCGCGGGATGCAAACGGGATGTGACTTCGTCGCAGCATCGTCGCGCGCACGGGCGCGGCATGCCGGAGCGAAGGGCACGCGCCGCGGCGGGATGTTACCACGCGGGTGGACGCGGCGGTAGGAGCTTCCGACTCGCGGGATGTACTTCGTGGTCTGCCAGAGCTGAGAGGCGCGCGCCGCGGCGGGATGTTACCACACGGGCGGACGTGGCGTTAGGCGCTGCCGGGCTCGCGAGATGTTACTTTGCGGTATGCCGGGGCAAAGGGCGCGCGCCGCGGCGGGATGTTACCACGCGGGCAGACGCGGCGAAGGGCGCTGCCGGGCTCGCGGGATATGACTTCGTGGTATGCCAGGGCGAAGGGCGCACGCCGCGGCGGGATGTTACCACGCGGGCGGACGCGGCGAAGGGCGCTGCCGGGCTCGCAGGATATGACTTCGCGGTATGCCGGGGCGAAGGGCGCGCGCCGCGGCGGGATGTTACCACGCAGGCGGACGCGGCGAAGGGCGCTGCCGGGCTCACGGGATATGACTTCGCGGTATGCCGGGGCGAAGGGCGCGCGCCACGGCGGGATGCTACCACGCGGGCGGACGCGGCGTTAGGCGCTGCCGGGTTCGCGGGATGTTACTTCGCGGTATGCCAGGGCGAAGGGCGCGCGCCGCGGCGGGATGTTACCACGCAGGCGGACGCGGCGAAGGGCGCTGCCGGGCTCACGGGATATGACTTCGCGGTATGCCGGGGCGAAGGGCGCGCGCCACGGCGGGATGCTACCACGCGGGCGGACGCGGCGTTAGGCGCTGCCGGGTTCGCGGGATGTTACTTCGCGGTATGCCGGGGCGAAGGGCGCGCGCCGCGGCGGGATGTTACCACGCGGGCGGACGCGGCGAAGGGCGCTGCCGGGCTCGCGGGATATGACTTCGCGGTATGCCGGGGCGAAGGGCGCGCGCCGCGGCGGGATGTTACCACACAGGCGGACGCGGCATTAGGCGCTGCCGGGCTCGCGGGATGTTACTTCGCGGTATGCCGGGGCGAAGGGTGCGCGCCGTGGCAGGATATTACCACGCGCGCGGACGCGGTGTTGAGGGCACAGCCCCTTGTGTATGTCAGCAACCAGCGCTACTACATTTGAGGAACGGGGCGCAGACGCCTCGCTTGTACAACATGTCATTGTGTATGACAAAGCCCCTAGCACGTACCTTCAGCTGCCGCCCGAATTTCGCCTTGTTGACGATGGAGGGCGTCGGCTGCAAGCGTCTTGGGGTGTGGCGGCGGGGCGGCGAGTGCTTGGGTTGCCTTAAGCTGCGCGCGTTAGAGGTCGGCGACGTGCATGGTTTGGGCCGTCGCGCGGGGTACGTCGCGCTCGGTAGTGCACAAGCGCTCGCGAAGCTCCTCCGCACGTTGAGTCGCCTCTTCAGCCTGCCGGCGCAGGTCGTCTACCAATGCTTCCGGAGTAGATGTCGATGCGGGAGCAAGGGCGGGCGGGTTTGGGCGACCGTCGGCGACGCCCAGAAGACCCCCGGCGATTACCACGGAGCGGGTGGCCGTCTTCCGGGGTGCCGCTGGCGGAGCCCCTTGCACGGTGCTGGGCTCGATTGTGTCCTCCGCGGGGGTGATGGGCGGGTCGGCTTCCGCGCGCACCGGAGTTTCGCCCAACTCGGGCGCGCGTGCTTGGGTTCTCGCGGACGCAGCTCTCACCGCTGAGCCGCCCGCAGGCTTCCTCTTGGCGCTTCTCTTCGCTTTTGGAGGGATGATCTCGATGCGCTCGCTGCTGCGTTGCACGTGACTTCTCGTCTGCGATCCCCACGGTCGGCACCAACTGTCGTCGACTACGCGGTCAGATAGTGAACTTGAGGCACCCCCGGTTGAGTGCTGGGTCACCCGGGTGTGCGCAGGGGGTAGCGAGACAGGGCGCGCAACAGCGAACCAACACTTAGTGAAAATTTGGGCGAGTCAAGAAGTGAGTGTAACTTGTATTCCGTACCCCCAACCTGGGGGGGTGCTCCCCTATTTATAGGCCTCGGGGAGAACATGGCTGGATTACAATTCTGCTCCTAGGCAGGTTACGGTCTTACCCCCGGTCCGCCGTACGGATAGGGGCACGCAGGTCATTTACACACCGCCCGCGGAAGCATATGCCCTAGCATCTACGTGACGTCCGGTACGACATGCCGTACGGTACGTCACATGGTGGGGTCCCGCCCCCGGGGTGCTCGTACCCCGCTTCTACACTTGCGCTCGTACCCCGCGTCTGCACCTGCGCTTGCACCCCGCGTCTGTAGCTGCGCTTGCACCCCACGTCTGCACCTGCACTTGCACCCCGCGTCTGCACCTGCGCTTGCACCCCGCGTCTGCACCTACGCTTGCACCCCGCGTCTGCACCTGCCCTTGCACCCCGCGTCTGCACCTGCGCGTGTACCCCGCATCTCATGTCTGCAAAAGAGTTAGACGTGAGTTTGTAGCAGGGATGCATGCCTTACCGTTGCTCGTGGCGTCTGGGGTGCACGGGGACCCTTCCCACAACAGCAGCGGTCACCCTATCCTTGCGCTCGTTTGACGTCAGCTCAACTCAATCGGCGGATCAAGCTCGTCCAATCCCACGTCGAAATTTACAACGACACTCCCTACGTCGAGGTCTACTTTGACGCTTCCGCGTCAAGGTCCCGGTCGACGTTCCCCGCGTCCGCGTCGGGGTTCACCTCGACTGAACCTCGACGCTGTCGAAAGGAGCCCGAGGAAAAGGGCTATGTCTGCGCGTCATTCACGTTCATCCATACGTCGACACGCGCACCAGCACGTCGCCAGCGCGTCATCTGCATGCGCGCCAGCGCGTCGTCCACGTCGCCAGCGCGTCATTGGCACGTCACCAGCCCGTTGTCGGCACGCGCGCCAGCGCGTCGTCGGCACGCACGCCAGCACGTCGCCAGCGCGTCGTCGGCACGTCGCCAGCGCGTCGTCGGCACGCGCGCCAGCGCGTCGTCCACGTCGCTAGCGCGTCACCGGCATGCGCGCCAGCGCATCGTCCACGTCGCCAGCGCGTCATCGGCACGTTGCCCGCATTCGTTTACACCTGTGTTCGTTGGCTTCGACGCTTCCACGTCAAGTTCCCGGTCGACGTTCCTTGCATCCGCGTCAGGGTTCACCTCGACTGAATCTCGACGCTGTCGAAAGGAGCCCGAGGAAAAGGGCCATGTCTGCGCGTCATTCACGTTCATCCATACGTCGTCGACACGCGTGCCAGCGCGTCGTCGGCACGCGCGCCAGCTCCTCGTCGGCACGCGCGCCAGCACTTCGTTGGCACGTCGCCCGCGCGTCGTCGCGCTCGTCAACACGTCATCCGCGCGTCGCCGCGCTCGTCCGCTCGTCGTCCGCGCGTCGTTCGCATTCGTGTTCGTTCGCCTGTTGCCGCGCTCGTGAGCACGTCGTTTGTGCATCATCAGCACGTCGTCAACACATCGTCCGCATGTCGTCAGTACGTCGCCTGCACATCGCCCGCGCTCGTCGGCAAGTCGCCCGCGCGTCGCCGCGCTCATCCGCTCGTCGCTCACGTCGCGTCCGTTCGCGTGCACGTTCGTTGGCTCGTCGTCGCGTTCATTCGCATCCGTCCGCTCGGCGTCGCGCCACGTCGTGCTCGTGTCCGTTCGCGTTCACGTCTGCAAGAGGAGAGCTCTGGCCAAGAGGCTTGGAGCAGCCATGAGCAGCCATGAGCAGCTAGGAGAAAGAGAGAAAGAAGAAGTGATTAGAGAAGAGAAGAAAAGAGAGGGGATTTCGTGGTTCTTATCGGGCTCATCTCAAATTGAAGTTCAAGCTGTTAAGGTATGCCCCAATTAGTTCCTAGATGAGTGTGAATTGAAGAAATTTCGAAATTTTCAGATTGGGGATTAGTTGCATGTTTGAAACTAGGTCAGCGAGTTTAATCTGAAAACTGCTACCAAATCGTGCAGAATTCTGAGTTGGTCCAATGGAAGAAGTTGTGGGTTTCATCCTCAGCTTTCCAATGCCACCAGAATTGCTCCAATCGGAGTTATGCTCTAAAAGTTATGGCCAAAATACTGCTGCAGCTATGAGTGTTCTCCCAGGGTTGAGATCTGTCGAGTTTCGTTCTAATTCTGGGATTAAACTGTTGGGAATCTGGTGTCACCCCCAACAGATGGAAGATAGGTATCGTTGATAGCTTTCCAACGCCACTGAGTTTGCTCACATTGGATTTGTTGATCAAAAGTTATGGGTGAAATACTGCTACTGGTAATCTGATTTTCGGGGCTGAGAGTTAAGTTTCTGAACACTAGTTGGAGAACATGCTCGGTTGATATATGCTAAACCTAAACCAATTAGTGTAGGATAACCCTTAGCGACACAACTAATTCACCCATTACATATGTATCTGATTGACGCAGGTTTTGAGTAATTAAAGTGTTTAGTAACTAATGCAATTGTACTTCGGTTATGGACTAGGAAATCACTGCCTAGCACTACTGCCCCACTGCCCTGATGATCACAATTATTTTCCCCTAAGATTAATTTGATGATATAGTTTGCTTAACTGATATTTTTCTTCCAGCGTGGGTAAAGCCGAGCTAATTAGCTAATGTCTGGATAACAAATTAGTTGCATTGATAACCGGAACTACCATGCTCAACTGCTCCTGCTAATTGATGCCAAGCCGAGCTAATCATTGTTGACATAGTTCATACGTAGTTGTCACATAATTAGCTACTCACTCGTCCTAAGTAAGTAATGACCAACATAATTCTAGTACAAAGATTTCCTAGCCAATGATTACCCTTAAATAAACACTCTAGTGGGATCATGGTGTCGGTTCACTGAATTAATAAACTCAACGATCGGTCCGCTAATTTGATTTATGAACATGGCATTTCTAACTCGGTTCAGACAGTTTAAATCTATTACGGTTGCCCTAATGCTGTTCAGATGCTTTAATAACGTCAGCTTAGAATTAATCCCTGCCCAGACTTGATTAATAAATAAAATGGATTGGTTTAGCATTTCATCAATACTTATCGGCAAGTTAATAACAATAACAGTGGAATTGTTGATGAAAGAACTGTTGTGTTAACTATAATTAGCAATCTAGGTTTAGCATGCCTAGCTGATCCATGAACTAAAAGTGCGGGTGAAACCAACAACTAGCTTATGATCGACTGTTGGGACACAATGTATGTACCAATAGGTAAAGCATTGTTGTCCACTTATTTTCATAACATGAGGAACCAGATAACTTTGACATTAAGGTTATAACAATTAGGAGTAGGACTTGTGGACCCAATGGTCTATGAACTGATCAATGTTGACTAAATCAAACTTAGGTCAACACGGAACCACTTGTCATCCGCTAACCCCAACCAGCCAGCTAATTGTGAAATTAGTTAAATTCTTTTCTTTACTGAGAAAAATACAAAAAAAAGATATATTCTAGAGAATCTAGCTTAACAGCTAAAATAAAAATATTTAATATCGCAATTCACCTAAAATCAGTAGGAAGACATATCATCAATTGCACCATGCATCTTCGTCGTTTTCGAATTAGCTTCTTAGGTTTGCTTTTTCCTTTTTGGAGGTCATTCGCTTCTTAACAGCATTTCGAGTATTCTGGAGTTCTTACGCATGATCCCCATACTTCTCCAGGCAACCAGGCAAGCTCCATTGCTTGTTGATTAATTACTACGTTGTGTGTTAATCATTGTTTGGCTTAATTAATTGAATGGACTTGGTGCTTGTGTGAATGATTGCTTGATCTGTGCTGGATACCTCATTAGTATGTGTAGGTCTTGTTATTATGCAGTAGCTAAGGCTGATACTTTAACCTGATGCCCTTTTCACTTGAACCTAATAAAGTGAGATGTGAGCGCCGAGGGGACATGTACGTGGGATACGACTGGTGGATAGTGAGATTATTGAGATTATTGAGATTGTGTTTGTGCGCCCCAGTCTGAGGTTATTCCCACATACACTACCCTTATCACACGTAGGTGAGAACCGACAGTGCACCGAGGCCAACACTACGGTATTGTCGGAGTATTATTCCGGCAATACTGAATATGGGGCGGTGTACGAGTAGCAGATCTAGATGGGTGCACACGGGACACAGAGTTTAGATAGGTTCAGGCCCTCACGGAGAGGTAATACCCTACGTCCTGTGTTTGGTGGATGATATTGATGGTATCCCGTATGAGGGTATGTGTCTATTCCTATGATCAGATGATCTGAGAGCTCTATTTTTTTGGTCTACCTATCCGGGGATCCCTACCTGGCTTTATATAGGCGGCCGGGGTAGAGTTACAAGAGTCCGAATCGGCTTACAGATATGTTTCCTAATCGGTTACAACTACCACCCGGGATTCCGGGTAGGTACGTGTCCATGTCTTGTACTCCAAGTCGATGATGCACCCCCGTGTTGTAGTCGGACTCTGAGTAGTCGGCTTGGCTCACCCTATGCCCGAGTGGCCAGTTTTATCCTCCTTGACGATACCCGGGTGCTATGTCATCGTCAGTAGCTCCCGAGCCTTCGGCCGACTGGATTAGTCGGATGGAGGCTGCTTCTGTAGACTTCACTCTGGGGGCACGAACAGTGCACCCAGAGGGTGTAGCCCCCGAGCCTCCACTCGGTTCGTGGAACCGAGCGGAGGGTTTTTATGATTCCCGAGTAGCTGATTTTTGTCTTGGTTACGCCGAGTGCTTTTGCCCTCTCCCCTAGGCAGGCTTCCCGAGTGGCATCCGCCTGAGCGGGCCTCGTCGTCACTCGCAGGGAGAGTGTGAGGGACTTTAGAACTTCATGAGTCCCGACTGAATTCCTGAATGGTATCTGGTGTCCCGAGTGGCTCAGGTCCAACTAGTGTCCCTCTGGGGGAATACCCTCGAAATTCACGTCAGAACTAGAATACAGGCTGCAGTACTTCGGTCCCGAGTTGTTCGGTGTCCGACTAGAGCAGTCGGACGGAGATTCCTTGTTGTCTTGTGGATTTCACACTGGGGGCACGAACAGTGCACCCAGTGGGTGTAGCCCCCGAGCCTCCACTCGGTTTGTGGAACCGAGCGGAGGGTCCTGATGATTTTCTCGAGGCTGATGGAGGAGGAGGAGGTCCATGCTGCAGCGAAACGCCTTCGCCGACCGCGCTAACCTGTGGAAGTAGGAATAAATATATGAACCGTTCGCAAATGCATGTTAAGTACTCGGGAAGTCCGAGTGTGACTCTGCATGTTTTGGTGAACTTGTGTCATGTTTATTAATCTCTTCTTTCGTAAAGATTCGTTCATGTGTAAGTTAGCCCTTTGTGTGTGCTCTTGCCGACCCGTCGTATCCCCCATTGCGTTGAGATTAGCCGTGGACTGTTTCCCGTATAGCGTAGGGTTGTGGCATAGACCGGCGATCGAAGACGAAGAGTTAATGCCGGACTGTTTACACAGTACTAAAATAATTGTTGAAAGAGAGGAGCCCGAGTGCGTTTAGGCGCACCCAGTGTGGTGTAGCCCCCGAGTGTCCGCTATGAGTAGCCGTGGGCGCGCATAGCGGGCCAGTCGGGAACCCCAAAAGTTACTCGGATGGAGCAAAGAAATATTTATTCAGTTATTCATAATTAAAATATGAAAATACAAAGCTTAAGTATAGAAAAGACTTAGCTGTTCAATGTTCCAAGCGTTGGTGACGAGGTTGCCGTTTTTATCCTTCAGTCGGTAAGCCCCCGGGCGTAGTCGGGCGGCAACGTACGGCGCATCCGAGTCCACCATGAAGTCCTCCCGAGAAGGATTGTGGCTTCCCAAACCCTTGAAGCCGTCCGAGTCGTAGTCGAGGACGGGTAGAAGGGACCCGATCGTACCAACCAGTTGGGATCTCTATTCGACGGGTGAAGACCCGTTCCCGAGCAGTAGATCCGATTCGAGCGCAATCAGGTTGTTGGAGTTGATCGCCGAAGTAGTCAACTCGGATGAGGTTCCGAGCACTAAAGGCGATGAAGCCCCCGGCAACTGGCTGGAAGCCGAGTCGCCGAGGTGGAGCTTGCCGAGCAAGTCGATGATGAAGTCGACGACAAAGCCACCGGGCAACTGGCTGGAAGCCGAGTCGTAGAGGTAGGGCCTGTTGAGCAAGTCGGCGTTGAAGTCGAGCTTTCCGAATCGGAGAGCTTATCCCGGAGCGGCGGCGGAGGTCCGGGGGTCGAAGCTCATGACCAGGCCCGGAACGAAGTCACCGTCGTTGTTGAAGAAACCCATCTGGATCTGTTCAGATGGATCTACGCGCACGACCCCTACCTGGCGCGCCAACTGTCGGAGTATTATTCCGGCAATACTGAATATGGGGCGGTGTACGAGTAGCAGATCTAGATGGGTGCACACGGGACACAGAGTTTAGACAGGTTCAGGCCCTCACGGAGAGGTAATACCCTACGTCCTATGTTTGGTGGATGATATTGATGGTATCCCGTATGAGGGTATGTGTCTATTCCTATGATCAGATGATCTGAGAGCTCTATTTTTTTGGTCTACCTATCCGGGGATCCCTACCTGGCCTTATATAGGCGGTCGGGGTAGAGTTACAAGAGTCCGAATCGACTTACAGATATGTTTCCTAATCGGTTACAACTACCACCCGGGATTCCGGGTAGGTACGTGTCCATGTCTTGTACTCCAAGTCGATGATGCACCCCCGTGTTGTAGTCGGACTCTGAGTAGTCGGCTTGGCTCACCCTATGCCCGAGTGGCCAGTTTTGTCCTCCTTGACGATACCCGGGTGCTATGTCATCGTCAGGTATAATGGGGATAAGTCTCAGATACTGGTGGGAGCCTTGTGAACTCCACCAGGGTTGCACTCCTTATACCCGAGGTGGTTGAGTCGGCAGTGAAGATGAGAACCGAGGGTGTTACCGAGGCCAGCACTACGGTATATTGGGGATAAGTCTCAGAGACTGCGTGGAGCCTCACAACCTCCAGCAGGGGTGCACTCCTTATACCCGAGGTGGCTGAGTCGGCGGTGAAGACCCGAGGGAAAACGCGTAGGTCACCAACGAAACGAAACTACGATATAGTTGAGGTAAGTCTCAGAGACTGGGGGGAGTAGTGTGAACTCCACCAGGGTTGCACTCTTTATATCCGAGGTTGTCGGCTCGTTGGTGACGGTTAGGCATGTGTTACCATGAGATTGAGTTTAAAGGCATGTGTTGCCATGAATTGGAGTTTGAGGCATATGTTGCCGTGAGAAAGATTGAGATTTTTTTTAAATGGGTGTGGGCTACCCAAATAAATTGGAAATGACGACATTCGTATTGTTATATTTGTGTATATGCTCGTAAGTTACTTTTATCGTCATGTGTTTATCAATGCTATGCTCTTGCTACAATATGAGATTAAATTGTGTATTTTATGTTCATTTCATCTCTAGTATGTAACTTGAACTTGGTATAAAATGCGAACCTTTATCACTTGTCAAACTTGATTAATAGCATGTTTTAAATAATCAATAAGCAATGCCTTGCGAGTACGGTGGTTGTACTCACCTAGGTTTATCCTAGGCAGGTTCTTGGAGCAATTGAAGTTGATGTTGACTGCTCTGGTTTACCACTTTCGGCTTCGACTTCCTTGGGATTGTTGTGGGCTGTTTGAGGTGGTTTCCCACCATCTCGGGCATTTTCCGTTTTTCTTCCGCTGCAGTTTGTAATACTGTATATTGTGATCGACTTCCGAGTCGCTATGTATATATATGTATTCTATAAGTCTTTCTCTAGTAGAGTTTGTGCTGTGATAGTCCAAGTTGTTACTTGCGGTTGTCCATGTACAATGCGTGTATGTGATGAAGTATGTGGACAACTGTGCAGTGGTATTATTGCGTGCTAGGATTGCGTTTCGTGATGGCAGAGGTGAGCGAACCACTAGTCCTGTGTGGCTTTGGTTGAGTCGATCCAGGGGATTCGTCTCGTACTCGCTAAGCCTCCTACGACCGTCACGTCTCGCGCTGACGGCAGAGCAGAGCTGGATCCTCCCAGAGTCGCACCTCGTGGCTAGGTTAGGTTGAGGGGATGCATATCCCGGGCTCTAGTCCTCCTATGACTATCGCGGAGCGCAGACTTATCGCGCGGTCTTACCCCTTCACCGATATCTGGGATCTATATGTGGGTTGGGGAAGATTGGTCTCTTCCGGCCGGCCCGCACGTGGCGGGTGTCGGATCGTTCCGCCTTGGTGCGTACGGCGCAGGTACCGTGCCACTGGGTTCACGAGTCCTTCGGTCCTTGGCGACTTCGCGTTTCCCCTAATCATATGTGGATTCCGGGTCCGTGACAAGTACAATTTCACCATTTTCTTTAAATAGTAATCAAGCACTACCAAGGCAATCGTATTGCTAAATATATACCACACAAATATGAGCTTCTTTCTAAATTCTAAAGTTCTATCTACTCTAATATAATCACAACAAATTTTAAAATTATCTTCTCAGACGAATATATTTGTTTGAAAAGAATACTTAGACGTAATGCATGGAAGCATAGTAGTCAATACAAGTACATATCCAGGTTTACACAAACCAAAACTCAGAGTTCAAACAAAGGTTTCTACCATCTTCTCGAATATCTGCAAGGCTACGCTCTTCCCTCCCATGACAGCAGCAGTAGTGCAATAAAACTTAAGGCGTGCATAAGATTTGTCCACCAGTTTTGCTTCCATTTCAGCCAATTCTTCCAACTCTCTGCAATAGAAGTTAGTCTCTTAAGTGATTCACTAAAATGCCATACATATAAAACAAGTAAGAGGTTAACTAACCGAAAAGTCAAACAAGCAGTCAAGCAGATCAATACTCATCTTCTTTGAAGCCTTCCCACAATGACCAAATGCCAAACACAATTAAGCATGGATTGATCTAAACAAAAACTAATTTAACATGTAGCAGAAGCAACTATAAGAGGGATGTGATAACCTCCTTTTAGAGTCAAAATCCCGTAATGGATGGCAGCATAAGTTCCATACATATCTTCTATGCATGTAAAATTTATGTGAGTACAAAATAGAGTATGTAATATTATAATTCAACACTTATTGCTTAATATTAAAATTCAAATTAATATTACAATTCAATATTTATTTAAAATAAGTCCAAAAAATAGCTACTAAGAAATAAGTCACAACTAATTATCTCTTTCTAAAGCATCTATTTCCTGAGGCGCCTAAGAAAATAAGTCACAATGGAGTGGATTATGCCACACAGGGCAGTTGATGTCAATGTCTGCTCTGCTGTGAGGACTCCATCTGCACCACAACCAAATAAGCCCCCAAATAAGCCTTTCTGCTCAGTCACTCAAATGTACTGAAATCAACACCAAACCAAACTCAAACACAAAGATAATCTAAAAGGCAATTAACCTCCGAACTAATGTGAATAGCTAGCTTTCTCCGTGGAGCAAATGCCGATTGCATCAACTTACAGGAAGTATTAATATTGATCACATCCCATGAGGACAAATCAATCAACGATGTGTCAGAACTTAAGATAGCTTGGTCTACTCTCTATACAGTTGTTCTAACTTCTCACCCTATCTTTGGAGTATGCATTACTGTCATGATGCTGGGCTACAATGTTTTATCCTTTGTATTTTACAGAAAGTTAAGCCAAGTAAAAAATAACCGATATGCCATGAAGGTTAGCGGGGAAATGGATAAATGGTGAAGTGATTGACAGCCAAGAGACCAAAATTACCTCTCTAATCAGATTCCTATGTTCTTCCAGGAATCGACAGGGATAACAGATATTGAGAAGTGGTCCTGCCATTTCAATGGGGTTTCAAAAGTATTGCTGCTGCACGGTTCAACTTTCAAAAGTACCATATTTGTTTTTAGGAATTGTAATATCCATATTAATAAAAAACATAGAAGTTATCACATTAACTGAGAGAAAAACACACTGCTTATTGGTGTGCAAGATTGTAATGGTGTAGATTAGTTATGGAGAAAAAATATATCTGGAGTATGCATTACTGTCATGATGCTGGGCTACAATGTTTTACCTTTGTATTTTACAGAAAATAAACAACTTAAGCCAAGTAAAAAATAATCGATATGCCATGAAGGTTAGCGGGGAAACAGATAAATGTTGAAGTGGTTGACAGCCAAGAGACAAAAATTACCTCTTTAATCCAATTCCTATGTTCTTCCTGGAATCGTCAGGGATAGTAGATAGTGAGAAGTGGTCCTGCCGTTTCAATGGGGTTTCAAAAGTATTGCTGCTGCACAGTTCAACTTTCTTGGATTTTTCAGGAGCTGACCCGAATAGTTGTACAGTTAAGCTTCCACCTGATGAAAAGGACACCAAGTTATACTCAAGTAGCTTCATGAACTCTTTACATTCATGCCCTTTTTTTCTTGTGATCAACTCGTAAGCAAATATATCAAACAAGTCAAATATGAATACTTAGATCACGATAGTGCCAATCTAGATATAAAAATACAATTGTAAAGCAAAGAGCAAAGCAAAAAAGAAGCACCACAAGCTTACATAGTACAAGGTTAGCTCCAATCCATGCAACATTGTCCCATTTTTCACCTAGGAGGAACCAAGCAAAGGCAGCTCCCCATACTGGTTCCAGCCCGTAAACAATTGCAGTTTCGGTTGCTGAAACATCAGCCATCGCTACCATCTATACACATAGATGCATGTACAAGATTTCATAAATTAAGAAAGCCTTAAGAAGAATATCCTCAGAACTACTGTAAGGCTCTAAGAAGTAGGCTAACCTCTGCCCACAGGCATAACACCGTAGAAAAGACTCCAGTGCACAATGCTGGTATCCAAGGAAGAGAAGCCGGCGTATCCCAAAGCATGCCAAAAGTCCATGATTCAAAGCTGGAATCATGGGCATCAACAAAGCTATCTTTGAACAAAAACCAGAGTATCGAGGAGAAAAGCCACAACAAGGACCTGGTTGATAGATGGTTAGTGGGGCTTTTCCCATAGTGACCAAGATGATAAGAGTAGTATAATGGATAGCGGAGACTGCAGGTACAGATTCAATTATAAACCTCAAAGCTAAGAAGAGCCATGAACTTCTTCTTGTCCGTACTTCGTGATATTTGTTCTGTTCTAAGCATATGAATCCCAAAAAAAAATGTCTTTCTAGTATTAAAGACTTAATAATTAAGAATGAGAGCTCATTGATGTGGTTTCTAGTATCCACTGCTGTCCTCTTTTCTTTGATCTGCATCAGTATGTCTTGATCAGCAGCAAGGCAAATCAAGAAATACCATAAAAGGCCATTGCAACTTTAGATGAAAAAATCGCAGTTTTATTCACTTATGAAGGAAATTTCTTACTCAATCAGTTATAGAGACATGTCTATACTAATTGGTACCATATCATAAATTTCTGTATTAAACCACTTCATAGAACACCTCATGGCAAACTAATCAATCACCACAGAGTGTCAAAACTGTGGGGTTCAGCAAAGCAAAAGAGTAGACCTTTGTGCACGTCAGGCGCATCGTGATACATGGCCTCATCCTCAGGCACGGTGTGCAGCTCATCTGTTGCTCCTGCTGCCTCCCCGACAATACCTGCAGCATCATCAGGGTAGCGAACAACCACAACCGGGCAGACAGTGATGCACACAATAATCACTAACACTCCCGAGCCTCCCCTTCCCTCCCTTCCGCGAGGCACCACCAAATCCACAGCTTCCCATGATCATAACAGACAAGCCAAGGCGCTCGGCCTCGAGGCAGAGCCGCTCCTTCATGTCGTGATCCTTCACGACGTAGATCTTAAAAGGGATCTGCGCGGCGACCAGCTGCTGCGCCAGGTCCTGCGCTTTGGTCGATGTGAACGTGTCGAGGTCCTCCTCTCGCTTCTTCTGCAGCTCCTCCGCGGATGCCGCCTCGGCGCCCTCGGCGGCGGCCACGGGAGCGTCCTCCCCATCGGCGCCGGCTTCATCGTCAGAGACAGAGATGGGGATGGAGCCCCAGTCGGCGCTGTAGAGGATGGAGGTGGGACGCACATGGAGGAGGACGACGGCGTTGCCGGTAGTTCTGCACGGCCCGCCGGACGGCGAAGGCGTACTCGTCAGAGAAGTCGACGGCAAAGGCGTACGGGGCGGAGGCGGCCGGGGTGGAGGCGCGCGGGACGGAGGCGGCTGTGGCGGAGGTTCGCAGCGGCGGAGGTTGCCGGGGCAGAGGCGGCCGAGGCAGAGGTGCATGGCGGCGGAGGCGGTCGGGGTGGAGGCGCGCGGCGGCGGAGGTGGCAGGGGCGGAGGCGCGTGGCGACGGAGGCGTGCGGTGGCGGAGGTGCGCGGGGCGGAGGCGAAGGTGCGTGGCGGCGGAGGCGGCCAGGGTGGAGGCGGCGGGGGCAGAGGCGCGCGGCGGCGGAGGCGGCCGGGGCGGAGGCGTGCGGTGGTGGAGGTGCGCGGGGCGGAGGCGGAGGTGCGCGGCGCGGAGGACTGCAGGGGGCGCCGGATTGGTGCTACGGAGGGGTGGTGGCAGGGGATTGGGGCTAGGGTTCTCAGGAAACCGGGGGGGTTGAGGAGGAGGGGGGAGAGGGCAGACCATCGAGTTAATGTGAGTCATTAGATTAAACGGCAGATCATCACATTCATAATAACCATTAGATGTGTTAGATCTGAGGGTGCTAAATAATTTGTGTACAATATATGGGGTGGAGTTAGAAAAGAAAAACTCCCCCTTCTATAAGGTAGTATAGATAGAGCAAATTAAGGGAACACGAGCAAGCAGCTCAAGTGCAGAACCGAGAAAGCAAGAGCTGCAAAGAAAGCCTAATCGAATCACCGTTCCCTAATCATGTGTGTACCTTAGTGAATTTATCTCCCAGCAAAACCTGCCTCGCTGCATCCGCGCGCCTTCATCTACTGCGGGACTTTGCTCAGATCAGGAGGAGGCGAGCGCTGAGCAGTGAGCAGGCCATCGGGCTTCGGATGGGGGAGCGCCGTGACGCCGCCGGACATCACCAGCCGGCGGCAGCCGTGGGTTTGCCGGAGTTGAATATTTCGATTCGGGACTGGACTACTGGAGTGGAGCGGATAGCGACGAACCTCCTCCAATGCGCCGCTCCGGCGGCTGCTAGCAGCACGCCGCTCGGCTGGCCGGAGTGCGCCGCAGGCCCATCAACGACGCGTGCAGCCCATTAAGATCGCACCCGGGCCGGCGTTCAAAGCGTGAAGTAGTACATTCTACTCGTCAATGTTGGAACACGAGATTCCCCACAAGAAGGTTTAGGGATGAAGTAGCTACAGGGCGCCCTCTACGGACGGTGAAATAGAGTAACACTAACAAAAAGTAACTTTTCAACTGAACTTTGGATAGGAAAATTTACAATTACAATTACCAGAGGATTCAACTGAAGGCTATCAGGGTCATTTTTTATGACAAATAAAGACCCCTCCAAAAACGATGCCACATTACACAACTAAATTTGGCCGTTAATCTTTTATAGATTCGCTCATAACAGAACGCAATGCTTAGCACATGCACTGTGAATCTTCGAAGCTGCAGCCTAAAGACCCACATCAAGAATTGGAAAACAAGAGCAATTCACAATGCAGGACATGACCACCAAAGCAGCGTCAGCAACACATAGGATGAGCAAATTGCCCAAAAAGGAGGCAAATCCTCCCTAGGCTGGCGTTAAGCCGCTGTAGACGATGATCAAATGAATTATTCGAGAGCTTCATCCTACATAAGAGAACATCGAAATGTCAGGCCTGATCCAATTTGATGACCATTGGTTTAAGGAACATTGAAACATGGGGTTGCACAACCACTGAAATTAAGAAACCATATCACAATCAACACAAATCAGTTATTAAACCGTGTGTCAATCATGTTGTAGCAACACTTTGTGAAACATAGGAGAATACTAGTGTTTTAATAAGGACAGAAATAAACAGTAAATAAAGACAGCAATTCAGAATAAAGGAACCTATTTATCAATTTCAGCAAATGTTTGAATGATCTTCTCAACTTCAGGTGGTCTCTTTTTTATTGTAATTGAATGCAATCATGTAGAACTCAGTTGTTCACGTAGCGCTTTGGCATCTGCCTGCATAGAAGGTATCATACATCAATAGAAAATAAAAATTTATGAGACCATAGTAGTAGAAAAGTATTTCAAGATTAGATCAGACAGTTTTAAGGTCAATGGCAGGATTGGCCGATTCAAATTTTGAAAGAAAGTCAATTTCGACTATTAGAAGTCGTAATATCATATTTAAAGAGAGAATCAAGGTGTGAAGGTGAGAAAAAATGAGTAGTTATTAAAAGTCAGTTATGAGTTGTTTGCACTATGCATATGGGTAACTAAGAAACTTATGAACCTATACTTACATATAAAATTGACTGGTAAAATTTAAACTAGTTGAATATAAAATCTGGAACGCATAACTTTGTGTTCAATTTTTCTAATACAATGGACTGATGAACTTTGCAGACATCACTGACTAAAAACTGGAATGTCGAAGTTTGAAATCTCTATTGATGCAAAATTGGGGTGAGGAAGTTTTTGGAACTATACAGGATTATAATTGAGTTAAACACACTTGAAATCAAAATATTGGTTGTTTATATTGACTGTCAACAAAATATCAAGCATGTATTTGTGCACTAGCCACATAGAACAATCTATGCTTTATTAGAACAGTGCAGTCAATATTTTCCCGTAACAACATGGTATCAAACAGTATTTATATTCGGAAGCTGTTATTATATAGAAACGTAATATTACAAGGGATTTACCATCCTGACTACGCACTATTAGTCGATTCCCCAATAATATATGGAGTTGTTGACCCATTCTTAACAATGAGGTGTCAAATTCCAAAGCTATATGCATGGTTGCTACAATCAGACGAGGAACTGAACAAAAACAGTACGCGAAGACAACCATGCGCGAGCTCCACCCGTGTGCTCGGATCCAGCATCATTTTCGCAGAATATCATGTAGTATCTACCTACATCATTACTCTTACCGACGTTGCTTCTTATGAAGTGGGTTTAAATAATGATGTAGTCTGGGGAAAAATGATCTTAGACGAAGAATTGTAGATACATGAAAATCAGAATAGGAACGGTCAACAAAAAGGTAAAAAAAGGTACTGAATGAATCATGCATACCTGCATCTTTCTCTCCAACCATACAGCACAGCAGTACATCTTTCTCATTCCGAGGACACCGATCATCAGGCTGAGCTGTGAAGTGAATGATAGCCCTTTACCTCTTTGCAATCCTTTTTTCTCGGAGTGCAATCCTTTCCTTTGGAGATTTCATTTTTCCTAGTTGAATGGGGAACATGGTCGTCAAATTGGCTTCCCATGCTTTTTTTCTAAACGAACCATTAACTATTTTACCGTTCAAAGGGTAAAATCGTCCTTTTAACTGCCACTTAACGGTCAACGGCTGGTCAACTGACGGTAATGGTATATATGGAAGCGGTGCAAAATTCCAGTGGCATATTTGGAACTTCAATTTTTTCAGTGACATATTTGGAACTGGTCAAATTTGGAGTGGTATATTTGGAATTCTTTCAAGTATATAAGGTAGTTAATGGTTGCCATTTCTGCATTACCAATAATCTGTCTTTTGAGCGTGACTTTTGCACAGTACCCCAGGGTACGAGCGCACACAATCTCAACCATGAATACAAATCTCAAGTTGCATTCATGGTTGACAGTGTCTCAAGATTGTATTCATGGTTCAGATTTGGCGTGTGCTCACCCTTGAGTAATCTCACTTTGTGCAGTTAATTCTTATTAAGCTGTACTGTAGTTGAGCACATCATTAAAAATAATCTAGTGAATAACTCCATTTGGTTCATAATATCACTTGTACTAGCATCCCAAAATGTACGCCCTTTTTCAAAAAATTCTTTGGCCAATCAACAATTGAATGATCTGTTGCTAAGCTGTCAGTAGCTGCCGTGCTTAACAGTTCACAGAACCTAAAATTTTACTTTTAATTATGTTTATTTTGACGCGATTGAGACTCCAGTAGTTCATCATTGCCGGATGAAAATACTTTTGCTAAATTGCGTCGTCATACATTTGATTCTGCTAGTTACTATGTTGTGTCAGCTGGGCCCTTTCTTTTCAATTTTGTCCGTTTGCTCTGAAGCACTCGCTGGAAATTCGGCTTTTTCTTTAGGAACACCTGCAGACGCACAAACATGCTCACAACACCATACGCATACAGCGTCTATTGAAGAGTGGAGTCAGAATTTAGGGATTGATGATTTAAAACACTTATGAGTACAACCACCACCACTAATCACCCAAGTAACAACATGGTTCTCGTTGGAATTTCAGTTTATGATGAGTTCAAACATGATGACTCCCACGATAATTCCTTACTTTGTCTATATATTTTCTATATTTCCTCGGTATTATTCGTTTAATCTAACGTTTTGCCTTTTGTTTATGGTGTAGCTTCTCGATATTACTTTTCGTATCCATGAAAGTTTCTGGTAGCTATTCTCGTTTGAAAAATTACTTCTTTCTATTCTGTAGAATCTTCTTGGATAGGTTAGTACCCAACATTTTGCAGGCCATGGAAAGTGAAAAGGAAGGCCAGGACATTGGACTTGAACGATAATTGCTGCAAGAGTAAAGTCCATTGGCCGTAAAGCACTTGATAGCTAGTGTTTTTGCTGGTAAATGTTAAATTTGGTGGCTTTTCTATGTTTTGAAATTGACAGCTCGTGATCTCGTGGATTATATAACAGATTCATTAGTATGAGCATTTTATCTTTTGCCCTAATCATTTCGTGCTTAGTTTAACACACTTGTTGCTGTTCATGCCTCTGCGCTTGTGAGGCTGATGGCGTTTCAATACTTTGAATTTCCATTCTGCAAGTATTGAGCCCAACTGTTCTTGAGACTTTGCTTGTATTCGAGACTGCGATGACTATGTGAACGATTAATTTTGTTTCCGATTGTCAATCACATTGTGCATGCCGAATATTTGGTCTTTTCTTACTTTTAAGATTCGGAATCATATAAAAACCGTAGCTCAGGCCAGCACCCACGATGCTTGCGTACATAAGAAGAAAGTGTTACAAATCCACCGTAAAGAGTGAGAGCAAATATGATATCACCCCGATGACATGACAACATTTCAACAAAAATTTAATGTTAACATCCGGTGCCCAGATTTCTAAATTTATTTGATCATTGCAAATATCCATAAAAGTGATAAAAACCACTATCACCAAAATATGTTTTCGCAAGAGCAAGCCAAGATACACCAAAAGATTATCCATAAGGCAGCGCTAACCGCTGAGCTTGAAGTAAAGCTAATAATCACTATCTGAGCTTGGACCGTCTGAACGAGGCATATCAATAACATTAGTATAACCACCACCGTATGCGCGGCTGGTTGGGTGAACCATCACTGACTGGTAGCCTAAGCAGCCATAGCAATGTCCTAAAAATGGAAAAGAGTTTGCTCAATATTAACATGAGAAAACAAAGCCAACAATGAGATTGAACACAATTGCATCTGACGTAAACTGTATACACTTAAGTTTACATCCATTAATCTGGAGATACTTACATAATGCTAGCTATTTTATAATATGTGAAACTAATTGAAAGTGTCTACAGTTGGACAAAAGGAGATTTGTATTCCAAAAGTACAACCTGTCTTAATTGCTTCATCGTATTTGCATGGTAAAGCATCAGATTTGCAGAATATCTTATATGTTTCTGCAAGGTTTCTTGCATGGGTAAGTTCTTTGTTCGTACTGGTACCAATGTTGCTTTTTTTAAAGTTGGTTTAAATAATGATGTACTTTGGGGAAATTATCTTGGACGAATAATCATAGCTACACGAAAGGTTATTACAGGGTACGAATAAAGAAAATTCAACAGGAACAGTCAAGAAAAAAGGTAGAAGAGAGCTACTGAATGAAATCATACCTGCATCTTTCTCCCCACTGTACAGCACAGCAGTACATCTTTCTCATTCCGAGGACAGTAGTCCTAAAAAAATTCATTACCATTGAGTCACCTTTACGTATGGACAGCTGAGAAGCATACAAATCGACATCATGAGTGGCCCTGCGATACTGGTTTGCCAGACTAACAATCCGGTTCCACTGTTGATGATAGGGATGAAAATTTCAAAATGAGCTACAAATTACGAGTGGAACTGGTTGAAAAGACTTGCAATGCCTTGTGATACCAAACAAAACTGTCATCACAACGCGTTCTGGAAAGGAAGTAAAGGGCCTAATATGAATTAAAGCAACATATGATACAGAGAGCTCAAGAGGGACATGCCCCCACTTAGACCATCTCTCACAGTACTACTCAGCACGCTTCTCAAAGTGGCAAGCGAAGAGACTCCTGCTTCCACCGCGCTGCCGTAGCCCAAAATCGCTCCTTCGTCGTCGCTCCCAGCAATCGGTATGGACACTTAGCCAAGTGCCTCTCGTGTATCATTCCATTAATTACTCCACCTGAGCAATGATTGAGGCCGGCCATGCTGTTGTCGCCAACCCGACTCTCCGTCGACCGTGTTCACCGTGCTATGCATGCTAGAGCCTCACGCCCTCACCATGACCTCCTGGACCCCCACCACAGCTCCATCCTCCACCTGAGCTTCACGTCCGTCGCTGCCCGGACGCTGCACTGGTTGCAACCTGCACATTCACGAACCAAGCAACCATTTCCAAGCACAAGTTTTCGCAACTTGATCCAAGTCAGTCCAAAGATCATGCATGCATGAACGCCAACGGCCAACCGAGGTCACCACCTCACACACATGCCAACCGAGGTCATACTTCTCAAGCTACTAGATAACCCTGGATGAATAAACTGATAGCAGGCACACAGTCAAAATTTTAGAGTTTCTCTGAAGGGAAATCAATAAAAGGTGCAAAACCTCACATGACCAAAGGAAAGAGAAATTTGTCACCATTGTCATGTGGCAAAGAATCCAAAAGACAAGAAGGGACAATTAAGATGCAATTATGCTCTGCCTCACTTCATACTACCAATTTAGCTCTTGATTCCAACGTTTAGCTCTCAGAGTGCACACGCACATATTTTCTCGCCCACAATACGCTAAACTTTCTAGATTCACCTTTCTATGTCTCTCACTTTGGTAATGTAGTCATCAAGAAAGCCGCCCTCGACTTATGCATGAAGACCATAAGAAAGAGCATGTGTGCATGACAATGATTACTCCACAATTTTTTAGAGCTTTGAATATTGAACAAGTGAAGTCCATACAAATGGATTTGCCACAAAGCCATATCAAAACAAGTGCTAGGCAAGTCATATCAAGACATGTATGGAAAGGCTAAGTGCCAGCATAAGATGAAGCATTTTGAATTAATGATGATTTATGCAAAGCTTCACAAATGGCAAATTCCAACTAGAGATAATCTAGGATGATTAAGCCATGTCGAAAATGCTAAGCTAGACCACGAAGCTCGACTTGAACCTAAGCGAGCCCACAAAGTTCCAATGGGACCTAGTGACTGCCAAAGAAACACATCAACGCTTGGGCGTACCACAATGTAGTCACTCCACACGCATCAACACTTTGGTATTGCAGTTTTTGCAATTTTGGAATTGACACAAGTGTGACATGCAAAGAGGTTCCCACAAAGTGCAAAGTGGGCAGTCCGACAATAAGCATGTCCATCATCCAACCGCCTCCAGGTTCCTGTCTAAGTGCAATTGACAGGCCGTCCAGTAAGAATGGTTGGGAAAAGATTCAGCACACCACAAAGAACACACTTTCCGAAGTCAAAAGGATTGCTTGATAAAATTCACTTCCACACTCATCTGCACAAGGTTCAACCATTGGAACCACGGGCTCAAACTCAGGGTCAGCCTAGACTCAAGACCTCAACAGAGCACTTAAGAAATGACTCGGTCACAAAAGAGCAACTAAAGCAGGATTTTGCCAAATGATCCAACATATACAGATTTTCACTTCACATTGTCACTTTTAAAATTCAGCTAGCTTGCAAAGTCCAAACCACATATATCGAGGTATGACAAGACTAGCTAAACATGGATCTAGACATGGCAATGAGCAAAAGACAAGTGCAGCACTTCAATCTCAGAGCAATAAACAAAGCTCATCCGTTGGGTTTATGTGATTGTCATGATATGCAATGAATGATACATGAAGTACCAACCCCCCGAAGCAAGCCCACCATCCAACTGTGAGATAACCAATTGCAGCAACAACTGAGAATCGCTTGTAACATGAAACAAACAGCGCGACTCTTCCTAGTTCTGCTTCTCTTGCTGCAAAACGGAAACACCAAACTGTGCATTTTACAAGAAAAGGGGCGAGCACAAACTGTACCTCCAAACCAGTTGACTCCTTTTCTGAAACAATAAACCAGATGTCTTCTTGTTATCTCCAGATTTGACTCTTAAGGTAGATTCAAAGCAACTGAAGGATTCCAATTCTGAAACAAAAGATAACATCAGATTGTTAATCAACATTTTTATTCAAAAATGGCATATACAATAACTTTTTGTTAGCAGAAAAATTAAGAGCGAGAGTAATTAAAAATTGCATAAGTAACTAAAACAATAGTGAACAGGATGGAAGTGAAATACTCAAAGATTAACCAAATCAGCTGCATAACCTGCAAGTGTGAATTAAATTTCTAAATAGTGTATGGTGGTGATTCTGTATATACTAACCGATCTTGTACAGGACGGAAGATACAGGTCGAAGTCATAACACTTGGATCCTCAAAATATTGCATGGGTAATGGGTGAATAGAGAATCAATAGAACCCTGCACAGTAGGTAAAAACAAGTAAGTTGCGTTCATGATGTTAGGTAAAAACACAATGGCAATTGTAGGTAAAAACGAAGAAGGGAATGTTCTGTTACCTTGGATTAGGCTAAGCTCTGACTATTGGAACTGTTCCTCTAAGCTTGCGACACTGCCTTCTTAGCTCCTCGCTGGTGCCAACCTGCACATCTAATTCTCGCAGTGAACTGGGGAGGACGTCCTTGGGTAGCGACCGGATGGCTGGACAATCGGAGATCTCTAGTTCTTCTAGTGAGCTCGGGAGGCCTTTGGGCAGCGATTTGAAGGATGAACACCTCGAGATGATCAATGTTTTGAGGTTGGGAAGTACACTTGGTAGGGACTGCAGCTTAGGGCATAAAGAAATTCGAAGATTCCGGAGGGAGGTGAGGAGCTGAAGGGCCTCCTCTGGGAAGCGCTCCCAAAGGACAACTAACCTGGTGAGGGAGGAAGAGAGGAAGCGGCAGATGGGCACAGAAAGGTCATCCGTCCTGAGCTCCTGCAATCTGGAATCAGCAATCCCCGAGGGCTCCGAACCAATAAAGAATTTTGGGGACTTCAATACCTCTAGTGTGGTGAGGTGTCCTTGGGCGATGAAAGTCCATAAGTCCTCGCATATTAGATCCCCGCAATTGAATATCTCCAGGGTGGTGAGGTTTGTGAGAGGCGCAAGGGTCAACATGCCGTCCTCCAGGAGCGCAAGATGGAGCGTTTGCAGGGAGGTCGGGAAAGGGGAATAAGAAGACGAACAGGAGAGGAACTTGGGACAGTCCCGTACAAATAATGTTTGGAGGGAGTGCAAGCCTTGGAGCCCTCGTGTTGCTGCTGTCGTGCTGTCATCGAGTGAACTAGAGAGGATGCTCACCTCTGGGCAATACCAGATCTGCATCGTCTGTATTTGGGGAGGCAAAAGCAGCACTCCTCCTGCCGCTTCTTTTATTTCCTCTTCTTCCTCTATTCTAATAGCTGGAGCTGATGGAGACGGTGCACTCCCTCCAATCACTTGCTGCCCCGCCACACCCAGCCCTGTTACGTTCTTACAAAACCACAAATCCAACTGTGAGAGGTTCGGGCAATGGGTGAGCAGCTGTGTCAATTCCTTCCCACTAGCATTACAATGATTAATCCAAAGGTGCTCAACTGGAAACTGGTACCTGACATCGCTCCCGCTTTCAACCGCCCACATCGTTTTAGATATGCTAAGTGTCTTAAGAGATGCTAGCACGTGGAGGTGACCCAACGAAAGAGGAGGGCAATTAGAGACATCTAATTCTTGTAGTTCAGTTAAATTATTGAAATCCAACACGTTCCAGAATGCGCTATCCGAAGAATCGTTTCCACTTAACGACAATTTTGATTTAGAATCTCGATTGAAGTACGACAATAGTTCAATACTTAAACCCACTTGTTCTAACTCAGCAGAGCATACAGTGCGATTCCAGGGAATAGGAGGAAATGACAATAGGTTTGGACACTTTTTGATCTTAATTGTCCGCAGCTTCGGATATAAGGCCATGCTCACCTCTTGTTCAGGCCGATGGCAAGTAGAAAGGGAAAACGGCAACTCGGTTAGTTCTAGGCAGCCACTAACGATGAGTTCTTCTAGATGAGACATCAAATGGCAGGTGCCATTTCCACACCATTTTTTAAGTCTTGGGATGTCAACCAATTCTAGTCTTTTAAGATTCTGAAAGCCCTGGCCTACGACACAGCCTGTACACTCTCCACCATGCTCGTTAACCATGCACAGCTTCCCCAGAAGCGGAAGTATATTCCAATCTATATCTTCCAAATGAAGAGATTCCAAATTTTCAATGGAGAGTTCCACACCTAGCCATGCTGGGCAAGTGGCACCGCCATGCCCTCTAATGCATAGCTCGCGAAGATTGCTATGTGGTTTAAGGCTTTCAAGAATATGTTCTTCATCAGATTGCTTACTACCCCAATCTAGTATCAACCTGTGTAAGTGGCTTATGTGTGCTAACTGTGCTTCATCTGCTTCCGTTTTTGAATGTACCACTTCTAGATTATAAATGCCTAATGATCCTCTGAGCTCTGGCAATTGCCCCAATTGCTTTAATTCAAAACCATTTGTTTCTCTTCTGACCTCAAACCTCCTTAACTCTTGTAGTTTTTTTAGTTTTCCCACCTCAGAAATCAGAGAGTGAAAACGGTCATCTTTAACAAGAAAATGACGTAAATTTACAAGGTTGCTCATATTGCTTACCAAACCAAAGCGGCTTTGTTGAATATCTAGGACCATCAAGTGATAAAATCTAGATATATTACATTGTGGACTTTCTTTAGGAATGTTAACTCTTAAGTAGCGAAGGTGGAGAAGTTTTGAAAAGTTATGCAAAAAATCCTCCACATTATAGGATGCCCCCCCAGACAAAGAAATAACACGAAGGGCTTTGGCTTTCACAAATAAATCACCAAAAGTCTTCAAAAAACTTACATGGTATTCTCCAAATAACATCAAAGTGCGCAGGTTTTCAGATTTCAATCTTTTATCTAGTGTACTCAAGTCCCTCTTAAAATTTTCGAACGCCTTTTTGTCCCTGACATCTTTGTTATCTACAATGATAGACAAATGGCGTATAGATGCAGGAATATCTATCGACCTCACATTAGAACTATGTACACTAAGACATTCATATGATGAAACATTTATTGCCAACTCATGTAATAGGTCATGGATAACATAAAAAGGGCGACCATTCTCCTTTTCAACCGTTCTGAAAAATTCATGATTAACCAACTGAACCAAATTGCTCTGCCCAATATCTTCAAGTCTTTTGTTTTGATCACTAGTACCTAGTAACCCTAGTCCTATCCACAAGTGAATTAACTCTTCGCTTGTAAATTCGTAATCTTCAGGAAACAAAGCACAATGGGAAAAACATTGTTGTAGATTAAAAGGAAGATACTTATAGCTAAGCCTTAATGCTGGCATAATGTCATCATCATTGGGCTGAAATTTCCATTCTTCACTTTCTAGTATTATGTTCCAATGGTCCCTATCAAGTTGGCTTCTAAGTAACCTACCAACAGTTTTTATCGCAAGAGGGGAACCCTTTAATTTTTTTACTATTTTTTCCCCAATTTGCTGTAAATCAGCACGATCTTTACATGACTCTTGGTCGTCAAACACACATGCTTTGAAGAGAAGCATGCAATCTCTGTGATCTAGACGCCCTAGATTTATCAAACAATCCTTTGTCCCAACCATTTTTTCTACCTTCGGAAGTCGAGTTGTGACTATAACCATATTACCTGTTGTTCCTCCATTTCTAAACAGAGCTAGTAGTTTCTTCCACTCGTCCTCTTGGTATTCCCACATATCATCCAGGACAAGCAAGAACTTTTTAGATTGTAATCTTTTTTCGATTAGCTCGAGATCGCTAGCATTTTCCTTTTCATCAGTCCCTTTAGGGACCTGCTTTACAATCTCTTGTGCCAGTCCAGTTATATTGAAACCATGAGAGACACATATCCAAGTTGGAACATGAAAGCGACTCTTCACTTTGTTGTATATGTGTTGTGTGAAAGTAGTTTTGCCAATACCTCCCGAACCAACAATCGAAAGCACAGTAAGATTGTTCACAGTAAGATTGTTGGCATGATACTTACCATCTGTAATATCATGTACAGCATTTTCTATCTGGTTCTCCCTCAAGTATATTTTAGGCTCTGCAATTTGTGCGGTGGTTTTGGGTCGGTCCAAATGAGTTCTTTGGGCTGTGGTACGGTCAGTGCTGAATAGCTCCAGCCCAAGAATGGTAGAAACCTTAGCACATATGGGTTTGAGTTGATCTATGATGTCCGTCATCTTTCTAGACATTTCCACCCTATCAAACTTCAATTTTTTCTGTTGTGACTTGGATGACCATGCGCCGCAGAGAAATCGTCGTTCATTCCCTGGCATGTTGGATCCCAACACATCAGTCCTAGGAGCAGAAGGGGAAGAGCAGCATGGGAGGCGTTTACCGATAGCACGAGCACTCGAAGCGACGACCTCAGGTATGCACCCGCCGTCAGCACCCTGGTCTTGAGGTGGTGGTGGTGAGGATGTAGTCTCGTGAGCCTTTTTCCCGCCACATGAGCAAGCACAAGGGATGCATCCTTGTTTCTCATCTTCTTGCTCCTTGTCAGGATCACCATGTCTCCCAGCTGCACACGAGCACGAGGAGAGTTTGAGCTTACTTGCCACGGCTCGGGCCGCGTGGCGAGCGTTGAGGACGAGGCCTTGGACGAGACCCCGGGCATCCGCGTCGTCGGTGGTCTCCTGCGTCTCGTAGATCTCGTCCTGGATGCGGAAGTACACCAGCTCGTCCATCGCGTCGTCGGCCTTGTACGCCAGCTGCTGGAGCTCCAGCAGCAGTTGCCTCAGCGCGGGGCTCCGGAAGTCCCTGTCGCGGGAGTTATCCAGTATCCCCTGCGCGTACAGCAGCTCCATCTTGAGGTCGCGGATTTTGGTGCCGAGCTCCGAGCTGGCCGCCCACAACTTCAGTATGCCGTCGGAGAGGGGGCCCAGCGCCCTGCCCAGCACCCAGCTTACGGCGGCGGCCTCCATCCTCGCGTGGTACATACCTGGAAGAGGACATGATTTGCATATGCGATCAGTAATAAGTACCGAGCCAAGCAGCTCTGCATCTACTGTTGCTGTTGCTGCAAGAGGAGCAACAGAAGGTGTTGTACGCACAATTGGAGAGCGCGGAGGTGCACGACGCCGACGTGAAGGTGTGTCCAAATCTTGCAAAGGAACTCGGGAGAGCTTGGTATTGTAGAGAGGAATGCAATTCTTTTTGTGGAACTAGAGAGGAATTCAAATCAATGGCAGATGTGAAGAACTTGATGCGTAGGAGGGGGCTATATATAGACAGAGAGACCTGAGCAGAGCAGCTACGAAGTCCGGGTCTTCAACGGCGGGTGGAGTCCCGACGCACTAAAATTGTTTACTCTATCCTTACATCAGTGAATGAAGATATTTCCTCAAAAAAAAATTGTTTACTCTAGATACACGTGATAGTGACAGTGAGTGAGCCAAAGGGAATATTCTTTCATTACAGCCATAACATGGCGAACCCGTTGAAGTTTCTTTTTTTTTCTTGGTAAGTTACATTTTTCATGATTTTAAAACTAAGAAAACAAGTTTCACCCTTTTTATGGATCTCGATTCGTACAGACGCACGCCACCACATGCAACCATGAGCATCAACAAGAGATTAAGCTTATCTCTACTACTTAAAAAATGCTTAAGGTTCCCTTTCCTGCCACTCTGCCCATGCTTCGTCCGCCTGCCTCTCGCACGTCAGCACCGTAATCACCGTAAATGGCTTGCTATCCCGCAACCGCCGCGCCCCCGCCTTCCCTCGGAAACCTCCCTCGCGCTTGGAAGGTCACTTGCCGCCGCTGCCACCGCCGCCGCGTTCGACCTTCCCGACGCCGCTACAGATCTGGAGGACACACGGGTGTTCGAGGAGGCGGAGCCCCCTCCGGCGGCGCCCCCCACCGCCGCCACCGCCTCGGTTGCCGCCGCCACCCCCGCCTTGGCTCACCCTGCCGCCGCGCTACCCCTCCGCCTCACACTGCCGCCGCCCCACCTCGGCAGCCGCCGCTGCCTCGGCTCCCCCGACCGATCTAGAGCGGTGGGAGTAGGAGGATTGCGGGGGACGGGGAATGGGAGGGAGCGGAGGGCGGGTGAGAGACGGGATGGGGTGGCACCAACGTCGGCTGCGCACAGAGAGAGGGAGGGAGGAGAGGCAGAGAAGAGAGAAGAGAGGGGAGTGGGGATCAGGAGGGGGAGTGCGGTGAGGATGAAGGGGATTTGGGTCAGGCCGGGTTGTGTGGGGGGAGAAGGGAGGGTTAGTTTTGATCCAGTGATGAGATGAGCTATTGAGAGGAAAATTGAGAGAAATTCCCATATTTTAAAAATTAACAAAATATAGGTAAGAGGAGCAGGAGAAAAAAATAGTTGTTGTAAAAATTAACAAAATATAGGTAGGAGTGATTCGGTGATTACCGGCGATTTTACAACTATTTTCATCAAGAAAACAACAAAAATTCCGGCGATTTTCATCGAGAAAACAACAAATTTCAACCGAATTTATCTGGTGATTTAATGGAAATTTATCCGTTACAAAAATTAGCTGTTAAAAAAAATAAGTTAGTTGCAAGATATTAATAGAATATAGGTGAGTAGGATATAGGGAGTGAGATTTAGGTAGTCGGTTGGAGCACGAAGAGAAATAGAGAGGGAATCTTTTGGTGAGGCTTGCTAAATGAGGGAATAGGGAGTGAGATTTGGCAACTCGGTTGGAGTTGCTCTTAGGGGAGTGGGGTGATTTGGGGAGTGTTTTGAGGTTTTGTTTAAGTAGTAGAGATAGAGATTGTAGTATTAGTAGATATTTGCATTGTAAATTTAGTAGTAGTATGTATCATTTTAATTATGTTACAAATTGTTTTTAAAGTCTTCTTTGTTTTTTCCTTACAGATGGATTCTCCGACACCATCCAGTCAACGTACTCCTTTCAAAGACCTGTCCAACACAGGTAATATTGACATAAGTAACATTGATCATATAATGTGTAAGTGTACCATCTGACGCATAACAGCTAACTACATTGTGTATTTTTTTAGGTGCCGTCGACATTACTAATGGAGAGGGACCTACAGATGCGAAACAATGCAAGAGGCAACGTGCTAGGGAGCGATATGCGCAAATGGATAAAGAGAAGAAAGATGAACTACTTAAGAAGTGTCGTGAAGCCTATAAACAGAAGAAAGCTCGACCATCAGTTAATACCCAAGAGGCGCGAAATAGTCCTTCTGCACTCTCGCAACTACAAAGCACGCCCGTTGTTAAAGGTGCACTTTATGATGAATGCAATTGAATGCAAGGACATAAATAATTAATAGCGCATTAACTAAATGTTTGAAGTTTTTTTATTATATAGAAATGAATTTAACTATGTTAATAATGGCTGGGTTTTGGAAAGTTTGGATGCAATTCTGTTAATAATTCATGCCTTATGGAGCTAAATGTGTGAAGTTGTTTTGTTATGTAGATATAGTTGACATGAACAATTGCAGTAATGATGGACCCACGTCATCCCTCATTCAGCCACAACCCATAGATCCCACAGAGCAGAAGAGGTAGCGGGAAAGGGAACGATATGCACGGATGAGTACCGATAAGAAAAATGAACTACTAAAAAGACAACGTGAAGCCCGTCAAAAAAGAAAATCATCGACATGGAACAAGGAGAATGTGGTTCCTGATGAAGATAACGAATGGCTAAGTAGAAACGACCTGTACCAGAGGCAATCAATTCATATGCCATCTCAAGGGCAAGAAATCTTCCCGATTGGTATGAAGGCAACTAATTATTGGTTAAACATGGATGCAATTCTGTTAATAATTCATGCCTTATGGAGCTAAATGTGTGAAGTTGTTTTGTTATGTAGATAATATAGTTGACATGAACAATTGCAGTAATGATGGACCCACGTCATCCCTGATTCAGCCACAACCCATAGATCCCACAGAGCAGAGGAGGCAGCGGGAAAGGGAACGATATGCACGGATGAGTACTGATAAGAAAAATGAACTACTAACAAGAAAACATGGAGCCTATCAACAAAGGAAATCATTGGCAGGTAAGGATTGCACATTTAATAAAAAAAAATATCAATAATAGCATGTAACAATATTTTGATGATGTCTCCACACCAACATGCACTCTTACTTCTTAGCATTATCATGTCATTTTATGCGTGCAAAGGATAGGGCACGTGTAACGCCCCGAATTCCCAAAACCCAAAAATTAGGGCCTTCAAAAACTTTTTGGTTAGATAACGCTAACCGACGTGCCTCGATAAAGCTTAATGTCGAGTCATTCCAACCCCGAAGTTATTTATGTCAAAACCATTCGCCCTCGCATCCCCGCCGCGACAGCCTGAAGCCGCCGTCGCAGCCAGTTTGCTCCGCCGCGTCAGCCCAAGGCAGCCAATGCCGCTGCCACGCTCTTGCCACGGCAGCTACTACTGCCCGTTTCCTCCACCGCGGCAAGGCCACTGCCACCGCCGTTGCTATCCTATTCTGTCGTGACAAGCCGCTCCTGTCGCGACAAGCTCCTGCCGTGCCACCGATTCCCCGCCACAGCGTCTCTCAATGACTACCGTCGCTGCCATGCCTCTGCCACGGCAACCCCTCCCCTGCCGCGGCAACGCCATGCCGCTGTTCTTCCTGCCGCGACAGCCAAATCCTACGGCGGCAAGTCTTTTTTCTACCGCGGCAACACCGCGACAACATGTTCTCTGCTACAACTTTACACATATACATGAGCATATCAGTGTTCCTCCTCAAACCCTAAATGACCTCTTGTGTCTGTTCCATCTGTATCCAACCCTATATATGCTAAAACCCCAAGTGTATGTGTACACACGCACTCCAGCCGATAAAACCCTGAATCGACGAATATCATAAAATGTCGCATGCACCGTATTCATCGGAGCACCTGCGGTACCTCACCACCAATCGACCCTAAGTCGAGATGGATAATCCACCGAGGATTCCGTATACCCTCCATCCCTTGCCGCACACCCGGAACCCCTTCCAGCCCTCGATTTCTTTCCGTCCCATTTAAACCATTTCTCCAGAAACCCTAAGCGCGGGATCTAATATTCCTCAGCTCCTCCAAAAATCTTGAAATAATTGTGGAACCCCTTAGCGATATATTGAACCCAATTAGGTCATAAAATAATAGGACCCGATTCGAAAACATTTATTTACAAAAATATAGGCATGCATAGTTTAGAAATCGGGATTAACCATTATCGAGCGCTGTCGTTAAAATTACCGCGGCGCATGAGATCTTGAATAAACTCCCAATCGATCGCTGTCGAAATCTTGGTAAAGTATTTTTACCATCCCACTCAACCTAGCCGTTCCCTTTATTTTCTCAGGCAGCCCACGTCTCATCTCCCTCAGTGAATCTTCGGTCATTTCTAGCGATGGCATGCAAGTTTTGCAAAGGAATCGGAATCTTGTCGGTGCCTAACTTCTCCCATCTCTTGGACATATTTTCTCCCGCACCAGTGGCAAGGATTGATGTCTTGGCCAGGTCATTTCTTCCAAGGTACACTCAAGCCCTCGCATGCACATTTCGACTCCCTCCAGTGCCAAGTCATTTGCATTGACCTCTGTTTCCCCAGTGCATTTCCAGCATACCCTCCTCCTAGCTCCCTGTTCTGCACCATCGGCCTAGCTCCTCACTGAGCTGATCCATCCTATCTCGCAGTACATGCAAGACGTGTGGGCAACTTCTAGAATCTCTGCCTAACCTTGCTGTCACTCCCTTGCCCTGTAGCCACAGTCGAGCTTGGAACTTGTCTCGTCGCCGGCCGTGTAGCGGAGCAGCGCCGCTCCTCTTTTCTCCGACAACGTCCCGTCTCGAAGCCAAGCCAGCTCCAGCAGCAACCATGAGCAGCTTAGCCAGCTCACCCCGAGCAGCTCCGGCCGGTCGTGTCCCGTCATCGCTTTCCCTGTGGCCACAGCCAAGCCCGGTTAGGTCCCATCCCCGAGCTCAGAACCACCCCAGCTCAGTACGAGCTTGGGCCTTCGGTCCCGTCGCCGGCCATGTAGGAAAGCAGTGCCTGAGCACTCCAGCTGCCGCGCCTATAAAAGGAAGAACCAGAGGAGCTCTTCTTCCCCAAACCGCATCCCCCTCCCTTCCCCTAGCTCAAACAAGAACTCACCTCCGGCTCGATCGGTTCTGCCCCCGCCGCCTCGGGTTTGGCTGAAATTCCAATCGAGAGCTTGACCTCACCAAGATGCGTCGGCGAGTCCACCACCTACAACCGAGCTAGAGCCCACTCACCTAATTCCCAGGTCCCGCGCTAAACCAAAGCTCGAGCTCCACCGGCCACAACCGCTCTGGACCTCGCCGCCGAACCAATCGGGAACGGATAAAAGGATTACTCCGCTGTCGGCAAGGATTCACGCCGTCAAGTGCACGCCGAGCTAGGAAGCTGGCGCCGCTTCTTCCCTTGGTCGCCTTCCACCACCGGCAACTGCCCTGACCCCGCCGCTCCCTCACTCGCCGTCGACGACGAACGACCCGAGCACCTCGCCGCCAGTCCCCACCAACGAGCCGCCGTCCGGTGCCCCGCCATTCCTAATCTCCAGCTCTTGCCGCGCCTCCATTCCACCGCCACGACAGGGAAGCCACCTGCCCCGCCGAGCGTAGCTCTGCCGCCGCCTTGCCTTGAGCCGAACAGTCGAGGAGAGAACTGACCGAGCAGGTGAGCTCCTGGATTTCGCCCCGAGCGGATAAGCCCTCTGGCTGAGTTGCAGTTTTACCTCTTTAGAAGCATAATTAATTTGCTGAGCCGAGCTGCCGTTCCTTTATTTTAAGAGCATCTGTAGTCGGCCAATCGAAGCACCGCGCCCGACCAGTGAAGGCGCATGCGCTCGTTTCCGCCTCCAGCTCATTAAAAGCACAGTTGTGCTGTCGGGAGCTCACTAATGCCTTTTTTTTATTCGTTATTCCAGAATCGGGTATCATCAGTAGCTGATTAAAACCCTCCCTGGCCAGTCTTTGCAGATTCTCACCGGTTCCAGAAAGTTAAGGAGAGACGCTAACTTTGGTCCAAAAGGAATTAGGAGTTGAGGCAAAGTTTAAGAATACTAACGACAAAGATAAAAATTAAGTTATTCCTGATCTATTCTTTGATTCAAAATTGCACACACTCAATATATGAAACCTTCAGCCCGTAAAGGTTTTAAACCTTTCCAGAACACTAAAAATATCTACGACACTCCGTAGCTTGTTAGGATATAAGTTCTCAAATTTTTAAAATGGAGTTATTATTCTTTCCTTAGGGTTGCATGCAGGTACTGTGATACTAGTTTCTAAAACCCTAAAGTATTTTCAGTGCGTGTTAACCCGAAAGCAAATGCAATCTAAAAGTTACGCCATGCTTGTTCCTTTAATCGGTTCGCCGTCATTTTATGTGGTATGCTTGCATATGCCCATCGTCCAGAATGTTTATTATACCCATAAACCTTAAACCCTAGTCCCACTAAATCGGACCGAAAGCTAACCTCGCCAACCTAGTATCATCATCTGCTCGTCATGCATGTTATCGGTTTTTATTGGAGTTATTTGGATTTTCCCTTATTCGATGTTCTTTCGGCGCGTAGTTGACGGAGCGACGTACGTGCGCCAGGAGGACCAGCATCAACCCGCGATCAGAGCAAGAGCGAGAACTGCCAGGCAAGCATTCCCACTTTGATCATGTTGAATCCCATATGTGTGAACTCATAATTATATTGTTTGCGAACTCTGCATGCTATGTGATTATAAACGATATTTTATGTAGGAATAGTTATTCCCATTAGTTGCACGATAAATAGGTCTGAGTATCCGACCCTTGTAACCCTAGGTATAATAGTCGGTTGTCCCGCGACCGACAAAAGTATTAAGGTTATAGGCTTTAGCCGCGCTTAGACCGCTGTAGTCAAAAATAAGTTTTCCGATACTGATAAAACCCCATTCAGGATATGGGAATAAAACCCTCGGATAACGTGTGTTACTCGGGGTGATGTTTAAAAGAATGTTGTCAAAACATTGAATGGAAAATTGGAGATGATTTGGATTCGGGCGAGAATGCTAAGGGTAGCCTGGGGCTGTAGAGGAATTGAGGATGGCACGATCGTCCGGGACGGTCGTGGGTTGAGGAATGGAGTCTCGCTCGAATCAGTTAAGGACCGAGCCTAAGTGCCGCTAAACCGGTTCCATTACCGTACGTCCACATGTCCTTTATGGGAAGGACTTGGCTTAGTACCCCGGCAAGTATTAGGGTTTGGACCCGTGGGAAGTAGGGAGTTAGTGCTAGGTGTTTTAAGTCCTAGAGGATCCACCTACGCCAGGCGGGAGGTGCTGATACGACACAAAGGTGGAGAGTCCCAATTTGGTGTCCAGGACATGCAAACTTGGGTATTCACCTAGCGGGTCCAACTCTAGTATGGAAGCGGGCGAAGGTCTCGTTGTAACCACCCTGTTAATATACGTCGCGAAGTATTCCCAGGGTGACTTACATCTTGTGGGTAAAGCCGTACAACCTCTGCAGAGTGTTAAAAACTATTCGAATAGCTGCGTCCTCGGTTATGGACATGAACTGGCAAGGCCACACACTGGTTAGACTAAGTTTTGGTTGCGAAAGCTGGGGAAAGAGATTAAGGACGTGGGCATGATGTGTCCACAGAGGGCAATTTACGCTACGCGGTTGGTAGCAAGGAATTGCTGGAGGAAAAAGGCTAGCCGTGCTATCCAGGATACCACGGGCTGAGCCAGGGGCACTCGCTGAACTATCCAGGATAGTGTCAGTGGGGCGTTAAGTTGAGAAGCCAGTCCTACTGCCCAGGGTAGTAGGGACTGAGCTGTCTCAATGGGTGAGATGATGAGGTAGCCGGGTCTACCTCGGGAGAAGTTTTTGTTGTTGTTCTGATTTACCAGAATTTACAAACTGCTTTGAAATCTACTATTCTAGTATTTCAACTAAGAACTTACATTTCCGCAAAATCAGCAACTTAGGTTAGAGCTATACCTTGATTAAACCCCTGCATGAAATATTGTCGTATAATCTCTCCGGTGGGAATAGCTTGCGAGTACATTCAATGTACTCACCTGGCTTGTTGATTTGGCCAGACGAAGGAGACATCAGATCCGAAGAAGAAATCACGATCGCAAACGCTAGGGCGTAATCCCAGTCAGTTGCCTGTCGGGTATGGCATACTGATGGGCCACATTCCGCTGGATTTCCGCTGCAAGATTTTAGCCATTGGGCTACAGGTATCAGATTATCGACCTTTACGGTCTATTTAATTATTTACGTATGTATGACAATGATATACAGGTTAACTCGTGTGTATCGGCTACTGATCCAGGGACCGGTACAGTAATCACGAGGAAGTTCCCGGCTTAAAAACCGAGGGCGCCACAGCACGCTATGCCAATATAACTCCTAAGCAAAAGAGTTCAAAGAAGGCTCTCCGCGCGTTAGGGCGCAACACTCTGAGCCAAGAATCCATAGCCATGGAGAACCCATCGTATATCCCTGAGGTTGTTCATATTAATGTGGATGCATCTGGTCCTCATGGCTCCGTAGTCACACATGATTGGTCTATTCCCGAGGTCAACGGAACCCCCATTTATATCCAATCTGCTTCAGAGCAAATGTCAGGTGTGGAGACCCCTAATATGGATGTTAGTAATATATCACGGAGAAAACATGTAACACCTGGAGAAAGCCATGCGTTGCTAGGTCTCCGAAACGAAGCATTCTACGCAAATAGTAAGAAGCATGCGACTGCATCGGCGGATGAAAACCTGTCGATGACCATGGAAGGCGTCAATGGTTCTGAATGGCCAACACAATCAGTCGTCATTAACAATGGTAATGTTCATATCTTCATTGTTGTAATGCTCGAATATAAGTCGTTAACAATTGTAATGATCATACTTTCATGCTGTATTCACAGAAACTACGTCTCCAACGCCCGAGATTGTTCAAATACATCAAACACGCTCACAAGCCAATGATGATGGTAATTTTTTTGATTATATTCATTCCACGGCCTATTTGAAACATGGGCTCATAAATAATTATACGATAGGTGACGACGAGGGCGCCATATTGGAGGAAGACTCCGAAGATGAGGAAGGTTACGTGTTCGCTAGACAAGGTAATTTGGTCATGTTCCACGTCATCGCGTGTATATATTGTGCATGTTTTTTGGACTCATGTTGTTAACTACCATTTCAGAGGAGGACACCGATGAGGATGTCGAAATGGATGAGGTTGACGATGACTGTGTTTCAATTTCAAGCGTCCCAGATCCCTACGACATGGTGTACAGCAAAATCCCAACAGACACGCACATGCTAAAGCCCGTTGAGGACTGCAAACATTGTGGTGCAAAGAGGTTCGAGCATGAGTCCAAAGGGTTTTGCTGCCGTAATGGGAAGATCAAACTAGCCAACCCAGATACACCACCCGAGCTCATGAGGCTTTGGACGAGTGCAGACCCTGATGCTATGCATTTTCGCGACAACATCAGGTTTTTCAATGGGCATTTCTCGTTCACCTCACTGTACTGTCACCTTGATAGTGATACCACTAACACATCAAAGCATCCTATCTACACGTTCCGTGCCCATGGCCAAATGTACCACAACATACGGTCATTTGGCAGACAAGATGGTTTGGAGCGCAGTCACCTAGAGCTTTACTTCTATGATGATGACCCCAGTTTAGAGCACAGGTATCGTAGCTGCCGCAAAGAGCAGTGCGCAAAAGACAAAGATGTAATCACACAGCTGGCCAACATACTTCGTGGAAACCCATACTCTGAACATCTCCGAAGTATGGGACAGGTTGAGGATGTTGATGACTATCATATAACACTAAACCTTGACCAAAGGATGGATCAGAGAAGATACAATGCACCGACCACTTCAGAAGTAGCCGCTGTGTGGGTGGAGGGGAGCGAACGCCGAAGACAGTTCGAGAATAGCGTCATCCTGCAAGGGAAGAATAGAGATATATATGGCATCCGGTCCTATCATGGATGCTATGATGCATTGTCCTACCCTCTATTCTTCCCTAGAGGCGAACTTGGGTGGCATACCGATACCCCGAAGGAAGGTGTGCCCTATGATACTGTTATGGCAGCTCGTGCAGCTCGTCTAGCTCGTGGTGATAATGATGATGATGATGATGCAGGTTAGTGTTCAAATTAGTTATTACATGTGCAGTCCATACTTTGCAATATGATCTCCCGTTTACAACACCACTCATTTTCAATTCTCCGTGCAGCTTCTGGAGGCAGACTATGTGTGTCTGTGCGGGACTACTACTGCTACAAATTTCAGATGCGTCCTGGGATATTCAACCCGATCCTCTATGGCAAGCGTCTTTTCCAGCAGTTCGCGGTCGACACATATATCAAGATTGAGAACTCCCGATTGGACTATATATGGGGTCATCAAGATACGATAAGGGCGAACCTGTACCAAGGCTTAGTGGACAGCTTGCATGCCGGTGAGGGTAGGGCGGACGCTGTTGGAAAGCGTACAGTGTTGGCTACGTCATTTATCGGTGGTCCACGGGACAAGAGGCGTCGCTACATGGATGCTATGGCCTTGGTGCAGAAGTACGGCAAGCCAGACGTCTTCCTCACAATGACATGCAACCCAAATTGGGATGAGATCAAGCGCGAGCTCTACCCTGGTCAGACACCTCAGGATCGTCCAGACCTCGTTGTGCGTGTTTTTAGGGCAAAACTGGAGGAACTCAAGAATAAGTTGCTTCGGAAGGACATCCTGGGCAAGGTGAGGGCCTATGTGTATGTGGTGAATTTAACCATATATGACAGCTGATGCCTATAATGTCTGGAGTCAGAGGGAAAGCCAAGGAGTCCTCCTCCTGAAGCCTGAGCAGCACGTCTAGCAGGTCCTTGTCGTCGGTGGTACAGACGAAGCCGGCAGCTCGCGCCTCCTTGCGTTCCTCGATGATGTCTGACAACAGCAAGATCTTCTGGAACAATGCGGTGACTGCGGCAACCAATAAATATTTTTCATATCTATTGGTATTGAGATTTCTTTAACTAATGTTTTTCATAGCTCCGTAGCAACGCACGGGCACCCTACTAGTGTAGTTTAAAGATTGATAAGATCGTGATGGACAGTTTTTTGGAACACTTGTTGGCCGCAAGAGCTTGTCACATGGTGTCCAACTGGCGCTCCTGCCGTGCTCTTGACCGTTGCCATTGCCGATATCTCCTCTTCTCCTACTCAGAATGCGTAGGTGGAAATTTGAATTCGATTAAGAATACATCAAAGACTTAGACCGTGAGTTTTCAGTGATTACCTTAAAAAATGGAATCACATGGATGAATGAAAGGAGAACGTGGAGGGGTATTCATTTCTCCCTTACCCTCTTACTGACCCTCCCGAGATTCTCTCCCTGTCCGCAGATCCACCGGCCAAAGTGGTGATAGAGATTTTCTCGAAATCATCAAGTATTTGTATCCGATTTTCCTAGACGTGATATCTGCGATTTTATTTCCCATGAATAGCTTTGTAATAACAACTAGGGAGAATTAGATATATGTCACTGCAAATAGGTCGAAATAGAGAAGTACCATTACTATTTGAGGCCTCCTAGAAGTGCCATTAAAATTTAACAATACTTAGATATATGCCATTACGAGCGTTTTAAAATATTTTCAGTGAAATACAGCCCCATATCTCACACGTATCTACGTTTTGGTCGAAAATACCCCCGCTGACAAACCAATCTCTTCTTCTTCCTCCTCAAATTCTCATCTTCTTCCCCCACTCCACCCAACTCCATTGGCAGGTGACCTCGGTCAAGACGTTCCGCGCCCACCCCGACCGCCTCCTGCCCGACCGCGCCCTCGTCGGCATGGCCCAGCACTTCATGCGCTCCTACTCCCACCTCCTCATCCGCACCTGCCACCGCCGCCGCGTCCACGCCATCGGCGGGATGGTGAGCGCGCGCTCCCGGCCGGCGCAGAGAGAGAGAGAGAGAGACAGTTCCTCCCTCACGGGAGCAGCCACAAAGGCAGCCAACGCCCATCGCCACCCGCACGCGACGCCGCGTGCCTTTAAAGAAGGCGCGGCGAGCCATCTTAAAGATTCCCACCGCCCCTCGCACTTGCGGCACGAGGTTGCATTGATCGGTGCTTTTGACTGTTCCTTCTTGCAGAAGAGCTTGCACGCGCGGCGCGAACCGAGGCGGGGAAATGGCGGTGCTCGCGCGGCTCGGCGCTGTTATGGTGGTGTTCTTGGCGGCGGCGGCGGCGCTCGTGGTGGAGGGGATTCTTGACCCGGTGGACTTTCTGGCGCTGCAGGCGGTGCGGAGGTCGCTGGACGACATGCCGGGGTCGTCCTTCTTCGACGGGTGGGACTTCACGTCTGACCCCTGCGGGTTCCCCGGGGTGTACTGCGATGGGGACAGGGTGGCGGCGCTCGCGCTCGGGGACCCGAGGGCGGGATCGCCGGGGCTGTCGGGAAGGCTCGACCAGGCGCTGGGCCGCATGTCCGCGCTCACCGAGCTCTCGCTCGTGCCTGGCCGCGTCGAGGGTGAGCTCCCGGCGTCCCTCGCGTCATGCTCGAACCTCCGGTTCTTGGCCGTCAGCAAGAATCTCATCTCCGGCCAGATACCGGATGGCCTCGGCGCGCTGTCCAATCTCCGGACGCTCGACGTCAGCTTCAACCAGATCTCCGGCGTCATTCCGCCGTCCATCGCCACGTTGCCGTCCATCACCAACCTCATCCTCTGCCACAACCAGCTTACCGGCGGATTTGATGATTTCCTCGCGCTGGGGTTTTATCCTGGGGAGATTTGATGATTTCCCCCAAACTCGACTAGTCTTAGATTAAGCGTTCTTAAGAGTGGTGATGGGAGTAAAAAAGTGCAGGAGATTGACTGAGAGCTTCGTGTGTCGCAGATCCGAACTGGGATCGACCAGCACGAGCGTCAGCCACAGGCATAACTTAGGCAAGGAGAGAAACTCGGGAAGAAAAACTGTTGGGGAAGAAGAAGAAGATTGGGGAAGAAAGAGATGACAGGTGGGGCCGGGGCCCATGTGGCAGAGTCGCACAAGTCAGTAAGGGCATTTTGGTCCAAACCGTATATATAGTGTGAGATACGGGGCTGTATTTCCCCGAAAATAGCCCAAAACTCCCGTATGGCATATATCTAATAATTGTCAAATTTTAATGGCACTTCTAGAAAGCCTTAAATAGTAATGGTACTTCTACCTATTTGCAGTGGTATATATCTAATTCTCCCTAACAACTATGGTGCATCTCTTTTACCCTTAGCTTCTACTAATATAGAGCAAATTAAGGGAGCACGAGCAAGCAGCTCAAGTGCAGAACCGAGAAAGCAAGAGCTGCAAAGAAAGCCTAATCGAATCACCGTTCCCTAATCATGTGTGTACCTTAGTGAATTTATCTCCCAGCAAAACCTGCCTCGCTGCATCCGCGCGCCTTCATCTACTGCGGGACTTTGCTCAGATCAGGAGGAGGCGAGCGCTGAGCAGTGAGCAGGCCATCGGGCTTCGGATGGGGGAGCGCCGTGACGCCGCCGGACATCACCAGCCGGCGGCAGCCGTGGGTTTGCCGGAGTTGAATATTTCGATTCGGGACTGGACTACTGGAGTGGAGCGGCCGGATAGCGACGAACCTCCTCCAATGCGCCGCTCCGGCGGCTGCTAGCAGCACGCCGCTCGGCTGCCGGGTGGCCGGAGTGCGCCGCAGGCCCATCAACGACGCGTGCAGCCCATTAAGATCCCAGCCGGGCCGGCGTTCATGGCGTGAAGTGTGCATTCTACTCGTCATTGTTCGAAGACGAGATTCCCCACAAGAAGAAGAAAAGGTCGGGATGGAGTAGCTACGGAGGCAACCAACGGACACACTCCCCGCATCCCATAGCATAGCATGGCGCCGCTTCTAGTTTTTTTCCTTCTGGTTTTCCCCCTTTTCCTTTTCGGTTTCTTCCTTTTCGGTTTTTTCCCTTTCCGGGAAGGGAGGTTTTGGGGGGAGAAAGTCTGGGAAAAGCACTTTTTAACACTGCAGGAGATGCACTTTTAACACTAACAAAAAGTTACTTTGCAACTAAGTTTTGGATAGGAAAAATTACAATTACAATTATAGAGGATTCAACTGAAGGCTATCAGGGTCATTTTTAATGGCAAACAAAGACCCATCCAAAAACGATGCCGCATTGCACAACTAAATTTAGCCATTAATCTTTTCTAGATTCGCTCAGAACAGAACGCAATGCTTAGCACATGCATTGTGACTCTTTGAAGCTGCAGCCTAAAGACCCAAGAATTGGAAAACAGAACTATTCACAATGCAGGACAAGAACACCAAAGCAGCACCAGCAACACATAGGATGAGTAAATTACCGAAAAAGGAGGCAAATCCTCCCTAGGCTGGCATTAAGCCGCTCTAGACGATGGTCAAATGAAATACTCCAGAGCTTCATCCTACATGAGAGAACATCAAAATGTCAGGCCTAATCCAATTAGATGACTATTGGTTTAAGGAACATTGATACATTGGGCTGCATAACCACTGAAATTAAGGAACCATATCACAATCAACACAAATCAGTTATTAAACCGTGTGTCAATCATGCTGTAGCAACACTCGGTGAAACATAGGAGAATACTAGTGTTTTTAATAAGGACAGATGTAATAAACAGTAATTAAAGACAGTAATTCAGAATAAACGAACCTACTCATCAATTTCAGCAAATGTTGGAATGACCTTCTCAACTTCAGGTGGTCCTTTTTTTCATTGTAATTAAATGCAATCATATAGAACGTCAGTTGTTAACGCAGTGCTTCTGCATCTGCCTGCATAAAAGGTAGTACTACTCCACAGTACATATAACTCTGATATTACCAAATGTATATTACTCCCTCCGTCCCGTTTTATAAGGCGCGATACAAAAATCGGGATGTCCCCAAATGTAAGGCGCATTGCAACTTTCGGGTGTCTTTCTTCCCTTTTTACCCCTCCAACGCAAGCGACCGAAGCGACCGAACCGAGGGAGAGAGGAGGCGCGGGACAGAGGGGGCAGAGAAGCGCGGCGCGCCGACGGACGGCGAAGAGGAGCGGCCAGAGCCGAAGCGGCGGCGCGCGCGCGTGGCCGCGCTCGAGAACGTGACCCACGCGGCGGCGACGGCGAGTGAGGAGGACGACGCGGGCGAGCCCGCGGGCGGCTGCGACGGGGGGTCGTTCTCGTTCCTCGCGCGGAGCTTCTCCGCGGTGGAGACGACCCCAAGTTCGGGTCCTTTAACCCCGCCGCCGCCGAGTTCGTGGCCTTCACCGGTGGTAGGGCGGCAGCGACGAGGAGGCGGAGGCGCGGCGGAGGAAGAAGGGGAGGCGGGGCGGAGGGGGCGAGGAGGCGGAGGAGGCGCGGCGGAGGAAGAAGGGGAGGCGGGGCGGAGGGGGCGAGGAGGCGGAGCGGCAGAGAAGGCGGGGGGAGGCGCGGGGCGAGGAGGCGGGGCGGGCGGGGCGAGGAGGCGGGGGCGACGCGTGGGGCGAGGAGGCGGGGCGGGCGGGGCGACGAGGAGGAGCGGCAGAGGAGGCGGGGCGAGGAGACGGGGGGGGGATAGGGGGGAGGCAGGGGCATGCGGGGCAACGCGACGCTACGTTGGTATCCGCGTGCGGGGGGAATACGCCCTATAATAAGGGACGGAGGGAGTACATACTGAACGAAAGGCTGTGTTGGTTTGCGGGAACCGGGAAGACTCCCTGATTGATCCATTTTATAGCGAGCTGTACGCCTGCGCTTGGCCGCTTCAATTAATTGATAATGCCCCACCAACCACGAGAGAGGGAGAATAAGGGGGTGTTTGGTTGGGCTTTTCAGCAGCTTTTCACTGGAAAAAGCTGCAGCCCAACCAAACGGCCAGTTTTTCAGCAGCTTTTGCCAACGGTAGCTGTGGGCTTTGCAGTGTAAATTCAGCTGTTTGAAAAAGTTGTCTTCTGCCAGCTTTTTACAATGTGTTGAAGCTTCAGTGCTCATTTTTCAAAATGTTGTAGATGATTTAGATCAACCAAAAGTCATATGTTCACTTTCTCACAGCCACAGCAGCTTTTCCAGACAGCCAGCCAACATCAGCTTTGTCAACAGCTACAACCCAACCAAACAGGCCCTAAAGTACATGTATGCGAAGCGCCTTGAAGCCCGCGAGGTCGCCGGCCATAGCGCGAGCTCTGAGGCTTTGTTTCACCCAACGGGATGCTTGCCTGGTGGCCATTAGTTTACTTCATTGGCGGCCATTAGAAGTCACCTGCACTTTCATTCGCATGCGCCTTCAAGACCAGCGCGAGATCCGAAGCCGAGTATTGTTTTTGTAGTCTTGCTCCACGTGATGCTTTACTGCCAGCAACTAGTTTAGTTTAGTTCATCTGTTTGCCAAACATTTTCGTCCCTTGGGAGTCACATACTCCCAAGGCGCCGGCGCTGACAGCTTCTTAGGGCAGTCCCAATGCTCCAACTCAACTGTCTCTTAAACCATGCCACCTAGACAAAAAGTTTATGTGGCAGGGTAGTTATGGAAGAAAGAGAAGGAGATTGTCTCTTAATTTGGAACCAGCTCTTAGCGGTGTAATCGATGTAAATTAATTCTTGAGTGATCCTATGTGGCTCATACATGTACTACTATGTACTAGAACTATGTCACAAACAGGTTACAAGGTTAAAAATAGTAGTATAGATCATAAAATATAACAAATGAAGATGTTTTAGATACAACAATAAGATACAACCCATGAGAAGGTTGTATCTAAACAGTTATTTAATGCAATAAGATACAATACATTGGGAGTGCCCTTATGGTTTGTGAGGTGGGAGTTTTGTGGCGTATACTTAGGAAGAGCCATTGATGGCTCCTTTTATAGTGTTGGTGGCAGTCTGTATTCCAGGCCAATTCCAAAGGATGAGACGCAACTTAATTTGTTAATTGGAGTGCCTCTTGAAACTATTCGAAAGGCCATACGGGGCCTCCAAGAAGATGCTTTCTTTCTAGAAAGTAGATGCGAGCCAACGAATTCAAATGAGGCGGCTATGTGATGGTGGTTGTGGGATGCGGCCGGTGAGCAAGGAACAATTAAATACAAGGACTTGATCAAGTTTTGTCAACGCGGCCGCTGTTCAATAATTAGATGGTCTTATGTTTTAACACAGGCCATGGTTATTATTGCTTGGAATGGTGGCACACCAAGTGATATCTTTGATGTTGGCGTATTTAAGCAGGTTTTGAGCATATTTATAACTGCTGCAGTTTTGAAGCTGGCTCAAGGTATTTTGTCAAACTCCTACCATCTCTCCCTCTTCTCATGGATTGGGACATCCAAAATAATTTGGTAGATAGCTTAGTTTTACATAGAGAACTCTGCCATGCCAATTTAGCTAGCAATATTTCGTTTCTGAGCGCTTTTGGTGATAAAGCAATAAGTACTTTCTCTACCTTCCCTGCTCGGGGGAATACCCTGAGGCCTACTCTAATGCCTCTCTACACGCTTGCTTTTTGCCAACAACCATTGACAATCTTGATAGACAAAGTTTGCTAACGATAACAAATTTTAGTAACATGAGACCGAGGTATATATGTTTAACCACATTTATTTTAGTAAGACTATATTATATTTCTATTATATATACACCAATGCAGCAACCCTAGACATTGTATTTGGCTGGAAAGCAAGAAGAAGCATGTCGTTTGCAAGAAAACTGCGAAATGTCTTGCAGTTAATTAGTATCAGCTGCTGCATGGGTTGTGATTTTACCTGTGACATGCATATACCTGGGCGAATCCTACGGGCCTTGCAAGGATATTAAAAGGTTGGCTTGGTAATGGTCAGAATCAGCCATCATCGTACATTTTGGCTGTCATTATATACTCGGCACCAAACATGCTTGCGGCTATGCTATTTCTTTCCCATTTCTCAGAAGGTATCTTGAGAGTTCAAATGTTAAGGTCATAACATTCATGATGTGGTGGTCTCACGTAATTTTCCATCTATTGTTTTCTGTTGTTAATTACATGGTTGTGCTTGTTGATGCATTTTTCCAAATATATCTGCAGCCTCGATTATTTGTTGGCAGAGGAATGCATGAAGGCGCATTCTCCCTCTTCAAGTATGTTAAAAAAGTAGAAATACATTGTTAACTCATCTTCACACTTAGTTTACTGTTAGACTTTTTCTAATCACTAAGCATTGTTGTACTGATAGGTATACCATGTTCTGGGTTCTCCTTTTAGCAATGAAATTGACGGTGAGCTTCTATATTGAGGTACCCAATCATTTCTTATTTGTTCTACATCCATAGCTAGATGCTGCACTTGAGAATCCTTGAACATAAAGTTTGTTCCGTTCCTGGTATATTTTAATTCTTATAGAATAGAAAATATCTCACTATGATTTCGAAGTATATTTGTTATGGAATTTAATCGTTAGAAAACAGAGAACGTATGAATCAAAATGGCGCATCATTTTGTTTGTTTTCAGTGGTACCCTGGTGTTGAAACTTGAAGTACGAGTAGAACGCCTACCCCTTTACGTGGCAGCTTAAGCTTAATCTTTGCTTTATGTGGTGGGATGGGAGTTCTGTGGAACGAAAGGGTGTGTTGGTTTATGGGAAGAGTCGCTGATTGATCCATTTTTATAGCGAGCTGTACTCCTAGGCTTGGCCGCTTCAATCAATTGATAATGTCCTCACCAACCACGAGAGAGGGAGAGTAAGGGCGAGCTGTGGCCGTTGACAAAACTATTGTTGGCTGGCTGTCTATAAAAGCTGCTGTGGCTGTGGGAAAGTGAACATATAGCTTTTGGTTGATCCAAATAATCTACAGCATTTTAGAACATGAGCACTGAAGTTTCAATACATTGCAAAAAGCTGGCAGAAGACAGCTTTTCCAAACAGCTGAATTTGCACTACAAAGCCCACAGCTACCGTTGGCAAGTGAAAAGCTGCTGAAAAGCCCAATCAAACACCCCCTAAAGTACATGTGTGAAGCGCCTTGAAGACCACGAGGTCGCCGGCCATAAGCGCGAGGTCTGAGGCTTTGTTTCACTCAATGAGATGCTTGCCTGGCGGCCATTAGTTTACTTGATTGGCTCCCTTGAGGGCATCGATCTGCACCTACAATTAATTAATCCTACTGTCAAAAATTCAGAAGTACAACGGCTGTAGGATCGATGGCTTCCGACAGGGGGGGGAGGGGTGAATGTCGAATGTAAAATTCTTCAAGTTCTTTCAATTAACCCTCACACACATAGTCACAAGAAGACTAGTATGATCAGAGTGAAGAAGCAGTGAAAAACCCTCAAAAACTCATTAGTGATGTGGAGCTCGTCGATAGCTTCGAAACGAGTCCAAGTACACCGAAAACGGAGTCCGGATATAAAAGTTACAGTCAAAACAGCGAACACTGCGCAGCCTGATTTGGCTACCTGGACATTCCAGACAAGATTACCCGGAGTAGCCCAGAGATTCAGGGGTAGATTGTCCAGATACTCTGGGGTATGTCCCGAGAGCACTGAAATTTCCCGGGTAGGCCGGAGATTCCGGGGTAGAGAGTCCGGACACTCCGGATGTAGTCCAGAAACCCGAAAACCCTATTTTTCGTTGGAATTTTTGCTCCGGTTTAAAATCCGTCCAACCAAAAGAGATGAAACTTTGCAGGAGGATCAAGGTATGTCTTGTGACTATGAATCAATCGTTGATCCTCATAGAAACGTCTCAAGACATAGCCTTTTTCATGATCTTCCTAGTTAGCCCTAGATCTGTTTGTTATTTAAATGTGCAAATGCATGCAACATTGCGTATGAGGTGTGTCTGTCTTCCACTTGATATCTTGCATGTAGTATTACGCCGTCCTCGCACTACCAGAGCACTGCCACAACCTTTTGATCTCGCGATCGACGGCTGTCAGCGCGCCGCTCCGTAAGACGACGTTGCACACGTCTGCCGTATAGATTTTCCCAATGACCATCATGCCCATATAAAATGACGTACTACAAATATTTAATTTCTAAAGCATTAACGTGGGTAGAGAGTAAAAACATTACACTAATTACAATTAATTTTTTTAATAGATAATTATTTTGAAATGGATTTGTGCATTTCAAAAATTAAAATGAATGAATTTCAAACTAATTGGGGGTCCTGATTTAGGACGACCCGCTGCTTCCCTACTAATAACACTGATTTAAGATTTGTATAACTATATTAGGGAGGACATAAATCTTCAATGCTTAATTCCTATTTCTCCCCAAAGCATCTCCCATAACTGAGATTAGATCAGATTAGATCAGAGAGTTTTAAGGTCAATGGCGGCATTGGTCGATTCAAATTTTCAAAAAGAGTCAATTCGATTATTAGAAGTCCTAATATCAGATTTAAAGAGAGATCAAGGTGTGAAGGTGAGAAAAAAATGAGTAGTTATAAAAAATCAGTTACGAGTTGTTTGCACTATGCATATGGGTAACTACGGAATTTATGAACCTATATGGGTAAATAAGAAACTTATGAACCTATTCTTACATATAAAATTGAGTGGTAAAATTTAAACTAGTTGAATATAAAATCTGGAACGCATGACTTTGTGTTCAATTTTTCTAATAGAATGGACTGATGAACTTTGCAGACATCACTGACTAAAAACTGGAATGTCGAAGTTTGAAATCTCTATTGATGCAAAATTGGGGTGAGGAAGTTTTTGGAACTGCACAGTATTATAATTGAGTTAAACACACTTAAAATCAAAATATTGGTTGTTTATATTGACAGTCAACAAAATATCGAGCATGTATTTGTGCACTAACCACGTAGAACAATCTATGCTTTATTAGAAGAGTGCAGTCAATATTTTCCCGTAACAACATGGTATCAAATAGTATTTATATTCGGAAGCTGTTATTATATAGAAACGTAATATTTACAAGGGAATTACCATCCTGACTACCCACTATTAGTCGATTCCCCAATAATATATGGAGTTGTTGACCCATTCTTAACAATGAGGTGTCAAATTCCAAAGCTATAGGCATGGTTGCTACAATCAGACGAGGAACTGAACAAAAACAGTACGCGAAGAGAACCATGCGCGAGCTCCACCCGTGCTCGGATCGAGCTTCATTTTCGCAGAATATCATATAGTATCTACCTATACATCATTACTCTTACCGATGTTGCTTCTTATGAAGTGTGTTTAAGTAATGATGTAGTCTGGGTAAAAATGATCTTAGACGAAGAATTGTAGATACATGAAATCAGAATAGGAACGGTCAACAAAAAGGTAAAAAAGGTACTGAATGAATCATACCTGCATCTTTCTCTCCAACCATACAGCACAGCAGTACTTCTTTCTCATTCCGAGGACACCGATCATCAGGCTGAGCTGTGAAGTGAATGATAGCCCTTTACCTCTTTGCAATACTTTTTTCTCGGAGTGCAATCCTTTCCTCTGGAGATTTCTTTTTTCCTAGTTGAATGGGGAACATGGTCGTCAAATTGGCTTCCCATGCTTTTTTTCTAAACGAACTTCCCATGCTGATGTAACCTTCTTGTGAACGTGGGTCAGTATGCATCCTGCAAAGCCAGCGAACTCTAAGAGAGATAGCTGCCTTGTGGAGATGACGCACCCCAGTCCACCATATCTGAGCGGGCGGCACACCTTGGGCCAGCTGACGTGGCAGTGACCCCCCTGTTGCCTGTTCATGAAGATCTTGTCGAACTGCTTTTGCACCTTGTTGTAAAGACCGAGCATCATGTGATACACCAAAAGATTATCCATAAGGCAGCGCTAACCGCTGAGCTTGAAGTAAAGCTAATAATCACTATCTGAGCTTAAACCGTCTGAACGAGGCATATCAATAACATTAGTATAACCACCACCGTATGCGCGGCCGGTTGGTGAACCATCACTGACTGGTAGCCTAAGCAGCCATAGCAATGTCCTAAAAATGGAAAAGAGTTTGCTCAATATTAACATGAGAAAACAAAGCTAACAATGAGATTGAACACAATTGCATCTGACGTAAACTGTATACACTTAAGTTTACATCCATGAATCTGGAGATACTTACATAATGCTAGCTATTTTATAATATGTGAAACTAATTGAAAGTGTCTACAGTTGGACAAAAGGAGATTTGTATTCCAAAAGTACAACCTGTCTTAATTGCTTCATCGTATTTGCATGGTAAAGCATCAGATTTGCAGAATATCTTATATGTTTCTGCAAGGTTTCTTGCATGGGTAAGTTCTTTGTTCGTACTGGTACCAATGTTGCTTTTTTTAAAGTTGGTTTAAATAATGATGTACTTTGGGGAAATTATCTTGGACGAATAATCATAGCTACACGAAAGGTTATTACAGGGTACGAATAAAGAAAATTCAACAGAAACAGTCAGAAAAAAAGTAGAAGAGAGCATGATAGGGATGAAAATTTCAAAATGAGCTACAAATTACGAGTGGAACTGGTTGAAAAGACTTGCAATGCCTTGTGATACCAAACAAAACTGTCATCACAACGCGTTCTGGAAAGGAAGTAAAGGGCCTAATCTCTCCCTAATATTAAAGGACGGAACGTTTCTTCGTTCGTCCGTCCGTCACACCACCCCCCCCCCGCCCCGACTTGAAAAAACGAATCCAGAAATCGGATCGGAGCAGCGGCAATGGAGGCGCTCTACTTGCTGGCCTCCCTCACCTCCACCCTCCACTCCCTGCTCCTCCTCCTCCGCCTTCTCCTCCCCATCCCTCGCTGTCCCGCCCCGGCCGGCGGCGGTGAATAAGGGGAGCGAGAAAAAAAAGGGAGAGAAGGAAGAAAAGCTTCGGAGCTCGGGATCGGGATCGGCGAGATGGAGGTGGGAGCGAAGGTGCCGAAGAAGGCCGGTGCGGCGGGGCGCCGGGGCGGCGGCCGCCCGAAGAAGAAGCCCGTCTCCCGCTCGGTTAAGGCCGGCCTCCAGTTCCCCGTCGGCCGCATCGGGCGCTACCTTAAGCAGGGCCGCTACGCGAAGCGCGTCGGCACCGGCGCCCCCGTCTACCTCGCCGCCGTCCTCGAGTACCTCGCCGCAGAGGTTGGGCCACGCAGGCACACGCACCCGGGTACACCCGGACCAACCCGCCACGAGACTAGCCTGATTTGATTCGCCCTGCTTCCCGGCGGATCTCGGTGCGGCTCGTGGGAGCTCCGAGGAGCGTGAGCCAGCGGCGGCTGCGAGGACGGTGCCCGTGTCGCCCGCGACGGCGTGGGACGAGGCGGAGCGCGCCAAGCACATGGCCAGGTGAGTGACGATCCCTGTCGCCCTTCGTCTGTGATCGATGCTGCTTATTTCGATTCACCCATCAGCCATCCAACATATTCTCCCGTCAATGAGCACAAGATTTCCTGCATCAGCATCACATAGCGGCAATCAGTGCCCTGAGCATTAAGAAGTATACAGGGACGAGTGAATTAAACATCAACCTTCTTGCTTCTGTCCGGAGCCTATCGTTAAGCCGGTGCGTCGTAACAGATAGGCAATTGAGCATGTGCTTGCAGAGATTACAGTCCCTCGAGAGACTGCAAATATCAGATTGCCCTGATTTTGATGTATTACCAGATGATGCCATGCTATCATCGTTGAGATCACTTGAGTTAAAAGGATGTCACCCTATGCTTATGGAGAAGCTACGTGATAGGACAAGCCCTACGTGGGCAAAGATTTGCTCAATTCCCCGACTACACATTGAGTGATTTCAAGGTGCCTTTTACTTGGAAAACTTTTATTTATAATTTCCTTGGTTCATTGCATTGCAACTGGAATTTCTTTCCCTTGTTCTCTGGAAGCAAAGGGATATTTTTTGGAGGGTAGGAAAGCAAAGGAACTTGTTTCTATTATGTGCCCTGTCTTTTTCCCTTCCCTGGCTTCGAATCGGTTAGATTTCGTGAATTCCGTTTTGGTCTGGCAACAGGTTACGAAACCAGTCCAATTTTGGGAACTTTATGAGATTCTAGGCTTATACTTCTTTGGCATGAGCTTATTGTTGAGGATATGAGATTTTCAGATAATAAGGGTAACTTAATTTAGCAGCGTGATAGCAAAGTTTTATTTTATTCTTCTCAGTCTCCTTACAGCATTATTAGTTTTAGAGGTGTGCTTCCAATTTATATTCATGATGTTTGGAGTTTAAATGTTCGACCTCGGATTTATCTTTTCCTGTGGCTAACAAACTACTCATCAACCATATGAAGCTAGCTGTGTTATCTGCAATGAACATGAGTGTATTTCCCATTTGTTTTTGTTTCATTGTGTTGTCAGTGAAGTCTTTTGGCATCAGATTGCTGATTATTTTTATATTGCTATTGGTGAAGACTTTGAACCAATAGCTCGCAATTGGTTATGCAATAAAATAAATTCAATCATAAATGCAGTTGTAGGTTTGTAGCTGCTGTTTTACGGAGTGTGTGGAAAACTCAAAACAATATGATTTTTTCCGATCAGGAAGAGAAGAACATCAAGACAATACAGTGTGGAGTGCTGACGCATTTAACACATTGGTAAATGGTGTTCCAGGTATCAAAGTTGGCGAAACTGGAGAAATATCGTGGTTCTGTCGAAGTGATACTGAACTTTGTGTTGATGCAAGGCTCTGGCAAGTCTCCGGTGAAATGCTCAAAGACAGGAGGAGGATAGCACTGGAGATGCAACTGGCATGATCATGCTGTTGCCATAAGCTATGGCCTCCGCCGAACAGCCGTATGATCACACCGCGCTCCCTGCACCCTCGCCATTTTCGCCATCCTGGCCCCTGCTGTCGAGCCACCGACAAAGAGCAGCCAAAGAACAGCTGTAACAGGCAGTGTTTAACGAGGGCATGCACTTCTGATTGCAAATTAGTTCCCTTATTGGTTTTTCTTGATGAATATTGGTGAAATCAAATGTTTTTTTCTTGGATGTATGGTCATTGATGAATTCCCTTTGGACGACTTAATTGTTTGATCTCTCTTTGTGTTTCAGCGCCACTTTAATCCGATTTTTCTCAGGTACAGGCGCGAGGAGCCGAAAATACAGGCCTGGGAGAATCGCGAGCGGCGGAACGCCGAGTGGCAGATGAAGATGACAGAAGTATGTGTGAATGTACCATCCATTGATACCATACTTGTGGAGTAGTGGTCTGTTTTAGAAAGTTCAAACAGAATCATCTTGGTTGTAACTTGCAAGTTGTAAGATATGTTGTATCACCCACTTGTAGTTGCTAAGCATTTCAGTGCCTTAACAGTAACTGTTTAGGGACTAAAAGGAGACTCCTAAACTATGGTTATGTTAAGTCTCAGAACAAATGATAGGCCGAGACGTCTTAGTGAAATAATGGACCAACAATTCGATATCCACATGAGCAGATGCTCAAGGCCTGAGTTTAAGCGAGCCATTAGTAAATGCATGAATTGATTAGGACAAGGTTTCTCTTTCTCCTGGAGAAGTACAGATCTTAGTCAATATCCCAATTGTCCATAGACCATGTTCCTGTCACATGACTGTACTGACTCATCAACCATGTGATGTACATCATATGTGGACCAGAATCCAATGAGCTAATTAACATTTTAAGTGTTATATTAACATTACTTACTTAGTGGAAAAAGTTTTGAACAGAATCTGTACACTGACCCTTGATGTCAGCATGTGGAGACTGTGTCCAGATTTCACAAATATGGCATAATTTTGTCATGGCATGCATGCTATCCGAAGTGAGCATCCTAGGTTACAGTTGAATCTCTTAAGTTGACTGCTGTACCAAACTACTACTAACCGTTCCATCTTAACATGACCATCTAGAACAATAGCTGCATCTATCAAATTCCGAATGGTCTGACAGTTACACCAGATTGTTATGACCTTTTTACAATGAACTTGGTATTCACTCTTTTTTTTGACCAATTAGGTTCTTCACTTTTTTTATGGCTGGTAAAATGCACTGACTGATAGGAAAAGTGAGATTCTTAATTATTTAATCTTGTTTTTATCAGTGACAACTCGCTAAAGTGTATCCAAAACTAAAGGTTAAAGCAATGCTGCAATCTGCATTGTCATTTCAAATCGCCAGAACCATGCATCGCTTGTGCGTGCGCTACGTACCGTTCATGACTCCCTGGGTGTAGGAGCACTGCCGGTAGGGGCCAACCTCATGGCCAACGCCGACCAGAGGCTTCTGATCCTCGGGGATCTTGAACAGAGACGACGGCTTCCTCGACGGCGGCTGCAGGTACTGAGAGCTCTTCCTGGCGCCGACCTCATGGTGGTCGTCGTCGTCGGCGGCGGTGGCGGTGGTCGGCAAGAGCGGCTTGATGAGACCGGCGATGATCTCCGGCGGCGGCTTCCCCCGGAACGAGCTGCCAGGAAGGAGTTGGACAGCCTGCTCAGCGTCGGTGTGCCCAGGAATCCGCTCAGGCTCGGTGACTGCACGCTACTATACATGTCCATGGACTGCCTGTACGTAGCACATACAAAAGGAGATCGAAATTGTTAATTCGTTGTGCCTTCGGGAACATTCCGTAAAATTGGAACGAAGATTGCATAGCCCCTGCGCAGGATGACACGCACAAAGAATGGAAATTGTTAGTTCTTACTTGTTACTAAATGTTGAATATCTCCATGGATTGATTGAGTTGAAGCGAGTATAATTTTTTTTTGGAGGTTGAGATCGAGCAGTAAGAACAAGAACTCAGCAAATTTTTATGGGTCTCCATTATTTCAGTTACTGGCAAATCTATCTACTGTATACTAAAAATAGAATATAATGGAAAAAATAAAATCATAGTTGTATCTAAACAGACCACATTTAAAAGACAATTGTAATTGTACCTAATAGATGGTTCAATACAACAACTAACGGGCTGACTCGCGATTTGAATTTTAATTTTTTATACTAATCTAATATTACACGTACGGATAAAAAATAAAAAAATAAAAATATTTTTCGTATAATTACACCTTACTGAAAAATGAAATCGTGAAAGCTGTTACAGTTGATGTAAAAGCTGCAATACTTTAACCGCTCGCATTAAAGTATTGCAGCTTGCACACATAGCAGAAGTCGTGTCGTCGTGCATGCAAAAAGGCACTACTGGATGACAACGAAATGTAACACAACAAAAAAAGGAAAAGAAGAGAGAAGAACTCGCTGGCTGCAGCGAGAGGCACCAGGCACCACGCTACGTACGCACCTGTAGCTTGCGGCCACTGGTGGGTGTAGGAGCGGGCTGGGCGCCGCCGGCCGCGTCGTCCACACCCGCGGGCTACCGCACCCCGCGCCCGACCCCGGAGTCCGTCCTCTACTCGCTCCGAAGCCTCTCCAAGGGACCCCTCCCTCCCTCGCGCCTGACTTCTTCAGCCGCTCCGCCGCCGCAGGCCACCCACTCGGCTCCTCTGCCTACAACCTCATGCTCGAGTGCGCTCCGGGGGCTTGGGGAGAAAAACCGAGCCGCTCCAGTTGACAATGGAGAAGACAACGGTGAGCTCCAATGGCGGAGGGCGGAGGTTCGGGGCGCGGTTGGCCGGCGAGGTGCTTCGGGGGGGAAGACGGCGGGGCGACGACCTGCGAGGAAGCAATCCAGCGGCGGCGACGTTGGTCCGTCGGTGGCGGCGTCCTCCAGGGAGGAGAGGCGCAGCCGTCGGATTGAAGCGGCGGGAAGCGGCGGTCCTGGGCTCGGCCAGGAGGCCAACGGCTCGGCTGAGGTGGAACGCGGCAGCGATGAGGTGCTGCAGTCGGCGGTGACGTAGGGGAGCTCCAGGGGCGCGCGGTTGAAGGCGGTGGTGATGCTGAGGGGCTTCACAACGGCGGCGGCGGGATTGGTGCCGAGCAGCAGCAGGCTCCACGGGCGTTGGTGACGGGGGACCCGACGGGGAGCTCGGCAGTGCCGCAGCCCCGTCGGTGGCGGCGGTGAGCTGGGGACGCCGGCGGCTTGGGGAAGGAGGCCCGGACGATGGCGAGGGTGGTGCTCGGGGTGAAGAGGGAGTGGCCGCTGGGTGCTTTAGAGAGAGCGAAGAGTGTGGCAGGGGACTTTGGAGAAAATCAGCATGGGAAGGGAAAAAAAAGGGAACGGGATGCTGCTGACTACGTGGAGGGGAGGAGCTTGTTGAGTGGGTCCCGCTGGTTGGTAAGAGCTTTTTCTTATTTCCTTTCTTTGCTATTTAGAGTTAGATTAAGAAAAAGAGTTCCAAAAAGAAAAAAAAACCATTTTGAAGATCTGTAAAAGTTTATAGGAATACTCCTAAGGATACTCCTCAACCTTTATTAGTTTAATGAATTAAACTTTAGACTATCGAAATAGCATTATTGTAGTATGGTTCAACTTAGGAGTTGAACTGCTATCAGCTTGAATAATTCTTTAAAAGTTTTGTTTTAGCCTTTCCAAGGTGAATAACTCTTAAAGCAGAAAATTTTACAAGATTTAAAAAAGACACTGCTACAGAATTCATTTATGCAGACGGTTCACAACTTACATGTGAAACACTTTTCTGAACCGTCTGTACTAAAGTGTCTGTACAAATCGTAATCTGTACAAACGGTTAAACGAACCGTCTGTACAAAAATATTTGTACATGGTTCGTCAAAAAACCCATCTGTGATAATCATTTTCATAGATGCTCTGTTGCTGAATGGTCTGTGATCTCGTTGCGAAGCCTTTGCATGTCAGCCCCTTCATGGTATGACCTCAGTCAAGTATGAAGATATGATCCAATAGAATATGGCGAGAGCTGGGACTGGGACTGGGACTGGGGCTTCGCCTTTGCGGCGAGGTGGAGCAGCGGCAGGAGGCGCCGGCGGCGACCTAGGGTTTCTCTCCTCCTACTTGCGAGTCGCGAGACGAGTTGTCCGGTTCGATGAGTTGGGCTTAGGCCTAGGCCCATACTAGCATGTCAGGCCCTGATTTTGGATTTTTTTCCTTTGTGGCCGTTGGATTTGGAATGATTTGAGATGCGTGCATACCGGTGCAACGCACGGGTACATTTACTAGTATGAATTAAAGCAACATATGATACAGAGAGCTCAAAGAGGGACATGCCCCACTTAGAACATCTCTCACAGTACTACTCAGCACGCTTCTCAAAGTGGCAAGCGAAGAGACTCCTGCTTCCACCGCGCTGCCGTAGCCCAAAATCGCTCCTTCGTCGTCGCTCCCGGCAATCGGTATGGACACTTAGCCAAGTGCCTCTCGTGTATCATTCCATTAATTACTCCACCTGAGCAATGATTGAGGCCGGCCATGCTGTTGTCGCCAACCCGACTCTCCGTCGAGCGTGTTCACCGTGCCATGCATGCTAGAGCCTCACGCCCTCACCATGACCTCCTGGACCCCCACCACAGCTCCATCCTCCACCTGAGCTTCACGTCCGTCGCTGCCCGGACGCTGCACTGGTTGCAACCTGCACATTCACGAACCAAGCAACCATTTCCAAGCACAAGTTTTCGCAACTTGACCCAAGTCAGTCCAAAGATCATGCATGCATGAACGCCAACGGCCAACCGAGGTCACCACCTCACACACATGCCAACCGAGGTCATACTTCTCAAGCTACTAGATAACCCTGGATGAATAAACTGATAGCCAGGCACACAGTCAAAATTTTAGAGTTTCTCTGAAGGGAAATCAAGAAAAGGTGCAAAACCTCACATGACCAAAGGAAAGAGAAATTTGTCACCATTGTCATGTGGCAAAGAATCCAAAAGACAAGAAGGGACAATTAAGATGCAATTATGCTCTGCCTCACTTCATACTACCAATTTAGCTCTTGATTCCAACGTTTAGCTCTCAGAGTGCACACGCACATATTTTCTCGCCCACAATACGCTAAACTTTCTAGATTCACCTTTCTATGTCTCTCCCTTTGGTAATGTAGTCATCAAGAAAGTCGCCCTCGACTTATGCATGAAGACATAAGAAAGAGCATGTGTGCATGACAATGATTACTCCACAATTTTTAGAGCTTTGAATATTGAACAAGTGAAGTCCATACAAATGGATTTGCCACAAAGCCATATCAACACAAGTGCTAGGCAAGTCATATCAAGACATGTATGGAAAGGCTAAGTGCTAGCATAAGATGAAGCATTTTGAATTAATGATGATTTATGCAAAGCTTCACAAATGGCAAATTCCAACTAGAGAGAATCAAAAATTTAGTGTTTCTCTGAAGGGAATCAAGAAAAGGTGCAAAACCTCACATGACCAAAGGAAAGATAAATTTGTCATCACTGTCATGTGGCAAAGAATCCAAAAGACAAGAAGGGACTATTAAGACGCAATTATGCTCTGCCTCACTTGATACTACCAATTTAGCTCTTGACTCCAAGGTTTAGCTTTCAGTGTGCACACGCACATATTTCTCGCCCACAATATGCCAAACTTTCTAGATTCACCTTTCTATTTCTCTCCCTTTAGTAGTCTAGTCATCAAGGGAAGTCGCCCTCAACTTAACTTATGCATGAAGACCATAAGAAAGAGCATGTATGCATGACAATGATTACTCCACAATTTTTTAGAGCTTTGAATATTGAACAAGTGAAGTGCGTACAAATGGATTGCCACAAAGCCATATCAAAACAAGTGCTAGGCAAGTCACATCAAGACACGTATGGAAAGGCTAAGTGCTAGCATAAGATGAAGCATTTTAAATTAATGATGATTTATGCAAAGCTTCACAAATGGCAAATTCCAACTAGAGAGAATCTAGGATGACTAAGCCATGTCGAAAATGCTAAGCTAGACCATGAAGCTCGACTTGAACCTAAGTGAGCCCACAAAGTTCCAATGGGACCTAGTGACTGCCAAAGAAACACATCAACGCTTGGGCGTACCACAATGTAGTCACTCCACACGCATCAACACTTGGTATTGCAGTTTTTGAAACTATGGAATTGACACAAGTGTGACATGCAAAGAGGTTCCCACAAAGTGCAAAGTGGGCAGTCCGACAATAAGCATGTCCATCATCCAACCGCCTCCAGGTTCCTGTCTAAGTGCAATTGACAGGCCGTCCAGTAAGAACGGTTGGGAAAAGATTCAGCACACCACAAAGAACACACTTTCTGAAGTCAAAAGGATTGCTTGATAAAATTCACTTCCACACTCATCTGCACAAGGTTCAACCATTGGAACCACAGGCTCAAACTCAGGGTCAGCCTAGACTCAAGACCTCAACAGAGCACTTAAGAAATGACTCGGTCACAAAAGAGCAACTAAAGCAGGATTTTGCCAAATGATCCAACATATACAGATTTTCACTTCAAATTGTCACTTTTAAAATTCAGCTAGCTTGCAAAGTCCAAACCACATATATCGAGGTATGACAAGACTAGCTAAACATGGATCTAGACATGGCAATGAGCAAAGACAAGTGCAGCACTTCAATCTCAGAGCAATAAACAAAGCTCATCCGTTGGGTTTATGTGATTGTCATGATATGCAATGAATGATACATGAAGTACCAACCCCCCGAAGCAAGCCCACCATCCAACTGTGAGATAACCAATTGCAGCAACAACTGAGAATCGCTTGTAACATGAAACAAACAGCTCGACTCTTCCTAGTTCTGCTTCTCTTGCTGCAAAACGGAAACACCAAACTGTGCATTTTACAAGAAAAGGGGCGAGCACAAACTGTACCTCCAAACCAGTTGACTCCTTTTGTGAAACAATAAACCAGATGTCTTCTTGTTATCTCCAGATTTGACTCTTAAGGTAGATTCAAAGCAACTGAAGGATTCCAATTCTGAAACAAAAGATAACATCAGATTGTTAATCAACATTTTTATTCAAAAATGGCATATACAATAACTTTTTGTTAGCAGAAAAAATTAAGAGCGAGAGTAATTAAAATTGCATAAGTAACTAAAACAATAGTGAACAGGATGGAAGTGAAATATTCAAAGATTAGCCAAAGCAGCTGCATAACCTGCAAGTGTGAATTAAATTTCTAAATAGTGTATGGTGGTGATTCTGTATATACTAACCGATTTTGTACAGGACGGAAGATACAGGTCGAAGTCATAACTTGGATCCTCAAAACATTAATTCACACTATTAAGTTATGGGTGAATAGAGAATCAATAGAACCCTGCACAGTAGGTAAAAACAAGTAAGTTGCTCTGACTATTGGAACTGTTCCTCTAAGCTTGCGACACTGCCTTCTTAGCTCCTCGCTGTCGCTACGCTCCACATCTAGTACTCGCAGTGAACTGGGGAGGACGTCCTTGGGTAGCGACCGGATGGCTGGACAACTGTGGATCTGTAGTTCTTCTAGTGAACTCGGGAGACCTTTGGGCAGCGATTTCAAGGATGAACAGGTCCTGATACTCAATGTTTTGAGGTTGGGAAGTACCCTTGGTAGGGACTGCAGCTTCTCACATGCAGAAATTTCAAGATTCCGGAGGGAGGTGAGGAGCTGAAGGGCCTCCTCTTGCTCCTTTGTGAAGCGCTCCACCTCATAGTTCAAACTAAGGATTAAATTGGTGAGGGAGGAAGAGAGGAAGCGGCAGATGGGCACAGAAAGGTCATCCGTGATGAGATCCTGCAATCTGGACAGCCCCGAGGGCTCCGGACCAATAAAGAATTTTCGGGAATTGGTGACGTGTAGTTGGGTGAGGTGTCCTTGGGCGATGAAAGCCCATGAGTCCTCGCATATTAGATCCCCGCAATTGCATATCGTCAGGGTCGTGAGGTTTGTGAGAGGCGCAAGGGTCAACATGCCGTCCTCCAGCTCCCTAAGATCGAGCCTTTGCAGGGAGGTCGGGAAAGGGGAATAAGAAGAAGACGAACAGGAGGAGAGGAACTTGGGAGAATCCGAGACATCTAATGATTGGAGGGAGTGCAAGCCTTGGAGCCCTCGTGCTGCTGCTGTCGTGCTGTCATCGAGTGAACTGGAGAGGATGCTCAGCTCTAGGCAACTCAGGATAAGCATCTTCTGTATTTGGGGAGGCAAAAGCAGCACTCCTCCTGCCGCTTCTTTTATTTCCTCTTCCTCCTCTATTCTAATAGCTGGAGCTGATGGAGACGGTGCACTCCCTCCAATCACTTGCTGCCCCGCCACACCCAGCCCTGTTACGTTCTTACAACACAACAAATCCAACCATGAGAGGTTCGGGCAATGGGTGAGCAGCTGTGTGATTTCCTTCCCACTAGCATCACAATCTGAAATCGTAAGGCTCTCAACTGGAAACTGGTACCTGACATCGCTCCCGCTTTCAACCGCCCACATCGTTTCAGATATCTTAAGTGTCTTAAGAGATGCTAGCACGTGGAGGTGACCCCACGAAAGAGGAGGACAACTAATGACATTTAATTCTTGTAGTTCAGTTAAATTGTTGAAATCCAACACGTTCCAGAATGCGCTATCCGAAAAATCGTTTCCACGTAACTCCAATTTTGATTTAGAATCTCGATTGAAGTACGACAATAGTTCAATACTTAAACCCACTTGTCCTAACTCAGCAGAGCATAGATTGCGATTCCAAGGAATAGGAGGAATTGACAATAGCTTTGGACACTCTCCGATCTTAATTGTCTGCAGCTTTGGATACAAGGCCATGCTCACCTCTTGTTCAGGCCGATGGCAAGTAGAAATGGAAAATGGCAACTCTCTTAGTTCTGGGCAGCCACTAACGATGAGTTCTTCTAGATGAGACATCAAATGACAGGTGCCATTTCCACGCCATTTTTTAAGTCTTGGGATGTTAACCATTTTAGTTTTTTAAGATTCTGAAAGCCTTGGCCTATGTCACGGCCTGTGCACTCTCCACTGTGCTCGTTAACCATGCACAGCTTCCCCGGAAGCGGAAGTATATTCCAATCTAAATCTTCCAAATGAAGAGATTCCAAATGTTCAATAGAGAGTTCCTCACCTAGCCATGCTGGGCAAGTGGCACCTCCATGCCCTCTAATGCATAGCTCACGAAGATTGCTATGTGGTTTAAGGCTTTCAAGAATATGTTCTTCATCAGATTTCTTACTACCCCAATCCAGTATCAACCCGTGTAAGTGGCTTATGTGTGCTAACTGTGCTTCATCTGCTTCCGTTTTTGAATGTACCATTTGTAGCTTATGAATACCTAATGAACCTCTGAGCTCTAGCAATTGCCCCAATTGCTTTAATTCAAAACCATTTGTTTCTCTTCTGACCTCAAACCTCCTTAACTCTTGTAGTTTTTTTAGTTTTCCCACCTTAGAAATGTGAGAGTGAAAACGGTCATCTTGGACAAGAAAATGACGTAAATTTACAAGGTTGCTCATATTGCTTACCAAACCAAAGCAGCATTGTTGAATATCTTGGAACTCGCTTTGTTGAATATCTAGGACCATCAAGTGATAAAATCTAGATATATTACATTGTGGACTTTCTTCATCGATGTTAACCCTTAAGTAGCGAAGATGAAGAAGTTTTGAAAAGTTTTGCAATAGATCCTCCACATTATAGGATGCCCCAGACAAAGAAATAACACGAAGGGCTTTGGCTTCCGTAAACAAATAACCTAAAGTCCTCACAAAACTTGCATGGTATTCTCCAAATAGCATCAAAGTGCGCAGGTTTTCAGCTTTCAATCTTTTATCTAGTGTACTCAACTCCGTCTTAAAATTTTCGAAGGCCATTCTATCCCTGACATCTTTGTTATCTACAGTGATAGACAAGTGGCGTATAGATGCAGGAATACGTATTGACCTCACATTAGAACTATGCACACTAAGACATTCGTATGATGAAACATGTATTGCCAACTCATGTAATAGGTCATGGATAACATAAGAAGGGCGACCATTCTCCTTTTTATCCATTCTGAAAAATCCATGATTAACCAACAAATCTAAATTGTTCTGCCCTATATCTTCAAGTCTTTTGTTTTGATCACTAGTACCTATTAACCCTAGTCCTATCCAAAAGTGAATTAACTCTTCGCTTGTAAATTCGTAATCTTCAGGAAACAAAGCACAATGGGAAAAACATTGTTGTAGATTAAAAGGAAGATATTTATAGCTAAGCTTTAATGCCGGCATAATGTCATCATCATTGGTCTGAAATTTCCATTCTTCACTTTCTAGTATTATGTTCCAATGGTCGCGATCAAGTTGGCTTCTAAGTAACCTACCAACAGTTTTTACCGCAAGAGGGGAACCCTTTAATCTGGCTACTATATTTTTCCCAATTTGCTGTAAACCAGCACGATCTTGACATGATTCTTGGTTGTCAAACACACATGCTTCGAAGAGAAGCATGCAATCTTTGTGATCTAGACGTCCCAAATTTATACCATTTTTGCTACCTTCAGAATTCGAGTTGTGACTATAACCACATTACCTTTTGTTCCTCCATTTTTAAACAGAGCTAGTAGTTTCTTCCATCCGTCCTCATGGTATGTCCACATATCATCCAGGACAAGCAAGAACCGTTTAGATTGTATCTTTTTTCGATTAGCTCTTCGTTGCTAGCATTTTCCTTTTCCTCGGCCACTTTTGGGACCTGCTTTATAATCTCTTGTGCCAGTCTAGTTACATTGAAATCATGAGAGACACATATCCAAATCAGAACATGAAAGTGACTCTTCACTTTCTCGTATATGTGTTGTGTGAAAGTTGTCTTACCAATACCCCCCAGACCAACAACCGAAACCACAGTAAGATTGTTCGTAGAATACTTACCATCCGTAATGTCATGTACAACATCCTTTATCTGGTTCTCTCTCCCGTATATTTTAGGCTCTATAATTTGTGGGGTGGTTTTGGGTCGGTCCAAATGAGTTCTTTGGGCTGTGGTACGGTCCAGCCCAAGAATGGTAGAAACCTTAGCACATATGGGTTTGAATTGCTGTATGATATCCGTCATCTTCCTAGACATATCCACCCTATCAACTTCAATTTTGGTGCATTCACGGCATGTTTTTTCTGCTGTGACTTGGATGACCATGCGCCGCAGAGAAATCGTCGTTCATTCCCTGGCATGTTGGACCCGAACACACCAGTCCTAGGAGCAGAAGGGAAAGAGTAGCATGGGAGGCGTTTACCGATAGCACGAGCACTCGAAGCGACGACCTTAGGCATGCACCCGCCGTCAGCACCCTGGACGCCTTGAGTGGGTGTTGGTGGTGGTGAGGAGGTAGTCTCGTGAGCCTTTTTCCCGCCACATGAGCAAGCACGAGGGATGCATCCTTGTTTCTCATCTTCTTGCTCCTTGTCAGGATCACCATGTCTCCCAGCTGCACACGAGCACGAGGAGAGTTTGAGCTTACTGGCCACGGCTCGCGCCGTGTGGCGAGCGTTGAGGACGAGGCCTTGGACGAGACCCCGGGCATCCGCGTCGTCGGTGGTCTCGTACGTGCCGTCAATCTCGTCCTGGATGCGGAAGTATTCCAGCTCGTCCATCACGTCGTCGGCCTTGTACGCCAGCTGCCGGAGCTCCAGCAGCAGCTGCCCCAGCGCGGGGCTCCGGAGGTCCCTGTCGCGGGAGTTATCCAGCATCCCCTGCGCGTACAGCAGCTCCATCTTGAGGTCGCGGATTTTGGTGCCGAGCTCGGAGCTGGCCGCCCACGACTCCAGCACGCCGTCGGAGACGGGGCCCAGCGCCCTGCCCAGCACCCAGCGAGCCGCGCTGACGGCGACCTCCATCCTCGCGTGGTACGTACCTGGAAGAGGACATGATTTGCATATGCGATCAGTAATAAGTACCGAGCCAAGCAGCTCTGCATCTACTGTTGCTGTTGCTGCAAGAGGAGCAACAGAAGGTGTAGTACGCACAACTGGAGAGCGCGGAGGAGCAAGACGCCGACGTGAAGGTGTGTCGAAATTTTGCAAAGGAACTCGGGAGAGCTGGGTTTTGTAGAGAGGAATGCAATTCTTTTTGTGGAACTAGAGAGGAATTCAAATCAATGGCCGATGTGAAGAACTTGATGCGTAGGAGGGGGGTATATATAGAGTAGGAGAGGAATGGCAGTGAGCTAATGGCAGATCTTAGTGTAGCAACAGCGAATGAGTGGAAAAGGCAATACCAGGCTGTTTACAGTGGATACAAATGTAACAGATTGACAGTCTGATAGCTCCAAAACGATTCTTAGGTGATCAAGATAAGTTTATGCCATATAATTAACGGATCCTTGGGCTCCAAAAGGCAAAAGTGCCGGGGTGCCGGGTGCCGATAACAGCGGGCATCAAGCAATGTATATATGTGGGTGTGTGCCAAGAGCCAACGGCCGGTGCCAGAGAATACGTAAAGAGAAAAAAGAGAACATTGGAGCTGTCTTTCCAAAAAGTGTGAAAACATTCCAGAACGTAGTCGTCGTTATCGTTAAAACAACACTAAAACGAGAATGTCAATAGTTCGATAACTATATCACAAGATAAATAAGTCGTGTATAATGGTTTTATTGAAATGTCATTATGCACTTAACAAAATGAGGTACTTTGTTATTTTTTAATAGGTTCAGCCACCTCATGGAGCACGGTCTAATCCTATGTTAGGAGAGAAGTCCCGTTTGAGACTTGGCCATGAGAGACTTCACAATGGCGTCCCTATAGTTTCCATTCGAGACTTAAAACTCTAGACTTCTCTCAATGAGATTTTTTTTTAGGAATAGATTTTACATCTCCCCACGTGGGTTATATAGACAAGAAGTATATGACAAATAATCATAAGTACTCTTGAGAGGAGAATAAAAAGAAGATAATTTAGATAAAATGGTTCATAAGTCCATAATAGACTATAAAATAAGAGGTGATTCATAGTCCATGACGTAGTATCTCTTATATACACATTCTAAGTTTACCCCCATATAATTAACGGACCCTTGGGCTCCAGGCAAAAGTGCCAGGGGTCCGGGTTCCGATAAGAGCGGGCATCAAGCAAGGTATATAAGTGGGTGTGTGCCAAGTGCCAACGACCGGTGCCAGAAAATACGTAAAGAGAAAAAAGAGAGAACATTGGTGCTGCCTTTCCCTGTGTCCTGTGAGTACAGCGCCATGTGAATCGAAGAGAGAGCAAGCATGCTCCTAGGTTCTCAGGATAGCTTGGACTAACACTGACGAACCAGATGAGAGTTTAGCACTCACCAGCTCTTTGTCCAAGGTGAAGGCGAACTTGACATCGTATGACCCTCCCACGTAATCTCTCACAGTGACCAGGAGATTGTTAAGCACTCACCTTTTGTCCAAGGTAAATATACTTCCTTGATAATAAGCAACTGAATTAAGAGAGAACTTGAACAAATTATGGCGCTTACTTAACCACGAGAAGCATGCATGGAGATTATCTACAGAACCAATAGCATGGAAGCTTTCATCATCAGCTACATCATAACTAACTGAAATTGGGGAGAGAAACTAGAGAGTAGTTTACCAGTGAGACATCTTTACATATGCATGTGCACAGCTGAGCAGCATATAGATTGACATCAGCGGCTTCATGCACTTGTTTGCGAGAGTAAAACCTTTTTTATTTTCGAAAGCGAGAGTAAAACCTGATTCCACTGTTGATGATAGGGATGAAAATTTCAGAAAGAAGTACTAAAATTTAGAGTTGAAGCATTAAGAACGCAAGTCTTGCAGTGCCATCTGAAAAAAAATATCATTTTTGACAGTATTAACTATCATCGCAATGCATATCTTTAAGGAAGTACAGGGAACAGAATGACCTAGTATAACTTAATAACTGAAAGAGTAAATAGCACCAGTAGTCCAAGAACTTGGGAGGTGGGAGCAACTTAGCCCAGGAACTCCGAAAACGTGTATTTGGGTCCATGAAGTGGCTTAAGTGAAGCAATTTAGTCAAAAACGTTCCACGTAGGCGTATATTTTATAAATACACCCTTATATTCTTTTCTTCTTCTCCTTTTTAATCCTCGGCAATGTACTAAAAAAAAGAAAAAGAAAAAAAAATCAAAAGGGGGCCGCCGGCCGGCCACCTCGCTCATGTCGACGCTGCTCTCCTCCTCCTCCATGTTCCTCTCCTCGGCCTCTTCGGCTTCTCCGGCTCCCTTCTCCTCGTCCTCTCTGTACTCGGCATCCGACGAAGGGCTCCGAGACCACATGTCCTCTGGGTACTTGATGCTGTCCGGCGAGGCCTGGCTGACCGAGCCCGGCGACGCCGTGGTCGCCGAGTCCTGAAAAGACCGCTCCAGCTTGGTCGCCTCCTCCAGGGCTTCCATGGCCTTGAACACCTTCGCCTTGTAGCTCCTGAGGCTGGCGGCGTCGTGCGGTGCCGCCGGGAAGTCCTTCTCCGAGAGGAACCAGTCGCTGTCGGAGTCGACGGCGAGCTCCTTCACCGAGTACCCGCGGCGGAAGAAGAGGGAGAGGAGGGAGAGCAGGAGGAGGAGGAACACCGGCGGGAGGTGGCGGCGCTTCATCTGCCGCCGAGCGACATGGCGAGCGCGCCGGCCATGAGGATGGTGGTCATGGAGGCGAGCGTGGAGCAGGCGAAGGGGTACAGCGGCCTGTCGGGGTGGGAGGAAAACAGAGGAGGGCAAGCGGGGAGAGCAGCCGCCGGCGACGGAGCTCAAATCCGTCGCCGGTGAGGCTTGCCGGCGGCGATTGGTAGCTCGGGGAGGACCCTAGGGAGTCGGGGATCTCGTTTTTGGAGAAGATGGGGGAGGTTCCCGTGGAAGAATGGCTCGGCATCGGTGAGGAGGAAAAGGGGATGGGATGGCAGCCGGCGGCGGGGTGAAATTGCCCGCCGGCGAGGACCTCCGGTTGCAATTGGTTGCACTGGAAGGATCTAGAGAGGTTGGGGATTCCATTTTTGGGGAAAACGGGAGGGGTTACTGCGAGGATTTGGCGTGGCGACGTGAAGGTGTGGCTCGGGTTGGCTCGCCGGAGATGGAGGCGTTGGTGGCGGAGCTGCCAGGCTCGGGAGAACTCGGGGTCTTGGGGAGGAGAAAAAGGGAGCTCTGAGGGGAGTTAGGTCGGCGGCGGCGGGGCTCTCGGCTCACCTCGCCGGAGATGGGGACGGGAGGAGGAGGCTCGGGTTGGCGTCCGGCAACGAGGAGGGAGCTCGGACGCGTGCGAGGAGACGCTCGGGCTGCAGGGGAGGGAAGAGAGGGAGCTCGGGGCGCTGCTGGAGAATGGGAGAAAGGGGGGGGAGGAAGCTCGGCATTGCCGGCTTTATAGGGGCGGAGGACGGAGCGGCTGTCGACGAGTAAACGTCTCTAGCGGTGGTCCGAATGGACCCCCTTGTTGGTTCGGCCTGGGGCGATATAGAGTTCTTCTTATGAGCCCCTGATGGCGTTTCAAGGATGAGGGCGGTTATGATGCTTGATGCCAGAGACACAGGGATTTTTCCAGGTTCAGGCCACCCGGAGGTGTAATACCCTACGTCCTGCTTCGTTGTGGGTGTATTGATCCTATCAAGATTACAGGGGTGTTCTTCCTTACAAACAGGCTAGCTGATCTTCTAATACCGAATAAGGAAATCTAACCAGCGCCCCTTTTTCTCTCTGGAATCCGAACCCTTTGCATGGTCTGGGAACTCCCCTTATATAGCCGGGGGTTCACCACAGAGGCCAAGCAAAGGCTATTGCACCTGGTATCGTGAGCGCTAAGGAAACGCCTACCTCTTCATTTAATGCGCCGCGCCGGTGTTTGCGCCGCGTGTCTTCTCGCCAAGCCCTCCGCCGCTGACAGCTTTATGCTCAGCGGGACCCGCGAAGAGAGGCTTGCCGGGCCCCTCCTGACTAAGTCGGTGAAGTATCCGCCCCTGGGCCCCCCGCGTCAGCGACCAAACGCGGGCCACGAGGCGCGCGGCGATTTGACCCAGAGGGGCGGAAAGGGGTGACAGCGACGCGGGCGCGCGCGGGGCAGCGCGCCTGGCCGGTCAACAACCCTGTCAGACGGACCCCATCCCCTGACAGGGGCTATGGCAAAAAGGGATTTGCCCTGCGGGGATGGGACCGGCCTGATCGATATCATGCCCATACGGGACTTTAGCATTTAATGCCTGAATGACAGGCATTAAATGCCTCTGCCGGGACCAAGGCTTATGGAAGAAACCAGCTTACTGCTGCGGCAGCCCGGAGGAGGGCCCCACCGGGGGGCCCCACGACCCCCGAGCGCTTCCGCCCCCGAGTAGCCCCTTCGGCCTCGGAGAGCGCCAGCTGTTCCGGACCGCCTTGGCCGACCCCGGGCGCTTGGGGAGCGTCCGTCGGGGGGTCGCTCGGGACTCCACTCGGGGGAGGTGCTCGGGGGGTCCGCCCGGGGACCCTCCCGAGCACTCTTCTGGGCCCACGTCTTGCGGGATGCCGGCCGCTCGGGGAGAGGGCCCCGATCGCTTCCTTGATTCTTGGGCCTTGGACCCTCGGGACTGCAAGGCCCTTAGATGGCTCGCACGAACGTGGCACTCGGGGGAATCCCCCGAGTGCCCGGGTTTGGCCACCGGGCCCACCTGCTTCTCCAGCGGGGCCTTTGCCGAGAAGGCCGCCACGTGTCACGCCCTGTGGCCTCTGGTTGGTCTGCGCCGGCGGTTCGGGGGACCCTGGGCCCCATTCCGCCGACAGCGGCCGAGAGCGCTGAGCTCGAGGAGAGCTCGCACCGGTGGCAAGGGCGGGGCGGCGTGGCGGCCGAGCGCGAGAGGAGGGGAGAGAGCTGGTGATTTTTTTTCTTTTCTTTTTTTAGTACATTGCCAATGACTAAAATGTTGAAGAAGATAAAAATGTGAGGATGTATTTGTAAAATATACGCCTACGTGGCACGTTTTGGACCAAAATTGCTTCACTTAAGCCACCTTATGGACCCAAATACACGTTTTCGGAGTTCCTGGACTAAGTTGCTCCCACCTCCCAAGTTCTTGGATTACTGGTGCTATTTACTCTAACTGAAAAGGTTAGAGTGACTCAGTATGTTATTATGCAGAATACAGTCTAATAATAACCAAGCAGCATACTACGATTTGCACCATTTGGAATGCTAAACATGTCCAGAACCAATGACATTTTTTTATCAAGAACGGAAGATCTTGACTAATATGTGAAAAAGAACGAAAATGACCAATCAAACGGGAATCAAGTAAAACCAATAAATATACGACATGTTAATTGAGATGTGTTGACCAGGGATTCAAATGAAGGCCGGAACCTTGTTAGTCTTAAACCGGACAAAGAAACTAGGCTGCATTTAAAGTTGAATGTCAAATCGGCCAATTGTTTTTCTGTCGAACCGGTTTCAAAATCAAATGAGTTGCTTGAAAACTCCAGGTTGCACAGATTTCAGCCCAATCTACTTGCAGTAAATCTTGAGAATAATTGCAAACCAACAGATAGGTAGAATCAATCAACACAACATACAAAACTCGACAAGGATTTTTGAGGAAAAACCTCCTCAAGGTGAGGAGTAAAAAACCGTGGGACCAATGTGATCCACTTGCGAGCTTTCCAGAATAAAGGATCATGGATACAAGGAGTCCTCTCTAGAATTGGACATGGATTGAAGGAATAATCTTCCCAAACACAGACATATGAAAGGCATTTTCTAGAATAGTAGAGGTCTTAGTGACCTGGCTAAACACAGGCACATTGTTGAACTAGTGAAAGAGCAACAATTGGATTTCGTTACTCCTTTTAAGACTGATTTCTCAGCATCAAGTTTGAAGCACCTTTGTGATGGCTTAAACTTCATGTGGCATTGTACGACAACCCAAGGACGACGATCGGGAGTTATTCTCTGGGGTGAATTTGGGAGTCTTCGATATAGCATAAATTGTTGAAGGGGACTAGCTTCTATGTGAAATTTCATTTAACAAATAAGGATGATGATTTTCAGTGGATTTTGGCGGACGTATATGGTGCAGCGCAACCTCAATTCAAAGAAAAGTTCTAGTCTTTTCAGATTATTGGAGCCTTTGCCTGAGACACAGCCCGTATACTCTCCACCATGGTCGTTAACAACACAGAACTTCCCCACAAGTAGAAGTATGTTCCAAGCTACAGCTTAAGACGAAAAGATTCTAAATTTTCAATGGAGAGTTCCACACCTAGAAATGTTGAGCAAGTGGCACCTCCATGCCCTCTAATGCATAGATTCCAAAGATTGCTATGTGGTTTAAGACTTTTAAGAACATCTTCTTGTTTAGGGCCATTATCAGATCTGTCAATATCCCAATCCAATATTAACCCATGTATATTGTGCTTAATCTGCTTCCTCAAGCAAAGGTTATATGCATATGAAGTGGTGGAGGCAGGAAAATTTTGAAGTCTTGGCAAGCTACAGGAGAAAAGAAAAGTTGCCCCCGTATCCTTCTTCAACCCTAAGAATGGTTAGGGTCGCAACGGAAATTGAAATTCCCAAGCCACTGCAATAAGCCAATCCGGAGCAGGACATCACCAGCCGGCATCCTCCGGGACTTTGCTTAGATTAGGAGGAGACAACGCTGAGCAGTGAGCAGGCCTTCGGGCTTCGGAGGGGGAGCGCCGTGACGCCGCCGGACATCACCAGCCGGCGGCAGCCGTGGGTTTGCCGGTTAGGTCCGGACTTGGATATTTCGGTTTGGGACTGGACTACTGGAGTGGAGCGGCTAGCGACGAACCTCCTATGCGCCGCTCGAGCGGCTGCTAGCAGCACGCCGATCGGCTGGCCGGAGTGCGCCGCAGGCCCATCAACGATGCGTGCAGCCCATTAAGATCCCACCCGGGCCAGCATTTATAGCGTGAAATGTACATTCTACTCGTCAATGTTTGAACACGAGATTCCCCACAAGAAAAGGAAAAGGTTTAGGGCTCCTTTGATTTGTAGGATTCTAAAAATGTAGGAATAGAAAAAACATAGAAATAGGATAGGAATACGGACGCAAAACAAAGGATTGCAAAACGCAGGATTTTGTGCTCGTTTGATTCGTAGGATTCTAAAAATGAGGTTGGAGTAGATGTGTAAAATCTTTCAAAATTCCTATGATTTCATGGAATTTAAGAAAATTTTCTCTATTTTTTGTTTGCTCCATTCCTTTGAATCAAAGAGATAAATAGTGCCACCAAAGGAAGTTTTCTTATTTTTAAGTTTTTCCTCTATTTTTCCTATGAACGGAAGAAGCCCTTAAACGTGGGACTCCGTATTGCTCTTGCAGGTGTCCCGCCACTGTACTACCACGTCTGTCACATTGTATGAATGAATCGAGTTCTAATACGAGCATGTACGATTGTCGAGGAGTAAACTTTTCTCGTGCCTCTCAATATAATCTAGAGATGGCAAATATATGTTGTAGTAAATAAGTCTTCGCTTATATTTAAAGCCATCTCTTTATCACTTCATTTAGCATGCGGTGAACGAAAGGTTGGTTTCTCCCTTCGAAATCAATAATTTTTCTATGTGGCTCCTTCAAGAAAATGCTGAACTCATCATATTATACGTGCTCTTACGATCTCATCTTGTAGGTAGTGTCTGTACGTGTTAGACCCTGTACAATGCAGGTGCTTAGATAGGTGCCTCAGGAAAAAAATCCGGTTTTTTTTGTGAGAGGTGCTTAGACAGGTGCTTAGAAAGGACGACAGAAGCAAAGTTAAGCACCCGGTGCTAGGCTGGTGCTTAGGGTGACACAAGTGACAGGTGCTTCAATCGGTGCCTAGCAAATAGTACTCCACACAATGCAGCGCTGCATTGGAGACAACATGTGCTAGAGTAGGTGCTACACGAATATTAAAGCAACTTAAGCACCCATATGAAGCACTCTGCATTGTAAGTCTGAGACGTCACACTACTCTCTCTTTTTAAGCACCAAGCTATAAGCACCCTGCATTGTACATGGCCTTATATGCTAGGCTGGCCACAGCGAGGCGGCATGCACAAGAGACACTGCCCGTTTTCTTTTAAAGAGTACAACACTGATTATTGTTGAACTATGTCATGTTGTGAAATTCAAAATGTCTCTATCATTCAAACCAAGCGTTAAATTGTGATATGTTTCAAAATCTCATTGGTTATGACGACATCATGAAAACAAGAGCCTATTTGTATCTGAAAGAAATAATGTAGAATAAATAAAAAAAATACTCGTGGAGCAAACCAGTATCGTTAGTTGAACAAAAGCATAAAAGTAATGGAACATGTGGAAAGTTCTAAGGGACAATTAACACTTACTGCAACAAAAACTAAAATTAGCAAACGAACCAAAAAGTAATTATGAGACAATTCATGACTATTACTAGAACAATTAACGACTATTAATAAGATATAAAAAGTAATGAAAGAAATTGAATGTTTTCTGAAGGACAATTTAATACCATCAATGGAACAAAAATTAAACTGAGCGCACAAGTAGGAAGGTCCTCAAGGACAATTAAGTGCACGCTTAGACATATTTCTAGCGTATTGGCTCAGATGCTCTACTGTTAACCCTGGGTACTCCGACTCTCCGAGAGCTTTTCAGAGACAGAATTGAGTTTTCTGAGATCAACCGACCGATGCTTCAAAAGAGGCCTAGATGCTCTGAGAGCGCTCTAGAGACGCTCAAAGGTTTTCTAAGGTTCAGCCAGAGGGAAGTTACATAGGTAGTGTGTCAAGGAAAGATGAGTTGACCAGAGAGGGTGTCAAGGAATGATGTGTTGACCGGATGCTCCGGCTCGTCAACCTGGAAACTCTATATATGCAATTGAGCTAGGACTCACACTCAGCTCAGGATTTATCTCGAGGAGTTCCTAGTTGAGCATCTGGGAGTCAATAGATTCATTGCTACTAGGTAGATTCATTGCTACTAGGCACGACCCCTCTAAATAGCACTATGTCTATCCTATGAAAGACTATGCAACGATGTCCTTAATTTTCATTTTACTTTTCTTGTAGTCGTGTCAATTTAGAGATCCTTTCGTCGCTAAATCCAATCGAGCTTCAACATGGGACCTTTAACTTTTCACACATAGATAAAACATTCCTCCCAATAACTAGTTATTATTAATCATCAAAACCAAAACCATAACTAGGGCCTAGAAGCACTTTCACGTACAACCCACCAGTCATTGTATTATAGCAAAAACAACTAAACTAGCGGTGCAATTACCATATTTGAAAGAATGCAATGAGCAGTGGCAAAACCCTGAAAATGGAAGGCAAAAAGACAATCAGGAGTATACCTCTTTCTTTCAAGCTCTGTACAAAAAAGAAAAGAAAAGAATGCCAGTTGCACGAAAACATATATACATAGTGATGTATCATGCACGTTTTGCGGGAAGCCTCCACTTTCGATATGCGTCTGCTTCGTGTTCTGTTGTTCTCACAAGATTTGCAGAGTTTAGCACAACGTAGCGGCTTCGACGTGATTGCTACCACTCTCTGGTAAAGAAGCACCAGCAGTACTACTAGTCTCACCGTTCCCGCCATTGGAATCAGAAACAGCTGCGGCCGTGACGGCGATTACCTCCTCCTCCATCTCCTCCGCGACCGCCGCGACGGCGGACGCATCGGTCAGACTATCCCTCGGACGACGAGAGGCACCATTGCCTTCGGTATACAGCTTCAGCAGGTTGGCGAGGTCCGGCGAGGAGGAGTACACCGACCCCGGCAAGAAGTCCACCAGCGACTGGTAGTTGTTGTCGCTGTTGCTCCAGTTCCCCTCATGGCGACCGGCACCGCCGTCTTCCTGCTCCATCACGCCACCGTCACCGTCACGACGACTCAGCTGGCCGCCGAGCCGGTTGACCGGCGGCAAGGCCGTGTCAATGGCGGACTCGTAGAGCTGGGCCTTGACCCTGCACGCGTCGAGCTGCCGCTGCAGTCCGTGCTTCTCCGTCTCCGTCTCGTGGACGAGCTGCATGGCGAGCCGCACCGCCTCCCGGTCGAACTCGCCCTGCTCCTCCAGCTCCCGCTGGCACTCCGCCGCGTCCGCCTTGGCGCGCCGCTCGACTTCGAGGTCCGCGCGCACCGCCTCGAGCTCCCTCCGCTGGGCTCGGAGCGCGGCGACGAGGCCGCTCACGGTCAGCGGCTCCCCACCCGCGGCCACCTCGCTCGACACGCTCTCGTGTCGTTTCAGCTCCGGCATGATCTCGCCGAGTTCTTTGACATGATCCGGGTTGTCTTCGGGGAGCGCAGCGATGGGGGCGAGCTCGAATAGGGACACGTACGGGCCGTCACCGTCGCCGTTGTCGAAGCTCGCGGTTGTTTCGACATTGCTGTGGTCCGTGGCACGAGGTTGCCCATGGTCGTTGGCGTGATCTTGCTCGCAGATCTCGCTGCCAATGGAGACAACGCGGTGAGCCTCCAGACCTGCGGACATGGTCAGTTGTCAACGAAGAAGTCTTGATGGTAGTGAAGAACTACTGAACCCCATCAATTACTCATTTTCATTCGCCACTGTACATCTGTAGTACTTCTCGTCAAAAAAGAACTTTTCAGCTAAAAACTGTGCTACATACTGTTTAAACAAAGAATGGTTTTGCAAAATCCCAGCTCCATCCCTGCTTTACTGCAGTTGGAATTGACATGTTCTTCTAGAATAACACAGAATAAAAAATTGGATCATCTTTATCATTCACGTGCTATTATAGCAATTTACAATTGCTAAACTGGGTTCAATTCCTTGGATCTTACTCCCTCATAGTTTGTACTCTGGGACTTAAATCCATTGTAAAGCATTTTGGACCTCCAGTTTGCGAGAATGACCTCTCGAAACAATTCCTGTGCAGTTGATCATTGAATCAATTTTGCAGATAGATGATGCGTCAAAATCCTATCAAAGGTATCTGTTCCTACTGCTTTCCCCTACCAAAAACATTGTACAAGCTCACCTATTAAGGTTGTACCAACTAAGAGATGAAAAGGACAAGAGATGCCAGAGCCATTCCTACAAAGTGATCAACCAACCGTAGGAAAAAGGCTTTCAGACTACTTGATTGGTAACGCCAACAACTCGATCAGATGTTCACATGGAGTGAAACAAATTCCTGGTACACGTTGTGCAATCATCTGGCAAAGGGTAACTAATACTACTAGTTTCAACTAATTCGTTCAGAGATCACTCTACCAGCAGAAGAGAAGAAGCAAATGATTGATTACCCCCAGGTTTCTCTGAATCATCTTTGGTCCCTCTGTCGACGTTATCAGAAGCAGCGCACGTCTGCTCCAGCAGCTGCTCTGGTTCTGAGCGCGCTGAGGCGGCGACAACGGCGGCGACGTGGGCTTCGCAAAGGAGGCGGCGCACGGCCTCGTATCCTTGGCTGGAACCGACGGCGGCAGAGGACGAGGAGGAGCAGAGCAGGCGGTGCACGCGGGCGCAAAGGAGGCAGGGCTGGCCGAGGCCGAGCGACGAGGCCGCGGCGGCGATGAGGCAGAAGGCGGCGCCGTTGGCGAGGAGCAGCGACGCCAGCGCCCACTGCAGCGCCGCGCGCACCACCACGGCCAAGAACTCGCCGACCATCGCCGGCGATGGCTGACGGCAAGCTTGCCGACACTGCCCCCCCACTCAACTATTCAGCTCAGGAAAAGCAAATTCAGAGAAACAAACATTGGAGATTAATTCAGAAACAGAGAAGATGTCGACGGATTAGAGTCAAAAGAGAGAGGAAAGGGTCGAGGATGAAATTTGAGTTAGGTGGAGGTGGTCAGCTCGGAGGCGAAGACAAGAGCTGGTGTCTGTCAACTTAGCAAATGGAGCGCCACTAAGAGAAGAAAATGAATACGGAGAATTATTGAATGATTGGCCTAATCTCTTTTTCGTAAGGAGGTTGAAGAGTTGGAGGGCGAGACGTCATGGGACAGGGGTCTACTGACCCTCGTCAAAGCATTCGTTTTCTCAATCTTTTTCCCCTGGAGAGCAATGATATAATTTCAAGAAAGATCTATAAAACTGTAATTATCAACTGACATGGATAGCAATACCCGGTGTGGTACACCGTTGTTAGTTATTTTACTTTTGTTAATAACTACCACGGTGTCCTGCGTAATTTTTTTACCTGTATGCGTGATATTAGATCAATACGGCAAATAAAAATTCAAATCGCGAGCCGGCTTTCTAGTCGTTGTATTAAGCCGCCTATTTTTTAGTTACAGTTATGATGATCTATTGGATGTGATCTGTTTAATTATCCATATCGTTTTATATGTAGGTGTGATATTAGATCAATATAATCACACGAAAAATATTTTAATTATCTTTTTTTTACCTGTACGCGTGATATTAGATCAGTACTAATTGCGCGAGAAACGTTTTTAATTATCTTTATTATTTTACCTGTACGCGTAATATTAGATCGACACAGGAAATAAAAGTTCAAATCACGAGACGACCTGCTAGTCGTTGTACCGAATCATCTATTTAGGTACAATTATGAAGATCTATCGGCTGTGATATGTTTAGGTGTGGTTATGAAGATCTATCAGCTGTGATCTGTTTAGGTGCAGTTACGAAGATCTATCGGTTATGATCTACTAATAATAAAAGGGTCCACCAAATTGACAGTCGGATATTTTGCTTTTTTTTTGAAAATTTCTAGCATCTCTCTATTTTTTCTGTTGTATTCTGCTTTTAGTATATAATAGATCAGTCAGCACTTCAGTAGAAATTTCTTTAGATCTTGTTTAGCATACAACCACATGCAATCCCGGGTGTCTTTTTGAACAAAGAAATTTAGAAGGATTTACATAAGAATTAAATCCCGTGGATTTGAAATGAAAAAGAAAATCATACATTTTCAAATAGTGTCGAAATCGGTAGGTAATAGGTCGAAGAAAATGAAAGTGGGTTTGCCTCGATCCTCATAGGCGATTAATATCAATAAAAGCGAACTCTAGCCTCCGTACGGCATAATGGTGGTCGCATTAGGAAAAAACTGTATTTTTGATGAGTTCTACTAGTGTAGTCTGCAACACAAAATGGGAATCCAAAAAGGGTAGACAGTCTATCTACAAGTGTCACTCGAGCAAGAAAGTTTTTGTAGTGATAAGTTCGTGCGCACACATTGCTTCTTAGCACTTTAACAGCACTACGTGGTAGCTGTTGCGGCTCCTTCTGGTAAATGTGACGTTTTCATTCGATTCAACAGCTAATCTGTTCGCATTCCGACGAGGATCTCGACAGAGTCGTGCCGTTGTATCCTCTGCCTTGCAGGCACCCCGATGGATAAGCGCAGGGTTGGGCTTTTTCAGTTTGGTCTATACGGGTTTTCGGTTCAGTCTATTCGTTTTCTTTCTTTAATTTGGTTTTTCCAAAATGACATGAAATTATGACTGGGGATCAAACTCAAACTCGAGTCTAATAGACCGATATAATTTGGTTGATGGTGGCCGAACAATCTGCTGCATTGTGCTTGGGCAACGCAAGAGGAGACCGTGGCGTTAGCCGAGGCGGAGGGTGGCGCAGACGCCGCCAGTGGCGTCACCGACGAGGTGGACGGGACCGTCGAGCCCGGCATGGATGGGCTTTTTCGTCTGGGCCTTATGTTACGTGCAGAACAAGGGGTATATGCATTTTATATCTGGTAGTAGTTCTATTCAGGTTCCTGAGGAGTTAAAATCAAATTAAAACAGGTAACCCAACCCAAATAATATTTTGAAATGTGTATACCAGTTTGTCAAATCAGGAGAACGTTCCGTCCGCATCGGGACACGTTGTCGATCAATGGAAGTTAAAGTTCAAACCATAATTGCGTGGATCTTCTTAAATGATAGGCGATGCTTAAAAGCTAGTAAGACGTTTGTGGTAACTTGGTTAAAATTTTAGCACCTCTTACTCAATCTCCCGTTAGCGCTTATGTTTTAGTGTTAGTGGGTTTATGTGTATGGTGATGTTACCTGTGAGTGCACAAATTTGGGCTGTACTGGATCTGCCATGAAAATAGTCATTTACATATAAATAAGCACTCTCCATGGCAGATCATCGAGACCAATGATTTTCTCACCGAAAGCTTTCTTGAAAATGATATTTTCCTCACCCCTGGCAAAAACTTCCCATATTCAGCGGCAGCTACGCTATTTTCTCAGAAAAATACATATAAAATTTAAGCAGTCCAAATAGGCGACAAAACAAAAGGTATAACAATTATTGACATTTTACCATTTTGTGGAGCTCATGCAATTACACGGGTTGACGACTAGTTATCATAATCCACCACAATACTAAATGGAGCCTTAAAAAGAGAGAACTTCATATGGCATTCTTGACATTCTACCTCAACCTAAGTCATGAGGCGCATTTTTTAAGATGGCCTGAATTGGAGTGCTAATTCTATAGGAAATTTGGGTAATGTAAAGGATCCCTCCTCATGCCGGCTCTTCATGTGTTCTCGAACTGAAGTCACATGTATCTTGAAGTGTTCCGTGCTCAAGTGGGCCCATGCAGTCAGCCAGACAGTGCCCTGATTAGGCAGACATCCACTGCCATGGCTAGCTTGCAGTTTCACCAGCTCCACACCGTCTCAAGGCTGATCCAGCGTTTCGGTTCGCACTGCACTGCATGCCCGTCCAACTAGTGCAGTACGTTAGGCCACGCACAGTCGTGGCGCGCGCAAGGACAGGTGACAGGTGCATGAGATCGGAGATCGCGATGGCCGGGCGGGAGAGGGACCGGGACCGGGAGCTGCTCATCATCCCGGTGACCGGCGAGCCCGTCGGCATGTCCGTCGGCGGTGGCGGCGGCGAGGACTCCGAACCGACCTCGCCGGGGATCATCGGCTCGCCGTCGGCACGCGGCCACCACCACCCCACTGACATCGAGGTGACCCATGCATCATTCTTAACGTTCACAAGAATAACTAGTAATTAATACTCTGATAAGATCGTACATACCCGTGGCATAATGCAATCTAGGCTTTGCAAGATGCAACTGCAGCATGCAATTCTGGATCTAGGATTTACTTTTGTCCTTTTGGGTAAGTTCATGTTTTCATAATGGCATGTTGGAAAGAATGATACGTAAATCCAGCAGCGGCATCAAATAAGTTGTTTATCTACAGTTACCAACAGAAGATTCTGCTTTTAGGCTTGATGATTATTTTACGCTGTGCAGGCCTTCTCAGGAGTGATACGGGGCTGGACGTGGAAGAAGTTTATGTCCGGATGGTACTACTGCTACACTTTGGATTTATGTAGTTCTCTTCATGCCATGGGCTTCACAGCTACTATATATGCAGCACCATTCAGAGACTGCTTGCAGACGTGTGCTTCAACATCTTAATTTCTCCATGCTCTGCGCTATCTCTGCAGTGTTATCCTGCTCCCCATAGCCATCACATTCTACACGACCTGGTGGTTCATCCGCTTCGTCGATGGCTTCTTCTCGCCGATCTACGTCCATCTCGGCATAGATGTCTTCGGTTGTTCGCCAACCACACATTCTTTCAGAGAAAATTCCAGTTTCTTTGCAGTTGATCATGCTTTTTTCATCTCAAGCAGGTCTGGGGTTTGCAACTTCGATCACCTTCATCTTCCTCGTTGGCGTCTTCATGTCGTCGTGGCTGGGCGCCTCGCTTCTCGGCCTCGGTGAGTTTTTCATCAAGAAGATGCCACTCGTCCGCCATATCTACTCTGCTTCCAAGCAGATAAGCACGGCGATATCGCCAGGTAAACCAATCGTACTCTGATCTTTGCAAGTTTACATTTGTGTATGTAATTGGTTTGAATTATAGTTGTCACAAATTTGTAGAACACATTGTTCAATTCATATATAGATAAAATTTTGAAGTGTTGTGTCGTTTCAGACCAGAGCTCGCGGGCCTTCAAAGAGGTGGTGATCATACGGCACCCCAGGATAGGCGAGTACGCTCTGGGATTCATCACGTCGACGGTGACCCTGCGCGGCGCGAACGGGGACCAGGAGCTCGCTTGTGTGTACGTGCCGACGAACCACCTCTACCTCGGCGACATCTTCCTGATGAGCCGAACCGACGTGATCATACCGGACCTGTCCGTCCGGGAGGCCATCGGTGCGCGAACTCGCCATGCTCTTCTTTGTGTTTTTGTTTGACCAAATGAAATGTGATGCCAGAGATCGTTCTATCCGGTGGCATGTCCGTGCCGCAGATTATATCGGCGGCGGAGGGGGTCGTCGTCCGCGCTGACCAAGGGCGAGCAGCGAAGGGTTCTTAGGTCGCATTTGACGGTAGAAGAGTATAAGCAGCTCTGGGATCTGTATTTGCCTTCACAGCTTCACTCTTGTCATTATGAGGTTTTGATAGATTTTGAGAGGAAAAGTTTTTTTTCAGTTTTGATAACAGGTATCGAGCATTCAAATTGGCAAGCTTACGGTGTGTAAAAATATCTGTACGAGCTTTTATATCGACAGTGCAACAGCATAAATCCTGCCGAGTGAAACTCTGGGCAAAAGCAAATGAAATGAAGAAATCCATGAATGGCACGGAGTTCAGCAAAGTTTTGCTTCAATAAATTGTGGGTGTGCCATTTGCTTTACTCCAGTTGGCACTTGTATCAATACAAGTTTCTCAATACATTAAGGCGTAAGCGCACGATTTAGTCAATCACCAGCATTCATTTTTTTTATTGTTGTACACTCCCAGGCATCTAAATCGTTGTGAACATGTCCACGAACTCCAAACAGATAATAATATTTCAGTCACCAGGCAAGGCTGCAGATGCACACAATCGACTCCATCAACGAATGGCAAATACATTCGCAATGCATTTGAACCGGCCAAACTAATATCGGGCTCGGACATTAGGCTTGCTGAATACCACTGGGCCAGGTCAAGTTCTTAACAGGCTCTAAAATTGCTTCAACTTCATGCAAGAGTTCTTTATCTATGCCTGAAGTCGACAATTCCATTGCGGCAGCCACATTCTCCTCCACCTGAACCAGGGAAACATAAGACATATGAATAATCACTTCATTGCTACTCTAAGCTTAGAGCAACTCTAGCAGATTCTTTAAATCCCCTAGTCTTTTAAAAAAACTGCTATTATAAAGAATAGAGGGCAAAATCCCACTCTAGCAGATTCCCTAAACCTCTCTCTATTCCTAAAATTTTTAAAGTGCACTTTAAAAACATGCCTCTAGCCTTTATATTTAGAGGAAGAGGGAGGAAATATAGAGTGCACTGTATATGAGGAATTTTTGGCGCCAGAGACATTTCAGGAGGCGCCCGAGCTCCCGTCGCCGCCCACCTCGCCACGCCGCCGCCGTTTCCGGCCACCTCCGACCGTCGGACCGCCGCCATCTCGCACCGCTCGTCGCCGCGGACCCATTCCCGCCGTCGCCGCACGTCGCCGCCACCCCGCGTGAGCTTCCCGCCGCCCGCCCGACCACCGCCATCGCAGCGCCATGGGAGCTCGCCGCGGGCGTGCCTCCGCCGCCGTTCCTCCCTTCCCCAGCTTGCTGAGGATGCTGCCCCGCCGCCCCGCCTCCCGCACGAGCGCGTGCGCTCCCGCGCCTCCTGCGCCGCCCGCCGCCAGCGCCGACACCGACTCCGTCCGCCGGGCGTGAAGGGGACAACGACTCGGAAGAAGAAGCCGGCGGCGACCGGCCCCTCCCCCCGTAGCCCCGTGGCTCGCGACGCCCCGCCCGCCCGCGCCGGCCGCCGCTGCCCCTGCACGGGCCAGCCGCTCCCCTGCCGGCCGCCGCTGCCCCTGCACGGGGCGGCCGCTCTCGCACCGGCCGCCGCTGCCCCCGCTCGCGCCGGCTACCCCGCGCGCAGCTGCCGCACGAGCCGCGCCGCCGGCCGCTCCCGCACGAGCGCGCGCGCCGTCCCCGCCCCTGCCAGCCTGGCCGGAGCACCATGGGGGCGCCGCGCGGCCCCTGCTCCCTACTCCCCCCGCCGACTGACCTCGCCGGGCCTCCCCTCGCCTATTCGGCCGACGCCCTTAAGGTGTGCGACGAATTGCCCGACGTACTGAGCAGTGAGCAAACAGAAGAAATAGAAGAGAAAAAATTATAAAGGCTGAAGTTTTAGATAATCTGACTTTGCACACTTGCTCTAGAACCTTTAAAAAATTTTAAAGAGCACTTTAAAACTGTTTTAAAGGCTCCCTTTTTAGGGAATCTGCTAGAGTTGCTCTTATGTGCCAGCAAACTGGGTGATACTCAAATGATTTGTGACAGAATATCCACTCATGGGATGGTGGAAACTGCGCTGCCCTTTCTTTTGTAAATGTGGAGTTAAAGAGTAGTTGAGCGAGTGAACGGACCAAAGGGAGAAAAATGCTACTCTTGGTACTTCCTTTTTCTATTTCACATCGCCAAGGCCCCAAAACCTGTTCGTGAGAAACACCCCATTTTGCATGCAGACCCCACCGGAAAAAAAAGACCGCTATGGCAAGGGGATGTGTATCCTCTGCCTTCGAGTATTAAAGGTTCATGGTAGATCCAATTTGACTGTTTGTAGAAATCCAAAGTTTCAAGCTGCTGCGATTATTTGGCTTCCATTCTATCTGTGGGGCCTATTCGTCAGCATTTACTTCCTTCTCTTCATCTTCCCCAACACCCGCTGAGGAGAGTCAGGAAAGGAGAGTGGCATGGCAGACCACAACATCACCAGATAAGGATGCCCCCGCCGCCGAAGCCGCGGAGGCTGTCGCCAGAACCAATGTTGCCAATGAGGTCGTAGCATGACAAAAACAGCAGTGCCACAGTGTATTCAGGTCGTGGGCCGCGATACCCCTAAAGAGCAGCATCGCCGCAAGCACGACCCCTGCTTCAGCGCCAGCAACTACGTCTAAGAAGTACGTGAAGCAAGTGTCGGAGTCGCCGGTGCACTGGCACAAGCCGCGGCGAGCAGCACGCCCTGCGCACCCTCCTCGCAGCCCTTTGAATAAGCAACCTCAACAATGGCCGCACCATGGAGCTCGCCTCTGTCACGCATTCACGCATTGGGGAAGATGAAGCGAGCATGATTCATCGAAGAAGGAAGTACAGTGCTGACAAATAGGCCCCAACGGAAGGCAAATAAATTGCAGCAGCCAGAACCATTGGATTTCTACAAATGGTCAAGATTGGAGTTAAGGCAAAGTTTGCCAAATTCTAAGACAGAGGATACACATCCATGGCACGGTACTTCAACACACACAGAGTGGCACCAAAACTTAAAAAGACATCTCTATAGTTATGGTGCCAATCAGAATGGAAAAGAAACTGTCCAGCAAGTTGCAATCAGAAGGGGAGTTCCTAGATATTTGATCAAAGTCTCCACGATATGTTCCTTGTGAGGCAGCTCAAGCCTTTCCATGCAGAACCGGCCAAAGCTCCCTGATGGGAGAAGGGTCCCCGCGCTACCCCAAACCGACGGGTTTCTCCTCGACAGCGTCAAGGTTCCCCTCCCTGATTCGACATGTTTTGCCTGGCGTCAACAAGCTCCACTAGCATCGCCGATGATGTCAAGGAAACGCTCCGTCCTGGTCGATGTTGAGGCAATGCTCCGTCCCATCATCGAGGACAAAACGTTGTCATAGTAGTGAATACTAGGATACCAGAGTATTAGGATATTCCATGAGTATCCTTGTAAAAGACCAAAATACTCTTGATGGTGTGTTGTTGCCCGAAGGGCATAATTGTAATCTCGCACCCACATCTCTCCACCCCTATAAATAGGACCCAAAGGGGTAGAGAGGGGGGATCTTTTTGGACATAAAAACCTAAACCCCTAATATAAATACAAGAGTTTTCACTTTGCCCCGACCGGAGTGTTTCACGTTCCGCCCCGTTGGACGTCGCTCCTGCGTGCTCGTTCTCGACGGACACTATACTTGCTCGTGCTCCTCTGGTACTCCCGGAGATCAGCGTAACTGATCGGGGGTGCCTAAAATACACTGCCTAGTCCCGTAGCTACGACGGGCTCGGCATTCCAGCTGTTGTTCTAACACTAGCAAATTCACTACTGGTTAATAGAGCAGTAAGTAATCCAAAAGAGCAATTTTAGGCATTCTTTACTGGAAAAATACAGACCGCAATCAACATGGCTCTCATCTGCATTCAAAGTTCTAAATACCATTGGAAACTAGACAGAATCTTCTAGATAGATCTCAGCTAGTACATAAACAAATAAAGCCGTTCTCCTCAGTTCATTATCTCTGTTATCTTAGGAAAATATTTTTTTTCGCTGCTAAAATTATGATGATTATATGTTTTTCTTTCTTAGGCATCACATGCAAGTAGATCGAGCCAAATACAGTTTTCACTAGAGTCAACAGGTTGCTCATCAGGTTTAGGCAAGTGCAGGCATGGGTATGTAATACTCAGCATGTGCATACTTAGATAACCATGCAACTGCTAATTTCTGACCCAACTAGAACAAGCAACAGTGGTTCAAAATTTTGATAAAAGGATGATACTCTATTAGCCAAGAATCAAGATACCATACGAATATGTTGAATAGAAGGCAGAAATCCAACAAAGAATAGAGCAAATTGCGTACCTGTTCTGGAGAGTTCATTCCAACAAGAACTGTGGAAATTTCATTATTCATCAAGCTGTACTGCATTGCTAGCTTCGTAATAGTTTTTCCCTTCTTTCTACAGTGGTCTGCTGCTGCCCTGCATGCCAACTGATAACAGGCTGCATTATACTTGTCAATTGATGGATTGATTTGAGACATCGGTATAGGCCATAAAAAATACAAAAACTTCAACATGCTAACATGGTACTTAGAAGTGAGATGCAAGGAGAGACGAACATTTGGTATGACCTTATGATGGGATAGTAATAGATATCTTCAAGAGCTTTCAGTTGAGAGATGTGTTGGGAAATGTTTAGTCTTTTTTTTACTTACTATGGATTAGAAGTGATTAAAATACATTGTTTGGTATGAACTTATGATAGGATGGTGTACGTAGTTTAACTGTTTAATTGTACATAAATTATGGTGGCCAAATGAAATGCATTGTTCACCTCAGTATTACAAACTGGTGTACCTATGGCCGCATTTTGTGACATGAAAAAGACATGATTCTACAAGTATACTATGTCTGGTGATTCTTCCTACAACATGTAATCTGTGAAGAAATAGCGTGTCCTGCAATCATCAGGTGCAAAACAAATGCAAGTCACTTGACAGTAATACCTTCAGTTCCTCTGGTGCAGGATGCCACTCCGGCGGCCCATTATCCGTGAGAAGACCCATCGCAAGGGGTGAAGCACTGATCACCCCAACACCTTTGCTCTTCAAGTAAGGGAGCAAATTCACCAGCGCAGTATCATTGATCCCGTAGTGGCAGTAGGATAGAATCACATCTACCGAGCCGGGTGGCACCCGGTCGAGCACGTATGTGTAGATGCTCAACGGCAACCCAGTAATCCCAATGAACCGGGCCTTCCCGCTCTCCTTGATCTTCTGGAGCGCCGGAATCGTCTCGTTCACAATCTGCAAGGCCCCGGACAACAGAGTTACGGGATCTTGGGTTGAAGCTACAAGGAGAAAATTCGACGAACAGGTGGTGGGCGGCGAGACGGACCTGGTCTAGGTTGGTGAACTCGATGTCGTGGCAGTGGAGGATGTCGACGTAGTCGAGGCCAAGGCGTGCGAGGCTCTCGTCGACGCTGCGCATGACGCGGTCGGCGCTGAAGTCGAAGCCCTCCTTGTAGCGGCCGCACTTGGTGGCGACCACGACGCTGTCGCGCGGGACGCCCGCGAAGCGGAGGCAGTCGCCCAGCACCGACTCCGACACCGTGCCGCCGTAGTACCTGCGAGGGGGGCCAAGAACAGCGGCGAGCGCGCGCGCGCCGGTCTCAGACGATACCTAGTCTCTCCCGCGGGAGGGGGTGATGGCGGCAAAGGGAGGGAGGGGACAGCGAAGAGTTACGGGGACGTGTCGAAGAAGTTGACGCCGAGGTCGAGGGCGCGGCGGACGGCGGCGCGGGCGACGTCGCGGGGGACATCGCCGAAGACGTTGCCCAGCGGGGAGGCGCCGAAGCCGACGGGGCTGACGCGGAGGCCCGTGCCGCCGAGGTTGCGGAGCTCCATTGCTTGGCTCGAGTGGAGGGGGGTGGCCGATCTGAGAGAGACGGTGAGTGGAGATGTGGTCACTTGCGTCGGCAGCCGTGAGGTTGGAGATTTGTGCATTCCTGAACGGGTAGCGACGGCTCGGTCGTCAGTGTTTCTCGGCTGAGCCGATCACACTTTTCAGCTTATTATGTTAACGAGTCTGAGCCGAGTCGTACGTTTAACACTCATTTTATTTGTAATAGAGTTTATGTCACAATTAGTCTATTAAAATAAGTTCAGTCATTTATTTGGTTAATATTTGCGCAAGACATTATATAGGTTAGTTTTTTATCTACAAGAAACTTTGATTGATGGCCTTCGAACCAGTGGCGGAGCTAGGAATAATTAGCAGCCTGGGCGGACCGTAAGGTAATTAGCAGCCTGGATTCGATTCGTGCGTGGTGGCATGGTGCGACACAGGGGCGCGGCCGCGCGGCCGCGGCCCAATCGCTTAAGCCCAAGAGAGCAGCAGCTGAGCTGCCTGGGCAGTGGGCTGGTTGGCCTGCTGGTTGGTTAGTGGGCTACTGGAGTACTGGGCTGGCGTATAAGAAGTAGAGAAAATGGAGCCCGGGCAGCTGCCCAGGCTTGCCGGGCTGAAGCTCTGCCACTGCTTCGAACTATGTTAAATATTCTAAAATTCTGATTATATATTTTGTCTGTATGAAACAACCATTTATTCTTTGAATGTCCTAGTGAACCTCTATAATGTTGATTTGGTTTGGAGCATTACCTGTTAGCATAACTGTCTATGAGCCTGACTCACGAGAAACTCGAGCTAAGTAATGAGCTGAGCTTCAATCTCAGTTCGTTAGCTTAACGAGCCGAGCCAAGCTAACTAGTGTTTTGTACGAGAACCGACTCAATATCCACCCCTAGGTTCAATGGCTACCATGTCTAAATAAGTATAGGTACCGCTATAATTAAAGAAAAGTATGGTACTAGAATATAATAAGTTCCACCTCCACTGTTTTAAAAATAATAATTTAAATTTATGTAAAAATATCACAAAAGATTTGTACAAATTTTTTCCTTTCATTGCACATATATATGTTGTTATACAATATGTTATATGCTCGCGTACTTATCATGTTTTAGTAATATGAATCTTTGCGGGCTTTTGAAATTTATATTTACTATTATCTTCATTATGCATGAAGATACACATAGGTGTAGTGTAGGACAATATTTAGCTTCCTGAACCAGTACGTATGAAGCCCAAAGTTGGTAAGAACATGTTTCTTGAAGTAAATACTACGACAAAAATCATCTTGGGTGGGCTGAATGGACCAGCTTGGGTGCACAAAGCTATACACGGGCCAGTAACGGCCCAATTCAGTACAAATGGTTCCGCTCTACACTGTTGTTGCTCTTAAAAGGAAGCTATACACTGCTAAACAGTTCTCAGCGGATATAAAGGATATAAACACAATTACGATAAGCTATATAGAAATATGTATTGCGTAATCCATTTTTAGTTCAGATATAACATCATTTAGGGAAATAATTCTGCCATATCTCCATTATACTCTCACTGATTTCACTTCTGGTTCTGCTGCCTTCGACTGGGCTACACAACTAGTATGGTGTAATATCTCATGAGTTTCTTTTTTTTTAAGGCTATCTTTCATGAATTGGATCGTTTTCGGTAGTAGTAGCCTTAAACTGGTTTGATTTCTCACACATCACACATGCATATCCTATAGTACTCCATGGCAACATTTTTCAGAGCTCAATTTGTTTCATGAGAACGAAGTTCCATTAACACACAGAGATATGCATGTAGAAGAGCATTGATCAACATAAAGACAGATTTTTCTTCCCCCAGCGTCGAAATGGTGCGAATTTGCCAAATGATGAAGTCATACTTTGAAGCTCTTCACATATCTTTAGTTTTATGTTGATTTGGATTGGGTCATTTGACTTGAGAAGTGAAAGTTTAGTACGTGCTGGGATCTTCGTTGACAAGGACGGGAATCATCCATTCCAGTCGACCACTGGGGCGTAAATTTGGGTCGTTGTTTGGTTTGCTCAGTTGCTCCTTGAAAAAAACGAGAATAAAACAAAACTAAGTTGCGTACGTAGCTAATCGGCCCTTTGCTGTTCACAGAAATTTCAAAAGAAATAGTGTAGTTCCAAATAGAACTCAAGAAAATTTCCTAGCATTCTAAGGGCGTGTTTGGGACAGCTCCAGCTCCTAGCTCCACATCCGATTTGAAGATTAAAAACTAAAATAAAGTAGTTTATATAACCACTTTTAGTATACAATGTTAATAAAATATGACTTCTATCCATCTCCGATGTATCCCCAGCTCCAACTCCACAAATCTGTGGAGCTACTAAAACCCAGCTCCACCAAATCGGTGGAGCTGGAGCTGTCCCAAACACGCCCTAATTAACATGGCCTAAGCAAGAAATCCCATGCAGACCGAACGAACAGTTGCGCCAAAATAAGCACAAGCATATCCCCTTGAAAATGCATGGTTGCACGCATCGCATACTTTTTTGTCCGTTTGAATCGCTCGAGGCCAAGCGAGAGCCATCGAGTTTGCGTAAGGACATTGACAAAGCGGCACCACACGCAGGCAAGTCTGGATTATTCAGATCTGAACTTAGACTTGGTTACTTGGACCCGGGCGAGCATGGGAGCAGTGCGAGTGGAGACACGGAACAAGGGGAGGCCGATTCAGCTCCCCGGCTCCGGGAACGGCTAATCAATGTCTACCTGTCCCCGTCCACTCGAGAAATGGAGGACAGGGAGAGAGAGGACAATGGACAAAATCGTTGACCTGAGCTTTCACAAGAAAACGAAGACATCACTCTGCCGCCATGCTTACACGCTGTTTCCTGTCTTTTCCTCAGGCCTCACCCTTACCTCATCGAAGAAATCACAACTGTAGATGCTATCTTGTTAGGAATTAACCAGTGGTCAAATCTTTATCCACTAATATGCGTAAAAGTTGGTCATACGGGATACATCACAAGAGATATGTCTGAAAGAAAAATTGGTGTGAATATAGAGTACAATTTTACGCCATATATATCATACTATAAAGTCTATAAATTAACCATTAGTCAAAAGTTGCGACTAGGCGATTACGAAAAGTAAGAGGGTACGTATAGAAAATGTATGACTGTTGAACTATGCCATGTAACTCTTCAACTACTTCCATATATCAAGAAAATATTCTTGTCCCTCGAAGAAAAAGAGAAAGCATAAGTTATTGCGATTTGCTCGGATATTTTGGCAATGGCCATAATCAGGGCACTGGATCTTACTCGAGGGATTCTTAAGGAGGCGAAGAATTAGTTAGATTGTGGTCGAAATCAAATAACCATCAAATCATGCATGATCTCATGACCTGCAGGACAGGGGTATAACAATTTGTTTAGAAAAACTACCATTTCTCAGTTGCATTTCCCGGTCGATAGAGTTACATATCATCAAGTTTAAAGTTGTATAAGAAAGTCGTATGTAATTTTAGATCTTGACACAAATACTCAGTTGCATATTTTTAAATCTAAAATTACACACATTTTTCAAAAGTGTGCAATTACCCGGTTACCGTTGAATCAAGATCCTAAGACTCACGTCGACTTAAATTTAACAAAATATTAGTCAGTTCAGCCCTAGACACCCCTTTTTTTAATCAATTTTATGCATGATCTGATTATCCTAAGGCACAATCCTCTTAATGATTCGTAGCTTTCCGGCCATGGTCGTCGCAGTCGACGCTGGGGAGCTAATGATGTTTTGGTCCCACATATTGATAGCTTTTGATCCGATGGATTGTCAATGAGAACCTTGGAATGACTTGGAGGTGGTGGCGACGTTGGTTGTACCGAGTTTGTTTTGCTTTTTGGTTCATCGGTTTCATCCTCTCGTGCTTGTAATCTTCTTCCCTGATGGTCCAATGATGAAACAGTGGTTGACAACTTGCCTTGTGAGGGATGTATCCAGTGTGTTCGACGATCTTAGATTTGCATCTCTTGAGATGGGCAATTTATATAACTCTTTAAAAATTTTAAGGTCAATACTGATGTGAATTATGCATGTTTGGTTTATTCTATGCCCAATTTCTTCCGGCAGTCCCTGCAAGCGAGTGATAAAAATCGTTTGACAATTCTTAGTCCGAATTTGAAGAGCAAGCGGAGTCAACCTGATGTTGAAAGAGTGAATTAATACTCAATATACTAGCTAGGTGCTGCTATACTCCTAAAACGGTTATCATATAACATATATAAGTCACTTGTCAATTCTATAATGCTAACATTGTTGGTCGCCAGATGAACATAAAATACATCATTTATTCACTTTGATTTTTTTTCCTTTTCTGCGAGGGTTCTGGGAAGCTTGATACTCGTGTAAAGTTTATAGAGACACTACTGCAGAGTCATATATCACATATAGCTAAAAATCCTCATCACCTCATTACAGATGGGTTTCAAGACCGTCTAAATGGCATAGACGGTATAAAATCCGTCAATTTATGCCTGTCTGTGGTGGATGCATGGCGGTGAAGGGGTAGAAGCTACTGGTGTGATGGCCCCTGCCACAAGCCGGTTCTACGGCGGATACACATGCTTTGCTCGGGCTAGCAGGGATAGAGAGATGAGGCGCCACACTAGACTTAGGAGGAGGTGGGAGCCGGACGACACGGCGCTGGACTTGGAGGTGGGGAAAGGGGTTAGGGTTTGTGGGGTGGTATATATGGGGTTGGTAAGTTGGGCTGATATTTGGGACGAAATTGAGCCACAAAATCACATATGATATAGATAAAACAAGTATGCGATGACTTAAGAATCACTGATGGTTTTTTTATTTAAAATCGTATGTGATGTGTTTTTTCAATCACAGACGGTTTCTTTAAAGAACCTTCTCTGGTGAAATTTTGAGAAAAATCATTTGTGATGAGGTTAATCATAGACGGTTTTCATAAACTGTTTATAATCAGGCGCCAGGATTACCATCTCTGTGGTAGTGAGAGGCTAATAGAACAATATTAGTTTCATAAATTGAAGAGTAAATGGCACTAATGGTCACTCAACTTGACATGTGGTGCATTTAGGTACACCTTCTCTAAAAATTGGTGATGTCGTCCATATGTAACTTGTCAATTTGGTGTGCACTTAGTCCAATCGAGCCCACGCTAGTTTATTTGGACAGGTGGCTGGCCCGAGTGGAGCATGCGCAAGACATGTGAGCAGGTGAAAGGAGGTATTAGGCTGACACGTATTGCAAAAATCTCCACCCAGATCCCTAGATTGAACCCTTCTCCCCTAAATCCCTAGCCCAAACTAAGATGATGTTTTAGCGTATTATGGTTGATCTTATGAGGCTGCAAAGAGGCCATGGTCCACTTCCTGATACATATATGGTCTATTTAGTTGGAGAGATGAGTAGTGATGAGTTTAGGCCATCTAGGTTAGTAGGGATGGGGCTATTCAAGTTGCTTGTTTCGTCCGGTGGTCAGTATGAGCCAATTTTGTATTTGGTTGAAGGGATAAGGTTGAATGCCATAAGATTAATTAACTAAATTATAGCTCTAAGTTTTTATTTATAATAATTGATTATACCCTAATCAACACACACTAATATTTATCAACGTTAATCTTGATGAAACGATACTAACCATCAATCATGTTAATTATCACTAAACGTATAATAATCAACACATTAAAAATATACTCATCAACACATTAACACCTATCAATGCTAATCTTGTAGTAATAATTCCTAATTACTAATAAAATATGCTAATTATCACTAATTATTTATTAACGATCGTGATAAGACAAGGGCAGTGGCTTCATCTAGTCAAAATAATTGGCTCACTCTGTCCAGCATATTTAAGAAATATTCCTTAAATTTGGCGGTTCTATCCACGCCAACCCTCCAACCAAACATAGTGATAAGCTCAAAAAAGTAGATGGCCTCAACCTATCCACCCATATCTCTCCAACCAAACGGACTTATAGTCAACACATACATTCCTCCATCTCATAATCACTGTCAAGTCTGAATCATCTTCATCACTGTCTATAAAGTCCGAAACATCTTCATCACTATCTAAACTTTCTTCTTCTTCACTGACTTCATCTTGAGCTTCCTTCACCATTTACATCTCTCTGCTTCTTGTTCTGGAGCCTAAGGTTCATTTGTTCCGCAGATTGACTAGTGCCCTTAGTCAAATGTATGATGATCTTCATCTTCTTCTGCAGCCTAACTACAACCTTGACCATCACCTTGTCTCTGCCTCTTTTGAGGGCTCAATAAGATGTCTTCATACAAATAAGGCAGCTCATCTCTTTTACTCTGTTCAACAAACACTACCTTCTTGGACTAATCAGAGCAGGTAATTCTTGTGGCCCATCAACAAGCACATCATCCCTATTCTAGATTTCAGGCAAGTGCACATGATCTTCACATAGTACCAAAATCTTGCAATTCACTGAGTCATTAACCATGTTGATTATGTCATTATCACACTTTAGAGGTCTCAACACATCACAGACATTCTTCCCTGGCATGCACCGATACATGGACGTAGCATATCCTACTTAGCTTACTAAATCTTCAATCCAAACATGAGACCATGTTTGCCCCTTGCAGTCATCAATCCAGCATGATATAGCTGCATCTAGATAGGTTCGGTTTCTACCAATCCGATAGAAAAAATCCACCATGATGTATCTCCACACTAATTTTTTTTATCTATTTAGCACAGAATAAGCAGTTTTAATATTTGTTTTCGCGTAAGCGTTTAGCACATGTTGAAGACTTGGTTGGCTGTTGTGGTGGTATGCTTATTCTTAAACAACTTAGTCAGAAATGTCTAATTAGGACTAATTGGAGAAAATCATTTTGCTTTACGGTATACAAAATCATATTTCAAATAATAATATTTCAACAGCTTATTGCTAAGTTTCCATATATTAGTAATTCGTATGAGCTTTTGTATGCAACCAATGTATTGTTTCATCTGCTAGCCCGTGGAAGCGCACGAGTTGATGACTAATTTACTCTAAATCAAGATCACTAAACAAGATGTATGGAAGGCACCGGCAGACTAACATGTTAGGACATGTATAATGGTGTTTACAGATGGGTATTTGAAGAGATTATAGCTCATCGTTATACATCCATGTAAGATTTGTTTACTCTAATGCAAACTGTTTTAGGTGCTTAGATACTTTTAATATCTATTGATTGGTGCTAGTTAATTATATGCATAAGCATATGCTAAGTGCCGGTGTCTAATCAAGCAATGCTATAAAATTAAACATCTTGTCTATCCTACGTCCCAAAAAAAAACTGATCTATATTGATAAACACCTCTCTAAGCATCTATGTTGTACATGCTCTTAGCCCTAAAAAGTTAGCACCTCAAAGATGCCCAGATATGCAACCCCTAGTTAGGTTGCAAAATCAATAAGAACTATGAAAACCAGATACAGTTTTTTCTTCAACGTATACAACCACTTCATATATACATTACTAGTAACTTAAGAGAAAATGCTGCACTAGTTTTTTTTAAATATATATTTCCCACTGTGAAATTTATTTGCTCCACTTGATAATTCATTTTAATTTGTTGGATTAATTAGCATTCCATTTATGGTGTCAAGCTTCACATAATGGTTTTCTTACCACATGTACCACATATAAAAAGGTCAACAAACATCTCTACACGCATGCATGAGACAGCTTTTAGCGGTTTAGGAAATTAAATTCATGGTTCCGATGCCTTATAGATCATTACTCGATGCATGGTACGTTTTAGCAGCCATATATAATCTGATGTCATTAGAACTGGGATCTAACAGCTCAAAGTGATCACCAATGCTTAACTAAGCTGAAGAATAAAACTCATAGCAGCCATCAAATCTGAATCAGAATGTATACCTTAGCCGCCCCCTGGATTCGAATCCTTTTGCCATGTGAAGTTATTAACTCGTCCCACAATTGCGCAGCCAAATACCAAAATTTTATAAATTTGTGTATTTTGCCGTACAACTATATGTAGTGATTATGATTGGGAATGCAGTTGTACTTCTTACACAACCGTAGCAGTTTTATCTATATCTAGCTGTCATACTCCATTGATCGGTTGTTCATCGGACGCATCAGAGAGCAGCTGCATGCATCATATACCAACCACGTACATAGATCACGCGCTATATATCTTTGTACAACTACAGCAAATCCTACCAAATAAATCATATTCGTCGTGCCGCCGATCAAGACCAGGCACGCAGTTTCCCAAGTCAACGTGAATCAAGTCGTTGCCAGACGGAGAATCCATGGAATCACTCCATCATGCGAAGCACACGGAACATAAACTATAAACCAAGCCCCTAATCGATCGTATCTCGAAGCCTTCATTCTCTCCCAATACTCTATTCCCCAATTGTTGCAGCGTGCTATTGTCTGGGCTTAGACTAATTGTATCCATGCTTAATTAGAACGTAAGGTTATATTAATCAGTCCTTGCTTCTTCGCTATAGCTGCCCATTGATTGACTCCTAAATAATTCTACTCACATTTACCTCAAGTTGTCATATTCATTTGCCAGGATATTTGGGATGCAGGAATTCTGTAAGAAGCAGGGTACGTATGTCCTGCAGAATTCCAAAGAAAATCTTGATTGGGGCTCTATAAGTTGCTTCCTCTGATTGCAAATGTAAGTCATATATCACTACTTCACAACATACTTCCACTGACGGGCGCAAAACCGCCTTCACTGACCGGTTCTGCGCTTGTCAGTAAGCTTCCGTCAGTGGAGATAAAAAATCCACTGACGGGCGGCCGCGCCCATCAGTGGAGATACACTGAAAAACCAAAAAAAAATACCAGCCCCTAGGGGAGGCTCGCTTCCGTAGCTGCTCCTGCTCCGCCTGCCAAAATCCCTAGAACTAGTATGGATCAAAATCTGCTTCTTCTGCTCCGCCTGCCAATCGAATCAAAATCGAAGCACGCAAACAGACTTTGGTTTTTTTTTGGACGGACAGAGCGAAATTGAACGCGAGAATTGGGAGAAAAAGGAGGAGGGAAGCAGGCACCTTGAGCTCGACGCATCTGGTTGCCGGCGACCTAGAAAACCGCAAGAGCAAGCAAATTTAGCGCGCGAACAGAAGGGAATCAACCTCCCCGGGGCCAAATCGCGAGGGGCGGGAGGGAGGGGAACCAAGAGAGGAGCGGCAGAGGAGGCATGCGACCTGCTCGATGTGGCCCTGCGGGAAGTAGAAGACGAGGTCGCCGACGCGCGGGACGGTGACGAGCGGGCCGGCGCAGGCATGCCACAGCTCGTCGTCGAGCGGATCACCACCTGCTCGGGAACCCAACACCCCACGAAACAATCAGGCACGAGAATCGTTGAGCCAGAAAGGCGCCATGTTAACCAGATCTGGGGCGTGCGCGGACGTACCTGGGGTGGAGCCCTGCGTCAGCGTCGGCGCCATGGCGACGGGCGGCATCGCGGGCGCTGGGGCGGCGGAGGCGGCGGCGCGCGAAACCCTAGAAGGAGGAGGGAGGCAAGTGGTAGAATGGTGCCGAGGGGGGCTGCAGAGGTGGAGGGATCCGATGGCGGGGAGGAGGGTGGCGGAGGCGGAGGGGCATGGATCCGGCGACGTCAGGGAGGAGGCGGAGGCGGAGGGAGAGGCGGCGAGGCCACACGTGAAGAAGAAGAGGGAGGGTGGCGCACGGGTGAAGTCGGGAGAGGGAGGGAGAGAGAGGAGGGAGGCCGGTTCGGGGGAAATGAAGTAAAGTTAGGGTTAGGGGGATGCCTGAAGTAGATTGGGCCAAAATATCACTAACAGGCCACAATTTAGGCCCGTCAGTGATGTAGTACACTCTACTGACGGGCTATAACAACGCGCCCGTCAGTGATACTTCCCATCAGTAGAAATATACAACTACTGACAGGCGATGTTTTCGACCCGTCAGTAATTATTTTTTCTTCTGAATTTGGACAGTCTACTTGAATATCTACTGACGGGTACCTGTTAGCCCGTCAGTGGTGAATAGTACCACTGACGGGTATTTTCTGCCCGTCAGTAGAGACTAGGCAGGAGAAGTGTTTTCTGGGGTAGTGTATGCTAAAGTGTCCTTACCAGTTTATCATTTTAAAGTTTTTTTTACCACATTATGCAAAAATTTATTTATGTCCGCCACATTAAGTTGGTATTACGAACTAGATTTGTCAAGAAAAATTCAAGCTTTCGTGGTATAAGTTTTTAGTCTTGTTCATCGCCATCTGGAGGAGGAGATCGACAATTGAGCATGACTCCGAGAGACGAGCTGCCGTCATTATCGCTTCATCAGGCTCCCCTTTGGTCATCAAATTTTTTAGATCACCAGAGAGTAGGGCTCTCCGGTTCCATTTCATAGAAACGAAACCATACCACAAAGCCTTGGCCATCAAATTCCTAGGGGGAGCATCGAGCCCGGAGACGGTTGTGGCATAATGTGACATTCATGTCAGGAAATTTGAACACATAGGCACGACATTAGCTAAAATCAAGGTTGTTTTAGGTGAGGTGGTATTTCGCATGTGGTATTCAGCGTTTGAGGGCGTCAAATATATGTTTGGTTTTGTAGTTAGGGGTACATTGATTTATAGACTCGGACAACGAGTGATGGGGACACAACAAACTTACAATTAATGTTGAAAAGGAAAAAGGAAATAGGCACATTAGAAGATGTGCCAATATTCAACACAAGTTTGGAGCTGGAGGGAGTAAGGTTAGTCCACACTCCTTAGCTGCCACTAATTCCCAAACAAGTCTACTCACACACCTCTCTCTAGATTAGAATATCAGCTATATCCAATGGTTAATTAACACAAAAGATCTAAGACGGCACTCTAACATCCAATCAAATCTCCCCAACGTGACCAAAAGTCTACTACCAGCTAAACATCGTCTTGCATATATACTTGGCATATCTTTTTCCAATCTTTTAGTTGCCCAATCTGTCACAACTGTCTGTCCAGTCCATGCACAGCATTGCATGAACACTTCTAGTGAACTAGTACACACACGTCCCTATAAGTAGCTGAGCTTACACTTGGTGTTGTATCTATCTCCATTGCCACGCAAGGACAGGGAGATCAGAGAAGGGAAGAGAAAAAAAATGGCCGGCGGCGAGGGGGCCGCGGCGATGTGCACCCCGGCGTTCGTGGCGCAGGTGATGCGGAGCCGGTGGTACGTGGTGTTCGCGTCGATGGTGGTGATGGCGGCGTCGGGTTCGACGTACATCTTCGCGCTTTACTCCAAGGAGCTCCGGTCCACGCTGGGTTACAACCAGCAGACGCTCAACACGCTGGGCTTCTTCAAGGACCTCGGCACCAACGTCGGCGTGGTCTCCGGGCTGGTGCAGCAGGTGGCGCCGACGTGGGCCGTGCTGCTCATCGGCGCCGGCATGAACCTGGCGGGGTACCTCATGGTCTACCTTGCGCTCACGAAGCGTACGGCGGCGCCGCCCGTGTGGCTCATGTGCATCTACATGTGCGTCGGCGCCAACGCGCTCACCTTCTCCAACACCGGCGCGCTCGTCGCCTGCGTCAAGAACTTTCCGGAGAGCCGCGGCATCGTCATCGGCCTGCTCAAGGGCTTCGTCGGCCTCAGTGGCGCCATCTACACGCAGCTCTACCTCGCCATCTACGGCGACGACGCCAAGTCGCTCGTCCTCCTCATCGCCTGGCTCCCCGCCGCCGTCTACATCTTCTTCGTGCACACCATCCGCGTCATGCCCTACCGCCGCCGCCCCGATGGCGAGGAGCCCAACAGCAAGCCATTCTTCTGCTTCCTCTACATCTCCATCGCGCTCGCCACCTACCTGCTCGTCATGATCGTCGTGCAGAAGCAGGTGCCCAGGTTCTCCCACGCCGCGTACGTCGTCGGCGCCACCGCGCTCCTCATCATCCTCTTCCTCCCCCTCGGCGTGGTCATCAAGGAGGAGTACCAGGCCGTCTCCCAGCTCGAGGAGTCGCTGCAGCAGCCGCCGGCCATCGCCGTCGAAGAACCCACAAGCGCGAAACCCGACGACGGCGAGGCGCCGCCGTCGTCGACGACGTCGTCGCCATCGTGCGGCTTCGGCTGCATCACCAACATGTTCAAGCCGCCGGCGCTGGGGGAGGACTACTCCATCATGCAGGCGCTGGTGAGCGTGGAGATGCTGGTGCTGTTCGTCGTGTCGGTGTTCGGCATCGGCGGCACACTGACGGCGATCGACAACATGGCGCAGATTGGGCAGTCGCTGGGTTACCCGGCGAAGAGCGTCAATACCTTCGTCTCCCTCATCAGCATCTGGAACTACGCCGGCCGCGTGGGCGCCGGCTACATGTCGGAGTTCTTCCTCGCGCGGTACAGGTTCCCGCGGCCGCTGGCGCTGACGGCCGTGCTCCTCCTCTCCTGCGTCGGCCACCTCCTCATCGCCTTTGGCGTGCCGCAGTCGCTCTACGCCGCGTCGGTGATCCTCGGGTTCTGCTTCGGCGCGCAGTGGCCGCTGCTCTTCTCGATCATCTCCGAGGTGTTCGGGCTCAAGTACTACTCCACGCTCTTCAACTTCGGCTCCGCGGCCAGCCCCATCGGCGCGTACGTGCTCAACGTGCGCGTCGCCGGCCGCATGTACGACGCCGAGGCCGCGAGGCAGCACGGCGGCCACGCCGCCGTCGGGGACAAGATCTGCAAGGGGGTGCAGTGCTTCAAGCACGCCTTCCTGATCATCACCGGGGTGACGTTGGCCGGCGTGCTCGTGTCGCTGGTGCTCGTGTGGAGGACGAGGAGCTTCTACAAGGGGGACATCTACGCCAAGTTCAAGGTGGCTCCCACGGCGGCAGACGGGATTACCGGCGGCGGGGAGATGGTGGAGGGAACAGAGGAGGAGGTGAAGAAGGGAAAGAACAAGAAAGAGGCGGTTAATGAGGAGTTTAAGTGATGACTAACTCATAATAGTTTTCTTTGATATAAGAAATGTTTAGAAAAGATGGAGAGTAGATGAATCTCCTCTTTTGTTGGTGAATCTATACTGCTTGTGGATGTTTCCGATGTTAATTGTCAAATATGATATGGTTTCGATGTTTCTGATCTATTTCTTGCAATGGTAAAGACTGCAAATTAATCAGTCTGCTCTAAGAGGACCTTTTGTTCTCGTTTAATATTGCAAATGGTTTCAGCTTCACCCCTATCCTATGTATAATCAAGCAAGAAGTCTCAGTATCTGTGTTGCTCCAAGGTCTGGAGATGATGGTCTCCTCCACCTATTTCTTCATTCAATATTCAGGAACAGCAGAAATTTTGGGCATCTGAACAAGTACACTTATACAATCTCAGAATCGTGATATCTATTCTAGGGTGATCAATTTCCTCTTCTCTACTGGTGTTAGCAACATGCGAGGCTGCAACTAGCGGATTATGATCGTGGTAGAGTTGCGAACCTGAGAGCATTTTGAGCACCCCTGGATAGCAAATGCCCAAATTTTGGTCAGGCCGCACATTTGCTCACAATCAAATGAGTTTGGGCGAAATCGGGTAACGATCACAACAGTACCCTGATCAGACTAGGCCTCAAAAAGAAATAAACCAAGTATCAGATTGAGGGCAATGACAGGCTTCTTGGGTACACAGCAAAACTACCAATAGACTAAGACGCAAACTTTAACTTCAGAAAACAAAGAAAAACCTAAATTAAAAAAGATCCAGGCTGAACTTCAGTGAAACCTGACCAAAAGGGTTTTAAGCTTGAACACAAATGTAGGATCTTTTTGTAATGCCTCGCCAGAAAAGGTCATCCAAAACTCTGCTGGAATTCAACTTCTCAGGAGATGAGGGGAAAAAAAACTAATGATGTAAAATAAGTTAACCTGCTTAATTGGTCTTCTTTTATGAAAAACTATATCATATGCAGAACCAACTTGTTAACTGAATGTCGCAACTAACTACAGAATACTATATCGTAGGCACATATAAGAATCGATAATCCAACAGTGTCTTTCCTGTACATGTTCCGAGCTCAAACATTTAGATATCATAATTCAAATACTAACCCTAGATGAGTTTCATCTCGACCATAGCTATCCTCTTTTGAAGGCACCATAGTTATTAATATTCTTAAGGTGTCTCAACAAAATTGATAATAGAATTCTCCATTTATATTCCATAATCTGTGGTTATGCCCGGTGACAATCCTATCATGCATGAAAAAACATGAACATTCTTTCAAGGCCCATTAAATTATGCACATTGCATAACATGGTTCCAGAACAAATAACCACAATGCATATCTTATTCACAGAAACACGCGCCAGTGCGCTTACAGATGACATTACGGCAATAAGATGAGGACTTAAGACTGGAACCTGTGGATGACTCTATTTAAAAAGACATAAAGAACCAAAACAAACCGATGACCATGTAACAATGAATATTCATCTTCAGCAGAGAGTTTTGCATATCTAATTTTCAATACTACCAATTCTCTTTGACAATCTTTGACTTCTCGAATATGAACTTCCCTTCCTTGTATTTCTGTGTCTCTTCATATGCTCTCTCATATTTCCAGCCCAGCACCTCGCGGCAATCATTGCAGTAGATATCAGCCACCGTGTGTAGCCCTGTCATAAGTTGCCTATCCTCCTTCGCCCCCACAACTACATTCATGGCATGAGAGAACAGAAAGGCACGGCCATTCCTCCCTAAAATAACCAAAACAGCAAACCAGAGAAGGCATCTGTGAGGAAATATGCAACTTGGATCTATTGCACAGCCCAATAGGCACATATATAGTACAAGAGACTTGGAATACAAGGCAAGGAGAGTCCTATGCCAATACGAATACAAGAATACAACATGTATCCTACTATATCTCTAACAGCATCATCCTCCAAGCACTGGCAGAAGGCCCAAATAACACATTGCCTAGAAAGAATTTCAGCTTCTGTACTTGGGGTCACCAGTCTTGAGTTGTACTTTTAGCACAGCGACGTTTCAGCATTGTAGATTCAACAAATAAGATGTTTAGTTGTTTTAAGTTCTTTTAAAAACATTTAAGTTTGAACATCACTGAGATGCTGAGTGAGGAGTATAACTATGTGGTCATCAAGCCTCAAAGCACGATTTAAATGCACAAGCACACTGAAAAAATGTGTGATAAGCACTGTACATGCTCTACCAAATTGATCTTGATCTGAATGGGGGTGGTATTATTTATGCTATAGCCTCAAGACAACATGACTATACAAACCATGACACATCAACTTCTCAAGTTCTATTGAATCAGAGAGATCACTGATTCCGTGTTTCCCCATATATTGCCATTACTGCAAGAAATGCCTTACCTGATCACCAGACATCCAACCAGGCCACTATTCTTTTTAGATAAAGGAAGAATTTTATTGCTCTCTGCGCGCACAAGCAAATCGTTACGCATCTACTAGTCGATGATTCTTAGCACAACCAAAGGTTAAGCTAGCTAGCTAGGCAGGTAATCAGCTCAGCTCCTAATGCAGAAGAAGGAAAGGCTCCCGGGCTCTCGACCTGAAACGCCTTGGAGATGATGTCGTCGTGGAGGCAGACGTGGTTCCGGCAGTTGCAGCAGCTGTACACGCGCGGCCCCACCAGCTCCGCGGCCATGGACAACACCCCCCGAAAACCTTCAACGCCCTTATTAGCACCTCAGCCGACCAATCCTGCATAGAATCAAGCAGACAGTACACCATCAAGATCCCATAAGAAACATCAGTCCACAACACTCACGCACCGTCCCAGCGGTAGCAACAATCTACTTAAACTTCAGAACTAAAACTGCATGAAGAACTCAAAAAACAGGGAGTTCAAGAACCCTTGGCTCCCAAATCGGGACACGGGATTTTCTTCCCCGTGGAGGTGGACGCAGAAATCGGGAGATTGGTGATGGATGGAGTGCAACCACTGACCGATCGGGGAGCGGCTGGGGTTGGGCGTGGAGGAGGAGGGGATTCGAGCAGAGACGTCGCTGCTGGGGTTTGGGGGCGAGGGAGAGATAACCGATGAGAAAACCGTGGAAAGGACGGCAGGCGGCTTCGTTGGGAGAGGGAGGCCAGGAGGCAAAGCTAGATTCTGCGTTAAGTTGTCAACGGAAAATTAGCTCACTATCTAGCAGTGGAGCAAACACGTGTAGACAGGAAGGTGTCATCAGATGTGACGATGACATGTGGGGCCCCGAGCAACTAGTGATACATTGGTTACTGTTTTCAGTTCGGTGATCTTTACGATCGTAAAAGGTAAGCAATGTCACGAATGATCAGTCTTTACGAATGCGGCAAAGTCAACCCTAACTCCAAACCCGCCGCCGTGCTCCTTCCGACCTAGCTGCGTTCTCTGTGTCCTGTTCGTAGTCTCCGTGGCATCACTAAAGAGCTTGTAAAATATAATGCTTGAGATCGACAATGGTGAATCTCGTGTCTAGAGTGACTTATTTTCTTATAAGATTGAGATGTTTCTCAAACTGATGTCATACAATCGTCTTTCTCGACTCACCCCACATGGGGCTCGAGTTGTGGGACTGGAGCACCTATTGTGTAGCTTATATAGTTGCTTCTATTTTATTTTTATGTATAGATATGTATTCTTCGTGTATGGTTTAAAACTTGAATAATATAATCTGTAAAAGTGTAATTGGATTATCAAATGAATGGTTAAGATGAGAGATACCTGAATATCTCGTGTGAAATGCATCGGGATAAGGGCAGAATTTCAAGTAATCCCCTAATATGGAACAATTCAATAATCGAGAAACAAATTTTACTCTGTAATATTTGTTGTAAACGAGCCTTGTGGCCTGACAAACAAATGTTATCGATCTTGTGTTATCTATTTCCTGTAGTCTCGTAAAAATAATAGTGTTGATTTTTTCTTTTTCTCTAGAATTAATTCACGCTGTTACAGTTTGGTCATACGGAAAATGAGCGGTATATATTTTCTTTATTCAAAACTAATCGACATCTTCTAATTTAGTCCAAGCTACTAAAATAAGCGGCGTCCATCATTTTCTTTTGTCTCGATTAATATGAGAGTTTCTAAGTTTTTCGATGCTGCGGAAATTTCTATCCATCGATGCGATTCCTGGATCACTTAATTGTTTAATTGAGTGCCGAAGCACATGCATAACAATCCTCATTCTTCAAATTGGCAATGAAATGAACTTACCGCGCAATTCTGTTCATATCTCTCATGATTGTTCTTTGAAGCTCCTTTGATTAAGAACACACAATTGGATAGACGGTATTTTTGGAGCTGCCGCCGACTTGCTTGCCAGCCGGCTGCAGTCGTCGCGGACACCTCTTCCTAGGTTCTCGACTATGCCACACCTAAAAATGCTCTCATTCGATCTTTGCTCTTTCCTTCATCTTCGTCAACGCCAGCCTCGTCCGATCGCCTTCCCTTGCAAAATCAACCGTGCTATAGTCCTCTCTCCCTTTCTTTTCTTTTGAACATACTGTAGTCCTCTCTTTTGTGCCGAGCATTACCGCGCATATTGCATACGTGCAATGCAGCGGATATTTCCTATTGGTTTAATTTGCACATGAGGTCTACATGCATGCATGGTTTGATCGTAAAAGACTTGATTATTATTTTTTCCGCAGATATCGTTTGGACTAACCAGGTCACGTGGTTCTCTCTCTCTTAATTTCTATGGTATGCAGATCTGCTTTTACATATGCACGCTTAACTTATAGCCTTGGTGGACTCTATAAAAATTCATATTGTGTTGAACGTAATCTACACCACGATAATATGAATCTATTAATATATTGTGCTATTCTTTTCTTAAGATGAAAATTTCTAAGATTTTCTCCGGTGGGAATTTCTAGACCTCAAAGCTAAAGAGACGCTTGGAATTCCATCTGTTTAGAGATATATAGATTAATATTTTTTTGATTTATTCTAATTTAAAAATATTTCATGACTATTGTTGAGGAGGAACTCCTCGGTCAGCAGGTGTAGGCACCCCGGGTCGGAGACCGAGGTGCTAGGGGGAGACTTGGGGAACGAAGCCAAGCGTCCGCGGGACTTTATCCAACTACCGCCGGAGACAAAAGTATTGGAGAATGTGTGTTAGAAGCTTGTATTGATCTCCCTTCATACGGGGTGCCAACTTGCCCTTATATAGGCAAAACCGACTTACAAGTGTAAATACATCGCTACCCCTCAAAAGGTTGCAATCTTTTCCTAGCTCGTGTCACCGTACATTTGGCCGAACTCGTACTCTCCACCTCGCCGCTACCTACTACATGCGCCGGTATATTCGCAGATTCCCTTCGCCGGTACGGCTCGCCTCTGCCTTTGTCATCCTCAGTGCCGATGACGCCGTCCGTTCCCAGTAGTCTCGCCTCGCCTTTCTCCTCGCCCTGGCCAAGTCGCCCTCTCACCTCGTCCATGGGGGCCGACTTGCTTCTCGCTTCAGCGGTTAAGTCGTCCGACCGAGATGGCTCCTCGTTGGCTCGAACTCACCTAAGACCTCTGTATAACACCTTACGTTAATCGTGGCGCGAATAGAGAATAGGGGGTACCTCGTCTTGGTGCCTCGTCTGGACTCCCCCAACAACTATAATAATCACATGAAATATCACAATATATATGAAGTACATAATAGAGATGAACATGAGCAATAAAGCGATATAGTTCACAATCACGTATGAGCATGACAAAACATAAGTATCATAATAGTATGATATATATATTGACTTTGGTATACCTTTCTGTCAGAGAATATGTCGATGAAGCTGACGGTGAAGGTGATGGCGATAAACTTGAGAAGCCGTCTCGTGCCTGCTAATGAACTCTGTTATGACAAAGAAGTAGTCGACGTCGGAGAAGAAGACAATGAGAAGTCGCTTCGAGACACTTCCCAAAACCCTTGTTCGTTCTCTTTTGGTGTAGGATCTCAAGGACGAACGGTTTCAAAAACCTACTCTCCAAACACTGGTGCATGTCAGCTTTGGGACAGAGAAGCTCTAGAGCGATACTCAGTTTACGAGTAAGGGAGGAGAGAATGAGAAGAGGAGCTCACCGAGCTGAGAGTTGTGAAGGGTTGGGTGGCACCCCTTATATAAGTTGTCGGATGGGTGGTGGAAAGGAAGGAGACTCGCACATGAAAGGCCGCGAGATCTCCACGTGCTATAATGTTGGCCCATTACGTGGTAACGTGCAACTGTAAGTTATCTCTTTTAATAATTTTATCACGTGTTATATGGTAGAACACACACCTTCATGCAGTGTGCCAGCATATACGGCAAGCGCGTGGGCAAGCGAGCCAAGTGAGTGAGTGCACGCATTTAGGGTGTGTTTGGTTTGGAGGCAAAGTGGGATGGGATATGGCCATCCCTGTTTTCAGGGATGGGATGATCCCAGTTTTTGTTTGGTTGTAAGGATGGGATGAGCCATTTTTTTGTTTGGTTGAAGAATAAATGGTGGATGGGATGATCCTATTTTTGTTTGGATGGAGGGATGGGGCTGAAAAAGCTGGATATGGTTACCTCTTCCTAAAGTTTTGAAGATCATTGGCAATTTCTACAGCGCAGCACCAATTGGCTCTCCTGGCGGTTGGCTGATTCAGTCTGAAAATGTAATAGGCTTGGTTTTGGATGTTCTGTAGCATTAGCTATCTGTTAGTTACATGTAACTGGGCTACTACTTTAGCTGTTTCTCCTGAGCTCATAACTCTGAGCCAAAAGTAGGATGACAGTCTTTACATAATCAAAGGATGTTTAACATCCAGGAAACTTCTCACTAATGTACATAGCAACCCAATTTAACTTGTGATTGAATGGCAGCTTGTTGAAAGCTCTAGCAATGTGAGGGTTGGCAACCAAATGAGCATAGTAGAAAGATATGTGTGTCTCCTCAAAACCTGGAAGGCTGTTCAAGTTGTCCCACAAATCATCAGGCACATCATTGTCCGCGGTACCGGCCTTCACTATAGCCTTTGCAAGCTTGTCACCAACAGATTTGAATGCACCAATCAGCCCTTCATCTTCATTTTCGTTTGTTCTGGCCTTCTTGGGTTTGCTGGCTGATGAAGATGCCCCATTTTCGGTTGTCCTGGCCTTCTTGGGTTTGCTAGCTGATGAAGATGCCCCATTATCTTCAGGTGTGGTCGAAACCATATTGGCATCCACCTCATCAATTTCAGTTTCACCATCTTCGATACCTAGAGCCTCATTTGATCCCTTTGCAAACTTTCCAGTAGCCATGCTGTTACCAAAGATTGTAACCATCTCACCATAGTACTCAAGAGGTTTGTTCAAATAGTCAGCATCAGATTTGTGATCCTAGAAAGGAAAAGACCAATTAAAAGACAAAATTTGTGAGGCACATTATGAACATGAGAAGTAGCTGCATTGATACCTTAATATAGTCTGTATAATGCTCATGATCAAGAGTAATAATGAATTTGTCTTCATCCCAACCAGCAGCACTCAATTTCATAAGCCTTTGTATCTTTGCATACTTCCGCTGCCATGTCCTCAAATGATTTTTGATCTGTTCTCCACTGAGTCTGGTCTTGAAATGCTCATTTAAATCCCTAGCACACATATTAAGATGGGCTTTCTTGAAGCCTGATGAAGTCCTATTGCCACTAGCCACCAAATTGGCTAGGTAAGAGAGCATGAATGATGACATTGATGAAGTCCATGTGACATGCCCACTTCCTTCAGCTTGTTCCCCAAAGTGCTCTCCTTTTCCCTCAATCTCCATTACCTACCATATGCATCATGAAAAAAAAATTGCAGCATGATATATGTTCATAAATAAATTTCAGCTATCCATTTGTCCATACAAATAAATTTCAGCCATCAATATGTCCACACAAATACATTTCAGCTATCCATTTGTCCATACAAATAAATTTCAGCAGTCAATAGGTCCATACAAATAAACATTCAGCTATGAATTTGTCCGTACAAATGAAATTTTAGCAAGATACAAATACATAGTACAAGTACATATTAGTTTCCATAGTGGTTTTGACGGTCTTTCCACATTTGATCAGCAGTTGTTTGCCTGAAATTAACCATAAATGCATGTTCACTTGCTTGGCCAGCTAATGATGTAGCGTGGTTATGACTTGGTATGGAATTGAAATCTTGTATAATTAACTCATCGCCCCCATCTTGTATAACCCAGTTATGAATAATGCAGCAAGCTGCAACAATGTCTACTTGAGTTGAAAATGGGAAGAATGGAGTGGCATCATCAAGAATTTTAAACCTCCTCTTGAGTGACGAAAATGCACGCTCTACTGTGACACGAAGAGCCGAGTGCCTAAGGTTGAACAACTCCTTCTCATTTTGCACCGGATTGTTTCCCCATTCATTCAAATGGTATCGGACAGCACGAAAAGGGGGCAAAAATCCGGGTTTGGCTCCATATCCAGCATCAACTAGGTAGAATTTGCCTAACATATGATGGACAAGTGGGTCACATTGCTACATATCAAGAAATATTATGGAGAAATTCAGCTATAAATTAATCTATTACCTTGTGGTACACGAAGGCCATTTTCACGTTCTAAAACATCTCGTAATACTAGAGCATCATGTGCTGTCCCCTCCCAACCAGCCAAGACATATGTGAAACGAAGATCAAAATCTACGGCTGCCATTACATTTTGAGTGGCATGGGACTTTCTACCACGAAAGGAAGGCTCCATATCCTTAGAAACCGAGGCTCGTATATGTGTGCCATCAATAGCTCCAACACAATCCTATTTTATGTTCAATACAAACCATTAGAGATTAGGGACCATAGGGGGTTATATAACTACAAATCTGAAAAGGGGATAGGGTTGAACCTCACACCTTAAAGTAAGGATCCCACCTTGGGTTCCCTGCTATTTTGGATGGAGTCTCCAATGAAGGTGGCCTAATAAGTTCACCTCGTAGCTCACCAATAGCATGAAGTACTTTGTTGAAATAACGACTAACAGTTTCACCGGATCTATCATAATTAGTGCCAACTAACCTATTCCTAAGGTTGTGTCCCACTGTATTTAGAAACATAGCTACTTGTTGTTCCACACACATATGTCTAGTGTCTTGAAGCAAACCACGATCCCTAAAAAGCTTACAAAACCGGAAGAACCGATCTCTACTAAGTCTAAGCATGTTTACACAAGTTGTATCATTGTTCCATATTTTTGTGTTTAGGTACTCAATTCTCATCCTATCCCTTTCATCCATTGGCCCGTAGGTAATTCCTACTCTTGTTGCACCCCTTTTTCTTTTTCTAGACTCAATAATCATGGCCATCATTGATAGCAATATATGTGCTGCAGCCCCATAAATCAAAAGCTTGGTCCTTTTGTCCATCTACAATATAACAATCAGATTTAACTTCAGATTTTGCTACATACGCATAGTTAGTTCATTGTTGTTTAGTAAACTACACATATAGTAAGTAGTAAATATGTATCGCTACATACTCATTTAATGACAAAGGGAAAAATCGAGCTAGGGTTTAGGGTACCTTGGGTAGGGCAAGGTACTGCTGGATCCAATCGATTGAGGACGAAGGGCCTGGTCGGAGAACACAATATCTTCTGAAAGAATAAAATCTAGATTAAATCCACAAATCAAAACAAATTAAACATCAAACTTTGGTGGTCACTGGTCACTGAACTGCAATCCTAAGAGATACACATACATAGAAAGTTACAATTAAATAAGCAAGCATGCCGGTGCTGTCAAAGAGAAAACTCCAGAGTGTACCAATATCTTAGGTTGTTCTGTAACGGTATCACTGCAAAGACTTTACAAAAGTCAAAACAGTTCCCATGATTCCATCTAGTAGACTACAAGATACAATCACCGATATCCAATTGTAACAAAGTAATAAATGTTTTGTAACTGAACCAACGTTGAGATGAATTCAGCAGAATAATACAGATAACGAAGAAAGAAATGAAAGATATACTCCATGCATACATGCTCAATTTGTTTTTGTTTTCTAATAAAACATGCATGCTCAATTATTAATACAATTGGATAACTCAATTTTCTCTCTCAATTCGGCATGCTATATAATAAGTAAGTAGTATAACATAACATTGATATATAATCAGACCATGCAATTAACATGCATACAAGGATTAATTAGTTATTTGAATGCGCTAATTAATTCAGTACTAGCTTAATTCTAGCTATCTCAGAGAGGGACTTGGATTAGCATAAACAATATTGCACGCACTGGAATATGACTAATATAATTAATCACCAGGTGCAACATTTTAGAACTAATTAACACACTAGGCGCATGCATGGCCCCTCAGCTCGAATTAGTACAGCAGAGTACTAGCTTCACCTAACGAAACACCCCAACCCGAGTCCTATCTGAGCCTGCACAGTGGACATACCTGGTTGACGACGGCCCGAGGAGTGGGTTCTTGCGGAGCGGCTGGAAGGAGAAGCGGCGGAGGAAGCCGGCGATGCTCGCCGCGCCTGCTCGGCTGCTGGGCGTCGCCGCCTGGAACCCTAGCGTCGCCGCTTCTTGTCACGGGAGAGAAAAAAGGGAGAAGTGAGGGGAGCGATTTTTGGGTGGAAGGTGAGCGGAATGAGTCGAAGGCCTCGTGCGTGGGCAGCGGGCGGCCAGGGATGGCTCTGTCCGTGACTTTTTTGGGGATTTCCTCGTCCCGAATCTGAGAGCATATTCTCTCTAGGTGACCATCTCATCCCTCTTTGAACCCTAAACAAACACATCTAAAAATGGGATGGCCATCTCCTGCCCCACCTCATCCCCTGAACCAAACACACCCTTAATCTTTTTCTTCTCATGCTTCAAGGATGTTATCATGTTTCTCTCTTTCCATTAATAATATGGTCTTAAAGAATCAATTAATGTCTTGCATTAAAGTGGACCTTTGAAATTTATTTGAATTGTTAATATGGACTACGTGGCTAGACTTGTATATCTAACAGTCCAGCTATTTAATACTCGCCTGTTTTAAAGTAGTCGGTTATAGTTTTTCATTGCACTAAAATTGCACATTTGAGAAAATTTCTAATTGTCTTTCTTTAAGATATCTTTTTTCCGAGGGTTCTTTCATATGCACCTAGTAATAAGCCGCTTGTAGATCTAACTTGGAAAAGTACTAAGCGCTCGGTCGAACAATTTTACAATCAAAGTGGATGCTTGTTTTTGATAGATAGGTTACCCGGTTGAGTCTACGAGTTTTGATGCAAATGACTCCCGCTTCTTCTAAAGAAAAATGAGGACAAAGAAAATATGAAGACATCAGAGGCTTATCTAGCTGATTTGACTTTCAGAAATAAATTACTCGAGCTCAACCCAAAATGAGGGTGGAATAAAAAGCTCGGGATGGGTTTTGTTGTCTTTACTTCCATAGTATTTGTATTTGTAACTTTGTAAAAAGAAACATCGCTTTCCTTTGTGCAGCACGGTTAAAAAACAACTGTTTAGTATGGTTAAAAGATAACCGATTAATGTAGATCTAACGTCCCACAAGAATGACTGATCTTTAAGAAACAATAAATAATTGTGAAATAGGTGATCTCAACATATGTTGTCATATTTTTAATAGTTTATTTTTTTGGATAAACTAGTCGATGTGTGTAACTTAGTAATGACGTTATCTTAGGTTTTGATTTCTAATCCAATAACTTAGTATATAAAGGATATAAAATATACCACGATACCAATAAGAGACATTCACGATAAAACAAGTTGTCACTAGTAACTTGTCTACATATAGATACCTTGCACTATTGCACGCCCGAGAAGCTGCAAAGCTACAAAGGGTTATCACCCTAACCAAAAGACATGGCTTCCCTGTCCAAGATTGGGGAGTGCATTTAGTTGCTTGCCTCCTCCCCCTCCCCAAACAGCAAGCTTGCCTGTCTCTCTGAGCTCACACAACACAAGTGAAAGCAGAGGAATAACAAGGATGCCTCTCTCCCTCCTCTCTCTCAACAAGCCTCCCATTTAGGGCCTGTTTAGTTGGACTGTGACTGTTGACAAAGTTGCTGTTAACTGGCTGTTTGGAAAAGCTGCTGTGGCTGTAGAAAAGTAAATATATGGCTTTTGATTGATCCAAAACCATCTACAATATTTTGAAAAATGAATACAAAAGTTTAGCACATTGCAAAAAGTTAGCAAAATGTAGTTTTTCTAAACAGCTGAATTTACACTGCAAAGTTCACAGCTACCGTTAGCAAAAGTTGCTAAAAAGCTGACCGAAACACCCCTTAATGCCTCCAGGATTCAAGAAGCTACTAGCCATTTTGCTTCAGGTACACCTGCCTTAACTGTCCTACAAAGCACACCCCCGCAGGCAGATGCTGCTACCGAGCTCCTGTGGCCGCGCTGGTTCTTGAATCGAGGATGGCAATGGCGCCCCCTCCCGGTGGCTGCTTCTTTCTTGGATCAGGCAGCCCTTCTGGTGGCGGCCGGATGCTGAGCTTCTCCTCCAGCGGCAGTAGTGACGCAGGTAAGGATCTCTTCCAACTTGTTCATGTTTTTTTAATCTTTTTTCTGGTGAAGGGACTGTTGCATCTGTGGGGTGGGTGGTGTTGCATTGGTGCGACTGCTTTATCCAGGTAGCTGGATTGGTTGCTTGCACCTTTTCCGTTCCCCTGATCCTATTTGCTTTCCATCCCCATTGCGTCGGTTGTTCTTCATCCCTTTTGCTGCTGATCCTATTTGCTTTCCATCCCCATTGCGTCGGTTGTTCTTCATCCCTTTTGCTGCTGTTGTGTTGCAGGATTGGATTGTGGCAACTCAGATGTGACAAGCATGCAGGGGGTTTTGGCAAGGGTCCGGGGACCATTCACCCCAACACAGTGGATGCAGCTGGAACACCAGGCGCTGATCTACAAGCACATGGTCGCGAATGCGCCGGTGCCGGCCGGCTTGCTCCTCCCCATAAGGAGAAGCCTCCATTCACCTGTGTTTCCTCACTTCTCTTCTGGCGGCAGTCCTGGTTCCAGCTCTTGTAAGCATTTCTTTGGTTCCTACCGTCCAATGTGCTATCCATTTTTAAATGCAAGAATAGTACTGCTACATTGGGATTCTGTTATGGTTCAGTATTTCTGTTTTCTCTTTTGAGGGAAAGGTGGTTTTTGTTAAACTAGGATTAGCTTATTGGGGATTGTCATTAGTTTATTCAGGCATCCTTTTTAACCCTGTAAAGGCTTGGAGTTTGGATCTGAAAAACCGGAATGACACTAGAGATTGAATATAGAACGTGCGATATTTTAGCATTCGCTTTCAGTGCTGATGTATTAATGTTAGAGATGTTTCGTTTATCGAGGTGCACAAATGCAAGTGTGAGAACAGGACCCTTGATTTTGCAGTGGGATGGGGATCGCTTCAGCTGGGCTATTCGGGGAGTGCTGACCCTGAGCCAGGGAGGTGCCGTCGAACAGATGGCAAGAAATGGCGGTGCTCAAGAGATGCGGTTGTCGACCAGAAGTACTGCGAGCGACACATGAACCGTGGCCGCCAGCGTTCAAGAAAGCATGTGGAAGGCCGTTCAAGCCATGCCGCGAAAGAAATGATTGCCATCTCACAACCAGCCTTGGGTGTTTCTAATGGCAAATCATCAGGCAGCCATGCCATGGAGCAGCAGCCGGCAAAAAGCTTGGCAACTAATTTGACTGATCCTAGTCCAACACAGTTCGACAGGTGAAGTTATCTCATCTTACATGAGCTCAGTTGTTCTGCTTTGTTAATAGTAACGGCATCTGTGCTTGATGCCCAATACTAGTTAGTGTTGTAGCAATGCTGTCCAGTATGGCTAACAGCCTAATTCGCTAATTGCATCATTACGGAACAGTATATTTTTCTTGTATCCAATTCTTAATCTCAAGGATTGTTTTGCATCATGCCTCTTGCCTTGGAAGGGGCATAGGTAGTAGGGTGCATCTTAAGCATTTCATTAGATATCTTTGAATTTTCTCATTAGGTCGGTTTAGCACATGTCTTCTTTTAGTCACCAGGTACCACCATTCATGACCTCCATTTTTCTATCTCACTATAGTATTTTTTTCACTGTAGTCCTAGAAGCCCCTTTTTGCACACGTGTGCTCATATTTTAGCCCACAATCACTCTCAGTCTTTAATGTTGACACATAGAAAGGCAGTAGGAAGCACAATATTGTTCAGGTCCGCTGGTAATAATGAAGTTGTATGGTGCCAGATTTCTTGTTTTCTTTTCCAACAAATACTCCAATGAAGATAATCACCATTCTCCTTTTATCTCGTAATGTTAGATCACACCAAACCTACAGCTGTATACATTTAAAAAAAAACAAATACTGTTTTCCATTGCTCTAAGCTTAAGGCACTTTCTTTAGGGTGATTACATTTGTTTTCACAGAAGCAATATGAAAGTTGAACTAAGATGTAGATTACGAAGTCCCGTTAAAATGGAAAGATATTGATAGGATATTGAATAATTAGAGTTTGTGAATTTTGAAGCTAACGTTGAAAGTTCTTGGAGCCTATCTTTGAACAAGGTATAAATCCATGCTTATGCTATTTCATATGTGAAAGCAGTATTTGTTGTCTTGATTTATGTCAAGTCAGTAGCCATATCCACGTCTGCCGGATGGTTCTTGATCGGGCAAGAAATGTTTGCCCAAAAGTGATCCTGTAACAATCACTGTAACCACATGTGGAAATTTGTATGTGACCAGCAAAATACGATTCATTTTACCAGTAAGGGAACACAATATGTTGATAGCTATTACAAATGTGACCAACAAAATATGATTCATTTATCCATGGAAGGGGACACAATATGTTGATATCAACATAAAGACTGACCTGCCACCATTTTTTTCTTTGTTGACTGGAAAGTAATCTAATCTTTGGAGTAGAGCAAGTTTTTTTACTCTATTTTCCACGGTATTAAATGCAGCTAGGGTGATAAAAGTTTCAGTATGTTTTGATACAAAAATGTTCGTGTTGTGAAAGTCGGCCCTAGGCATGCAGATCTCCCACGAAGTGATACGTGAAAGCGTAGATCTATACCGAGAACACCGCATCATAGGCAACGAGAGACACGACATTTTTAACGTGGTTCAGCCGTGAGGCCTACATCCATGCGTATCTTGCGTTGATCTCATTGTGTTGGTTTGGTTATATTGTGTGGTGCCCTCCTCCTTATATAGGAGGACTATGATATATGAGTCCGAGTTGAACTCTATCCGTATTCTACTAGGACTTCCAGTAGTACCCTAATACAATACTATGTCTTCTCTAATCCAACTCGTAACTTACTTGTACACATATTCAACACAATCTCAACAGTTCGACTGATCATTTTATGTGAAATCTTAATTAGGCAATCATTATGTTGATAGCTATTAGCTGCTCTAGTTTGTCATGATATCACAACGTGTTTTTCCCTAAAAAAGATGGTTTTTTGTTTTGCAGGATGTTACTGGATAAAGGAAAGGTATCTGATCATGCTCAGGATTCTACTAACCAGAAATATTTACAAGGCATGTTCCAGAACACAAAAGGCGTGATCTCTCAAAAAAAACCCCTTCACAGGCAGACTATACAATTGTCTCCACCTGTCCTCTCATAAACACGCCATCAGATAACTTAAATCCCCAGCGATCGCACAGCAAGCAAGCACAACCAATCCGCTCGATCATATCTTTGGCAAAGAGATACATCCTGGTGGGATCCAGTTGTCGATATCCATTCCCATGGAAAACTCCAACTTTCCCAATAATTATGATCAAGCTCAAATTCCCCTTGCGGTAAGCAGTTCATCAAATGAAGGAAATGGTGCACGAGCAAGCTGGATACCGGTCTCCTGGGAAACATCCACTGATGGACCTCTGGGTGAGTTCTTCACCAACATGAGCAATGCATCAGATGACAGAAACTAGTTACCCCTCGCCTTCTTTGAACCTCTTAACTGACAGATGCACTAGCAGCGCGCAGTTGCATTCACCAACTGGAGTCCTGCAAATGACTACTTTTGGTTCGGTGTCCAGCAGCACAGTGAGCAGCCCTGGCAGCCTCTGCAATGGCTTGCTCGCCGCGAGCCTGGTAAATGATCAAACTATCCAAACACTGTGACTCATCAGAAGACTGATCATGGCGAGACACATAGCCACTGTTATGCTTGTCTAGAACTCCTGATCATATCTTCCTACCTGTTGTGTTATTTTGTTGGTTTCTTGCTTGAGTTCCCTCCCTTTTTAAGCAGCAGTTGGGGTTGTACTATCTGAGTATCTGTCTATCCTATTGTTTTCCGATTTCCCCATGATAAATTTGTTGGTTGACCAGATTTCTGATTGAATTTTCATAATGTTGTTGTGGCAATTCACCTGGATCTTCTCATTGTGCTGTCTCAAACAATATATTTGGTATACCACCCATGGTAACTTTGTTCAGGTCCTTTCTCCTTTAGATTTCAGAACTCAGCTTTAGTTCACTGGAGATCAATAATTCTATGATACAGACACATAAGCGAAAGTTTATGCCTTGTCGCTGTTTGACCGTTGTCAGAACTGGCACTGAAATCATGCACCCTTGGTGACCTGCATTATGGTGAGTCACTGAGCAAGGGAATAGGGACTAAAAGCATCTTTTTTCCAGTTACCTGCCGGCACCAAGGTTCTTTCCAAACATTACCCAGCTGTGTGCTCATTGAGAGATTCCATGCAACAACTTGACCATCTTCAGAGAAAGCTACAAGTGACCAAGTGCTCTCATCTTTCTCTCTTTTTCTAAGCACTGTTCTAAAAGCGATAGTTGTCCTTCCTCTGCTTTTGGTATGTATGATAGTATGGTATGCACACAGGACAGGTGCTAGTGGACTTCACTGTGGTCAGCCCAGTTGTAAGCTGCAGCTGCAGGTTTGGAGTCTTTGGACCGGTATGTCCTGAGATTCACAGGGTACTAGAAAAGGGCATCATGAAATGGGAAATAACCATATACTATATTCTGCAAGATGTGTGTACCCTAGTGTAGAGGAAGGAAGTCCTCTTACAATGAGCACCAAGTGGAGGGAACAAGTCGGCCTTCAAGAAGATGAAACCAGTTGATTCCCTGTAGCTGTAAGTTGAGTGCTTGAGGCAGTATGATCCTAGAATGTGGAGACACCTTACGTGAAAAGGTTCATGGAAATCAGTCTGAAACTAAGGTCCTACTCCTGGTTTTTCTTTTTTTGACAAGAAAGTTTGATTTATCCTCCGATCTCTGTATCTAGTGGATGTACACAGCCCAACATAGTTTATGTGATACACTGTTCAAATAATAAAAGGAAAAAGGAAAAAGACCGCCTAGCAGCGAACAACCGAATCAAAAAGCACTCGTAAATGGTAAACTAGGTGGCCAAAGAACCACCACTGCCTAGTCGTCTGTTGGTACGCCAATTAGTGGCAAAGAGCTCCATCAACAATTTTTGCATCAGCTTACTTCGCTGCACCATATTTTCTCGGTTCTCCAACTTCTGCAGGGGCCTGATTTAAATGAGAGAAAAACTTGTTATCAAAAATTATGTCGTTACGGTATAGTGAAATAGATCAACACATAGCTGCCCCCCACCAACAAGGATTTGTGATCTCAACTCGTTCCCCAAACCAGCTAACCATTGTACTAACATATGAGAGACATTAGTGGGAACGAGTAGGTTAGAAGTAAAGTGAACTATATGCCAAACAAACGGGTTACCTGACAGTAAAAAAAAGGCACAAACGGGCTACCTGACAATCAAAAAACAGGCATGGTATAGTTTCATCTTCATCACAAAAATAATAAGTCTTACTCCCCCTACAATTCCATATAAGTAAGTTATTTTTGGTGAGAGTAAGCCCCTCCCTAAGTACCATATGAGCGGTGGCCTAAGCTTCTATAAATGTTTATTGCAGACCCTAGCTCTGCAAGTTCATAAGAACCTTGTACATGGATTTGATAGAGAAGAGTTCATTTGGCCCATGGAAAAATCACACTTAATCGAAAAGTGGACTGAGGCCAAGCGGGATACAAGGTCATTTCATGCCACAAGTTTTAGCTCTACTATGGCTCGTCGAAAAGAGACATTTAAGAGTCATAGAAAAGATACAAGGTTTTTTTACGATGTTATAAAATGTGGTATTGTTAGCTTAAGATTGTGTGTTCTTTGGGCAAGTATCCTCCTAAAACGGGATTTGTGAGCCATCACGTAGGAGACCGGTTTTTCTTTTCGTATTCACGAGTAGGGATGTTCACGAGCTGAGCTTGAGTTAGTGCTAGGCTAGGCTTTGGCTTGACTTCAGAATGACTTGTGTTTTTGAGTACTCAGATATGGAAAATAGCGCGAGGGGTGGATCTACCTCCCGGGCAAGGTCTGGCGAGCCGACGTGGTCCGCTCTGCCGCTGCTGTCGCCGGAAGAGGCGTGCGACACTGGCACGTCGTTTCCCGGGGCAACCCGCTGCAGCAATGGCGCTCGTGGAGTCGTGGTTTGCGGCGTCGGACAAAAGAAACGACCGAGCAAGGGGGAAACCTCGCACCACTCCAAGGCCGCGGGGAAAATCTTTATAAAGTACAACACAACTCCGCCCATAAGGCCCAAGTTATGACCAGCCTGATCGGTGCATCAGAGCAAGTGACGATCTAGTATGTCTATACTGATCAGTGCAAAGAGAAGCGACTCTAATCAGCTACCATCATGGACGATGTAACATGGAAGGGTTAGCAAAAAGAATCGAGCTCGACTGGCTCGAACCCTACGAATCTGGACTTAAGCTTGAGCTCGACGAGGTTCGCTTAGACGTATATCTTTACTATTTTGACAACTCTTTTCAGCCGAGCTCAGGCTCGAGCGTCATGGAACTTATTCAATTTGTACATGAGTGAACACCTTTCTTTTTAAGAAAAGATATGTACCTCGACTATTGACATAACTTATATTTCATCTCTAAATTTCTAAGTTATATTTCATCTCTAAATTTCTAAAGCCAGACAACTTTGCCGGTCAAGTCTTGAAACCGTTTAGATTTAGTCACTATGAACAATGCAAGGCGATTTTGGATAACGTGATCGTAGTTTTGCACACATGGCAGTCCTGTCGACATGTAAAATATTGGACAAAATAAATAAAATAAAAAATAAAAAATTTAGGAAAAGAATCATAACGTTAGAAAATTCTAAAATTAAAAAACAAAAACCTAGAAGCAGATTAGAAAATGTAGGAAAGTTCATAAATTTTTTAATGCGACAAAAAGTCAGAAATGTTCCAAATATTTACTAAAACATCTGGTATTTCTGAAAAATAAAAAACCTATAAGGATTCTAGAAAAATTAGGAAAGTCAAGAAAACTCATAAATAAATCACAAACATTCATGAAAAATCGGGAAATATGTTAAGTGCGGTTAGTAGTCATAAGCATCATACTTAGCCTTGACGTTGCTTTGAAGGATCAAGATGTCACCCTAGAGAGTATATGCAACTAAATAATTTTAGCTAATTTTAATCTTTTCTTGTGATATTGCGGTTTAGAAATGTTCTCTAATGCAAGAACTATATGAATACCGCAATATACTAGTTTACCACGAGCACAATTAAAGGACTACGAAAGTAAGGCTTGCAACAATAAAAGAAGGGAATAAGTAAACCAATAGACGCAATGAATTTGTTGCTAGAGTTCGGATATTTGGGGGAATCCTGCGTCTCCGTTTGAGGAGTTCGATCACTTTGATCAAGAACCAGCTTCCTCTCAATCATTTATCCCTCAAGGGCGCACTTTGCGCTTCCTCGATTTCTTCTTGGTGATCTTTCCCTTGATGGAGGCGGATCCTGACCTTCACAAATTTCTTGAGGCTTACTACAAACTTGGGAGCTCTCAAGGACTCCTAGCCATCTAGGAGACCCAATCTCCAAGAGTAAAAAGCTTGACGATTACTTGGAGATGAACTCAATGCTCTAGTGCTCAACAACTCTAGATCTCTTGCTCTCTTAGGATTTTCTCACAAGAGTCAAAGGAATTGGGCTTGAGAAGGGTGGAGAAGCTTTATTGAGAGTATGATTTCAAAATGACAAAAAGTTATGCTTGGATGGAAGAGAATGAGTATAAATACCCCCACTCATAAAACTAGCCATTGGGCTAAGTTCACAGTTATCCGGCACAGTTATCCGGAGTATCCGGGTAAGCCCTGGATACTCTGGGGTTCAAATCATGACGACTACATTCAAACTCGAGAAGTGCCAGAGAATTGATGAAATCCTAGCCCGGAGTCTCCGGACAAACTATTCAGATACTCTGAAGCTAAGATAGAAAATTGAAATCCCTAAAGTAAGGGACCTCTAGAGACTCTAGTTGACCTAGATAGTCTGGGCTAGTGCATGTACACTCTGAACACGAGATAGTGCAATGGAATCCTTCCAGGAAAGATCTCCCGAGACTCTGGTGACCTAGACACTCCAAGCAAGTGTCCAGATAATCCGGATGCGAGACAGTGAAATGAAATCCCCGGAGGAAGGGCTTCCGGAGATTCTAGTGACCCGGACACTCCAGGCATGTGTCCGAACACGAGACAGTGAAATGGAAACCCTAGAGAAACGCTCTCGGAGACTCTACTCAACTTCTCTGAGGCATATCCAAACACTCCGGGCATCTCCCGATACTCCAGGTCACTGAAAACAGTAGCTCTCCATTGAGGATGGAGACCTAAACTTGAAGATCTAATCCATGTATTGAATGTTTTGAGCACTAAACTTTCTTACTAGCATTTCGATGAACCCATATTTAAAGTACGATCTTTCCTATACTCAATGTGATTATCCGAATCACAATAAACCCTAGGAAAAAGATCCATTCTTCATGAAATTTTGTTGTCTTCTATTCGATCTTTTGGGTGGCTGGGAGTCGTCAATGCCAATTAAACTTCACTTGAGAGACTAAAACCTAGGTACATACTCGATAAAAGCATTAGCCCCTTAGTCATTTGTCATTGGTCATCACAATACACTTAGAAGGCTAAGGTGCACTTTTATGCTTTATAAATTATTTTTCCATTCTTTTAAATCAAAGATTTTAATTATATTTATGGAATTTATATATTTTTCCTAAAAATTTGTCTTTTTTTCTTCTTTCTAAATTTTCTGAATATTTCAAACTCTTTCCCTTTTTGTAAATTTTATTTATTTTTCTAATTTATTACCAGGTTTTCAAAATTTTCTTTTTTGTGTTTTCTATAACCTTTTTTTTTGGGGCTGCCACGTGAGCGAAACCATCGTTGCTTCAGCCAAAACCAATATGGCAATGATCTAAGGGACGGAATATACAATGATGTCTGGTTATAGAGTTCAGGGACAAAATCTAAGTCCCGCCGAATATGAATTTTTTTCTTTTCATATCGCCCATGCTCATTGTGTAGCCGAGCTTGAGCCTACTCTTTTTTCTATTGTAATCCAGCTTGGTATACTCAAGCTTTGTTCCAGTCAAACTCGCACATGCTTCCAGGCTCAAAGCCGACCTCAGGCTCTATCGAGCTTCTACCGAGGCTTGACTTGAGCTTGGTTCATGGACAGCCCTATACATGATGCCATGTGTTCATGAATTGTGCCTTCATTCAACAATTAGTTATAGAAAAGATGGTCAGATACATGGTAACATCGTTGCAAGATCAGACTAAGTAGCCTCAACTATTGCTGACAGAGAAATCTAGACCTCTAAGGGCAGGACTATGGTGCAGGGGCTCTCACAAAGCGGAACTTGCGGGTAGCATTCTCCACAAGCCACCTGGATGGCGTGAACTCTCTCTTTCTCGTTCACATGTAAGTCCCCCCAAAAACTAAAAAAAATTGATTAGCAAAATCAAACACTCTATTATACAAAATTTAATACGTAAGAAATTTGATCTTTTGAATCGAAGATTTTGAATATTCTAGAACTTTCAAGTGGGAAAGTTTAAACTAACAATACGAAACTTTGAAGCGAGAAACTTAAAACTACAAATTGCTTCCTAGCTCCACCACTGCCCCAAGATTATATGGCTAGAGAATAGAGAAAAGGGGAATGAGAAGAGGGAGAAAGGCGATTAGGAGGAGCACGGATAGGCCTAGCTGGGACTCGTCCATGGGTATAGATGGGGTGGGCTCATTGCTGTTGGTTTCCACTAGTGAAGTTTATGATGGGCCAATCCAGTTAGACCGGCCTAGCATGTGCTTGTTCTAGATGCTCTGTTTGGCTATTTAAATTAGTGATTTTTCTGTTTAAGTGAACAATATGGTTATTGAACATTAGGAGATTCAGGCGAAATATGATGGAACGCTTTTAATATAAGGTGCATTTGGAATAAAAGTCCTTTCTAAAACACGAAATGTGTTGCTGAAATTAAATGTTTGGTGGAACAAAATTTAGTCAGCTGGAACCAAAATCGTTTTATCTGGAAGAAAATGTTGCTCACCAATGTACGTTGGAACCAAAAAATTGCTGACAACAGAAAAATTATGTTGATGGAACAAAACATTGCATACCATAGATTACTTTTTCAATGTACGGTTTTACACAAAACTTAGGTCATTTGGGACAAAAATAATCCTATAGTCAAGAACAAGAATCGGACGGCAAGGTATAGTACTGGAACAAATAAACATTGTTCTTTTATTTTTCTAGGATAAATGCACTTTGATTTCTGAATATACAAAGTGCTTTTGAATTGTTCAGAAACTTACCGAAAATTCTAGTTCTTACGTAATACTTTGGAACAAAGAAATGAGATTCTAAGATTGCTATGAAGGTAATATAACACAATGTTAAACATCATTAAAAAATATTTCTGTATTGCACAGACCTTCACTCTTCAATCCTGCAAAATTCCTTTGAGCCATCCAAATACCTTTGAAAAACAATTTCGTGTTGTATCCTATAGGATCGCACCATCCGTCCTACAGCTACTGTCTTTTCAGTTATCATTTCAAAATTTTGACGTGCAATGGAAGGTATTTTTATTTATAGTTAGTTTATATTAGCATTGCGGTGAGTTATAATAGTCCCGTTTGGTTGAGTGGCTCTTACATATTTTGTTGTTTGATTATCTGCTTTTGAAACAACCGGTGTAATTGTGTTTAAAATTGCGTCCTACTCCCTCCATTCCTACTGCATTCCAATTCTACGATTTTGAGATCATTTCGCACCATAATTTCCATTGTATACCCCTCGCTTTGTCTATTTCCAGTGTCATTTAGTACTATGAATTAGACTAACACACACCATACAGTAGTAATATGTGACCTAATGAATAGGGGTATTAGGGTCATTTCTTTATGTGTCTAGGTTTGAAGTGCAAAAATGCTAAAATGTCTAAAGGAAGTAAGTAGCTAATAGAAAAACAAAAAAGAGAAATCAAACCGTACGGTAAGTGTGGTGTTCTTATTCTAATGTATGTTGTGAGCCAGTTAAACTTTTAATCTAGTTTGCCAAACATGCATGATACTAACTTATCCACAAATACTTTTTCTCAACTGTTTAATAAATAAGTTCAAGACGAAACAATTCAGCAACTATAAAGTTGGCTTTAACCAATAACGACCATGAACAAGTGCACGGACAAAGAGAACGTGACTGGTGATACCAGACTTTAGATAATGTGTTCCCCAATGTAGAAATAGTGGTGCAAATAGTCAATAATATTTCAAAAAATAGGCGAACTTTTTTTATAAATATTATTTTTTAAAAAAATTCTAGAATTTATAGGTTTTTTTGAAAAAATCACAAAACTAGCACCCTGTGGTCCAACCGTTGGACGACAAGAGGCCTGCCGTCCAACCATTAGACGACAAGGTGCCTGTCGGCCAATGGTGGAACAACAGGACCTGTCGTCCAACCGTGCAACGACAGCCTGAGATGGATCAGCTCAGTACTGTACTGAACAGTACTTATATCTCAACTTTTTTTCTTCCTCTAAATCATCTCGTGCATTAAATCTTAGTAGAAAAATGGATCATTTACAGGCCCATGTATCCACGGGTGCGACCGGATTTCAAATCCGTGCGCCGGTTTTCGAATTGCTACGAATTTACCCAAATTTGATAAAAACAGTCTAAATTTATAGCAATTCCCAAACCGGCGCATGGATTTGAAATCCGATTGCACCCATGGATACATGGGCCTGTAAATAATCCATTTTTCTACTAATATTTAATGCACGAGATGATTTGGAGGAAGAAAAAAAAGTTAGAGATATAAGTACTGTTACCAGTACAGTGCTGAGGTGATGGATCTGCAGGCTGTCCTTCCAAGGTTGGAGGACAGGTCCTGCTGTTCCACCATTGGCCGACATGCTCCTTGTCAGTTGGACGACAGGGTGCTAGTTTTGTGATTTTTTCAAAAAAAATATAAATTCTAAATTTTTTTAAAAAAATTAATATTTATAAAAAAAAATTCAAAAATAGACAGTATTTGTACAAAAAAATCGTTATATCAAAAATTTCATATCTATATTCGAACTACAGTCGAGAAATAAAAAGACAAAATGCTCCGAAAGAAATATTCCACATAAAATGGAAAAGTGAAGGCATTGTTCATTGGAATTTTTGTTTCCCACGATATACATCATGTTTTTGGTTGAATTTTGCCCTATCTGTTCATTCTTTTCCAGAGTTTTCATGAATACGTTCTTGGGGACGGAGAGAAAGATAGAGGGGCCTAAACTACACGGCTCAGCCAGGCGAGACAAACACAATGACCCTACAACCATTCCCGGTTGACCTCGCGACAACGTGCACATGCTTGCACAAGTATACACGTGCATAAACAACGACATGCAGCAATTACAGGCGTACGTGCGCGTCTACAGTATTGTTTAGTTACCCATTACTAAACCGTCACATTTACTAGGTAGCATCTTCCAAGATGGGCACAAAAATGGCGTGCATGCGTACGTGCGCGTATGCAACCACAGGCAGCAGGAGAACATGCGTGTAATTATACAACTTCACTAATTAAGATAACGCCAAACAAATTCATGCATGGAAGACAAAAAACTCTATTGCGAAACAATCAGACAAGCAAGCGAGCGTGGCGCCTAATGAGACCAAGGGCATGCGGCGGCAGCTTGTCCTCTTCTGGCGGTGGCACCGTGTGATATCATATACTACTGTAACGTACTGTTCATCTATGGCTCCGTTTCACGTTAACCCGTCTCGGAGTCGGGAAGCTCTCCATTTGTGCTATAGCGTTGCTGGCTGCGATATCGCCGGCGCCTCGTCGGTTTAACCACATACATGGGATATTTAGTAATATATGGCTAATGTGTTTCATAACTATCAACATAAGTACACCTACATAAAACAAAATATATACTACGCACATTACAAACACAAACACAAGCACAAGCACAAACACAAGCACAGGCACAGCAGTACAGTACCGCAACTCCGAATAAATCACAGCGTGCATAGTACAATCACAATAACAAATGCTAGGTCGACAGCGTAACCTACCTAAGCTGCCAAACAGGCACTGCGCACACCATATTTTCTTTCTGAAAGCTCACGCATACCATACCGCTATAGGAGTCGTAGTTCTCCTACGGGGTTGCTGATTAAATGGAAGGAGACGCGCCGGTGGCCCATATGCCATTAGATTAGTACGACAACGGCTGGTGCTAACTCAGCTCTGATGCGAGACGACACAGCTCTAGTCTAGCTAGGCATATGGGTTATGATGATTCTTGAACGTGATCTCAATGCTGACTGCAGAGCAGCTGCATCCAAAAGACAAGGAATCCATGGGCGGTGACGCAGTGAGCAACGTGTGATCTACCAACTGCATGGGATAGGAATGCTCCTCTCCACGTTCGACATGAAAAGCATCTAAACCGTGAACGCAATTAGCAAATGCCCGCGCAAAAAGAAAGAAAGAAAGAAAGGACGAAGGAAGGAAGAATAAATCTTGTACCAGTAACCAGCTCCGACGTCCCTCTCGAGGCCAGTTTTTTGAGAGAGGACGCCTGCACCGGCTGTACTACAACGCGAACGGAACGTGGATCGATGAGACGGAAGATTTTTCTTGTGGCTGGTTAATCGCGGACTAATTGACGATCACCGGATCAGCCAGGAGAGACAAAACAGTGACCACACAACAAGCACTCCCGGTTGACCATGCAACAACGTGCACATGCTTGCACACGTGCACACGTGCATAAACAACGGCACGCATACGTGCGCGTCTACAGTATTGTTTAGTTAGCCATTACTAAACCGTCAAATTTAGTATGTAGCATCTTCGAAGTTGGGCACAAAAGTGGCGTGCATGCGTACGTGCGCGTATGCAACCACAGGCAGCAGAGGAACATGCGTGTAGTTAACAGCTACATTAATTACATCTACTTCCGCCCTGAGCACCACCACCACCACTGCTGTTCATGGTAATTAAGATAACGTCAAACAAATCATGGAAGACAAAAGTACACTGTTGCGAAACAATCAGACAAGCAAGCGAGCGTGGCGCCTAATGAGACCAAAAGCATGCGGCGGAAGTTTGTTACAGCCCTTTGTGCCGCTCGATCGGCCCGATCGAACAGGCGCCGTTTGTCCTCTTCTGGCGGTGGCACCATGCAACGTACGAGTATAGCCAAAGAATCCTGCAATATTTTCTTCGTCTTAGATTGTTTGATTTTAAGTTTTGATTAACAGTTAACTTAATAGTACATGATCGTGTGACATAAGATATGATCAGATTCATTTTAAAAGCACTTTCTTATAGTTATAATTTTGTAACTATTGATAAAATATCATTAAAAAAATTTATAGCTAAAGTTTAGGTTCCCTTGAAATAAACATGGTTGGCAGGGAATGAGAAATTTCTAGGATAGAACTTCCTTCTGTCAGCATTGGAAACTGGCTCTAATTTGAACAAATTGGGCATGCCAGACTCCACTGGTGCATAAAACAGACTGTTGAATTCTAGAACAGTTATGGATAGCAGCTGACCTCTTGTTCTCCAGAGCATGACATTCTGATTGTTTTGTTCTACCCACATAGTGGCATAGAACTCTTTGATGACTTCTGGGTCATATCCTTGTTGCAGATTACAGATGAACTCAAGACCTGAGGCTTGGATCAGAGATGGTAATGTCCTCAGTCTTGGATCAGTGAGAGCAGACCAATTAATGGCCTTGCAATCTACAAATCCTTTTGAAGATAGGATTTCATGATAGACACCCCTTTGATGATCATTGTGAAATTTGGGGTCTGTGTAAACTGGATACAAGTATTCCTTATCTTCATTGAAATATGGGCAAGTTGACCTCATCTTGATGAATGCACTTGTGCTCATTGAGGCAACCTTACTCTTTGACCTCTTGGGGTCACTCTTTCGAAGCTTCTTTGCTGCAGCTCTTGAAATGAATTGCATTTGATTTTCCTCAGTCCTCAGAGCATAAGAAAAGATGTAATGATATTTAGATTCCAAATCCTCTTCTGCTATTGAGGGACTAGGAGAGTTGTCCTCTTGTTCTGCTTTCTTCTCAGCCTCACTGGAAGGTTCTGCGCTGGGGGATGAGCTTTCAGCTTGGTAATCTTCATCAAAATCAGCTCTCGGTTGCTTTGGCTTGGGTGGAGTCACTGACACTCCTCTTCCATCATCTGATTGGCTTTCTGAACTTTCTTCTGCTTCAGCTGGTCCACTTGCCTGTGCCACAGGTGAGGACACAGGGGCATGAACAATGGCAGCTGGGTCAGCTGGCGGTGACACAGGTGATGGAGACAGCTGAGGAGCTTGGACTTGGACGTCTTCTGCCTGAGACACAGCTGGTTGGGGCAGCTGTGGACTTGAGGTTTTGGCAGCTTCAGAAAGCTTTTCGAATCCAACCTTTGGTGATGTAGAAGGCACGCGGGCCTCTTTTACAGCTTGTTCTTCTGCCTCAGATACAAGAAATTGTGAAGGAGACATTTACTTTTGAACATCCAGAGAGGAAAGTGATTCTACACTTGTAGAGTTTAGAGTTCTTCTACTCCTCCTTTGATATGTCTACAGATCAGACTTGGCTGGGCTAGCCACCTGTGACACAGGTGGTGGCATCTCTTTCTTCAATTCTTTGAGAGCTTCTTTCTGTTGATCAAGCTGATCTTTAAGTGATGGCTTGAAACTCTGAGAGGTTTCTGATATGATTTCAATTTCTGCCTCTGGCTGCCTCTTGGCTTGAGGTTTTTCAATAACCACAACTGTTTCAGACCTTTTTCTCTTAGGGCTTGGGACAGACAAGACTGCAGTAGATGGTATGAGTGCAGCAGAGAGCAACGCCTGCTTGACTTTAACATCAGCTCGCAAAGCTATTTTCTCAGCACCTCTTGGCATGTTCTTTATCCTGCCTAGCAGCTCATTTATCTACTGTATAAGAAATTAATCTGAAGTTTGAGCTTTGACCCTTGATCCTTGAGCAGGAGCAGGGGTAGGAGTAGGGGCAGGAGCAGGAGCAGGAGCATGAGAGAGCGGTATAATCTATCTTCAAAGTTTCAGATTTTTTTGAGACACTCCAGCAAATTACGATCTCTCCACCATGACACAGGACATTGGACCTATGGCACCATTGGTTGGGAGGCAGATAAAACTGGACTTTTCAACATTGTTGACGTACTTGTGGCTGTATACCTTCCTTGTGCATCTTTCACATCGTACAGTGAGAAACTGGTGAGGCCGTGTCGTGACATACCCGTTGGGACTTTGGCCTCTCGAGCTGCCGCGGTGACATCATGCGGCGTGCAGAGCTTTCCTCGCTGGATTCCAAGACCGACACCTCTCGAGAGTTTGCCTCATGGCAGGCGTTCGCTCCGTGCTGCACGCGCTCCCGTGCTTGGCTTTCTCTATCTCTTCTTCTCCCTCCGTGCTTGCATGTAACCTTCAGCATTTTCGTTCAAAAGCATCAAGAGCAAACTTATCTACCTGCAAAGCAGAGTCCCCATCAGATGAAACAAATTCCGGGTTGAAACAAGACATACAGATACTTTTAAGAAATTCTTGCTTTTTCAAGCTGCAGCTTGTTCGGACGCTCAGGAAATTTCTTTGACAGGGTGATGCAGATTTTTGGGAAATTGGACATAACACCAGCTTTCCAAAATGCATCCGAAAATGTGTGCGTGATCGGATCCGGATAGTTCAAGATGCTAATGAGCCTATGCATGCACGTGCCCGCTTATGTGGACGTGCTGCCAAAGCCAATACAATAGTGCTGGACACTGTACAGCAGAATAATACGTTGCAATACAATAGTCCTCTTCGGATGGAGTACGCTCATCGATCACTTCCCTTGTCGTAAGGGCATACACATGCAGGCATCCCGCTTCCGCGCTCACCACGATTGATGCATGCGCGCTCGTCGTTTCTGCATGCATGCATACTCTACCTTTTTGTTTCTTTACAAATATTTGGGTTACAGCTTCCGTAATTTCAATCATGAAAGAAAAGGTACTGCCGACAATCAATTTTTTTATTACAATCTCAAGAATCATGATGCCGAAGCTATACACATCAGACTTCACCGAGAATTTCCCAGACCTGACATATTCAGCATCCATATAACCACTGCAAGATTAAAAATGGAGTCTGGATATTAGCACACACAAAAAAAGCATGGACAAAGGACCTACATACCATACAAGGCTGTTTTATTTGATTAACTCTTACCGTGTTCCTTTAACCGTGTCTGAAGTCCCCTCAGTCCCACTAGAAGCTAATATTCTGGCCATCCCAAAATCAGAAATTACAGGATTCATTTCATAATCCAACAATATATTGCTTGCTTTCAAATCTATGTGGACAACATAATGGCGAGACAGCTCATGCAGATAAACAACACCCTGAGCTATCCCTTCAATTATATGCAGGCACTTAGACCAATCAAGTGATTTACGTGTCTCTGTCTGAAAGTGAACAACAAAATGTAGCTTTCATAAAAATAATGAAATTTTGCTTTCAAAGCTCAGGGGAACAATGGAATTCAAGTCTCACTGGATACAGCTGTAAGAAAAGAGGCTAAGCTCTTGTTTGGCAAGTACTCGTAGACAAGAATCATCTCTTCTCACTGAATGTGAAATCCCATAAAATCCTTTTCTCTTTGAATGCAAAATCCAAGCAGCCTAATTACGTCTTTATGTTGAAGATTGCAATTGTTTCAATCTCAGCAGTGACTTCCACTGAACCTCGAGCAGACGATGCCGCAATTCTTTTGACTGCCAATCTCAATTCCACTAAGCGGTGGACCATTCTGCCCCTAGCGGTTGGCACCACCATCCTCTTACTCGGATGGGTGTGGCAGTATAATGGGCCGTAATTCCTGTGTTTTTCTATGTGATATACAAACGAAACTTTTGGACTTTTCATTTTATTTCGTTAGTACAAGACACCACAATTTCTATGTTTTGGAAATTTCCATGCTCGAAATATGGCATTTCAACTTCCCGCTCTATTGTTTGTCTTGTGGTTCCTTGAGCTCTACTTTTCCCTCTTTTGGATTTCCACCTTAAAATTCTTGTTTAATAGTTTGTTCATAGATGTAAAACCACATCGTAAAAACATACTTCAAACGATGGAGCTAGCTACATGCACGTGATCGAGCTTTTTTTTGGCGTGTGTGTTCTTCACCTGCTGCTTGTGATAGTGTAGCCATGCCTTGCCTTTCTCATCTCGTGCGACACAGCTGCATGCAGGAGGAGAAGCCTGCCGGACTTTGGACGGTACTGCTTGTCCAATACTGCAACAAATCTTCAACCACTTTGCAACTTGCAAGCTCTGTATAGTCTCTGCTAGCTCGGTATCTTCTTATGTGTCTTTTTTTCTCTCAGCTCAGGACCCTAGCTAGGCTAGGTACATAGGCCTAGCAAGCTACTGGCATGACCTGTACTTTGCAAGGGCTGCACAGCAACTGGTCCGAGCGACTAAAGGACAAACATGTGATGCTAGCTGTTGCATGGGAGATGTTGCAAGCTTGCAGCTGCTGTAGATTGCAGATCAGCTGCATGTCAACTTTTTCAAAGAGAGCTTTTTGTTTTTCACAGGAGAAGCAACCTTTTGCTTGCGCGCCCCCAAACAGATACGCAGAGATTTACAAACAGAGCTGCATGCTATGGTACGGCAACGTAGGCAGGGGGCAGCAGCGCAGAGCAGATTGCGTGCCATTTTCACCAACTCGTCCAAAGTAGAGAGAGGAGCACCAACCGTCCCTCGCAGATCCACTGTATCAGGAAACAATCCGAAGGCTCGCTCGTGTATGTGGATCGGAACATGAAGTTTGTGGTGCTTTTGCATTGCCAATACTAGGTTGCTGGGCGCACTCGAAGATTGATGCGGTGTTTGATCGGACGTGATCCAATGGATAAAAGAATTGACTTATGCTTAAGAAGAAACAAGAGTCACCTAATGAATAGAAATTCCCTTTTCAATACCTGTTGCAGTATATTAGCGGTAATACATAAGTTATGAGTATATCCATACATACTTATCCGACTACACCGGGACCAAATAGTATGCTCCCGAGAGCCAACATGTTGGTCTCGTCACACCTAACCTTTCTGTGCCGACGTGCTTCTCAGTGGGAAAAATGGCAATTGTAGCCTTGCCAAATTGGCCCGCTTGCGAAGACAACGCCGCTTCTAACGCCGCGATTGGCTGGACAGCCGGCACGTGTCCGCCGTCGCGCCGGAGCACCGCGACAGCGTCCGGTCGCTTCCGGCGGGTGAGACAGGAAGTGGGCCCAGCGCGACCGGAGGCCCATCGCGCGCGACGTAGGCTTATCGCTCGGGCCGGGCGCGACGCCAGGCCGATCGTGCGGGCCGAGCGAGACGCCAAGCCAATCGTGCAGGCCGGGTGCGACGCCAGGCTGGTGTGCCACCTAAGGCCAGCCCAGCTCTCCGTTTTAGCAGGCCACTTTTTAAGAAAAATTTTAAAGGCTCAACAATTTTGAAAAATTTGGATTTATTTGATTCAGTTCTCATTTTACCTAGAGAAAAAAAATAATAGAATAAGAAACAGGTGTTAGATAAAGGAGGAGAATAATGTTCCAAACAATATTAGCTTCAACTTAAAACCCTAATAATTTGCTTGAACTCAAGAACCTAAATATATGTTAACAAAGTCCTTCGCAGATCTTTTTCTTGTAATATTAATCATTTCAATATCAACATACATGACAAAATCATAAATTTTAACTAATTTATATCTAAGCCATCATTAAGTATAGTTATCCATATCAAATATATAACATAAAATAACAGCACCCTAAAATATCACAATCATGTCTAATATTATCATTTAGCTAATTTTGGACTAACATAACAACTAATCATTATTATCATGTAAAAAAATTTACCTGAACTTGAAGCTTCTCACTTCATCTAAAATTTGTTGTACGACGAGAACCATTGATTTCGACTCTAATTACACCATTTCTTCTTCACTTCTTCTAATATTAATCATTTATATCAACATACATGATAAAATCATAAGCTTTAACTAATTTTTATCTAAGCCACCTAGTATAGCCATGCCTTGGCTTTCTCATCTCGTGCGACGCAGCTGCATGCAGGAGGAGAAGCCTGCCGGACTTTGGACGGTACTGCTCGTCCAATACTGCAACAAATCTTCAACCACTTTGCAACTTGCAAGCTCTGTGTAGTCTCTGCTCGGTATCTTTTTATGTGTCTTTTTTTCTCTCAGCTCAGGACCCTAACTAGGCTAGGTACATAGTCCTAGCAAGCTATTGGCATGACCTGTACTTTGCAAGGGCTGCACAGCAACCGGTGCGAGGTACTAAAGGACAAACGTGCGATGCACAGCTGCGCAGAGCAGATTGCGTGCCATTTTCACCAACTCGTCCAAAGTAGAGAGAGGAGTACCAACCGTCCCTCGCAGATCCACTGTATCAGGTAACGATCCGAAGGCTCGCTCGTGTATGTGGATCGGAACATGAAGTTTGTAGTGCTTTTGCATTGCCAATACTAGGTTACTGGGCACACTCGAAGATTGATGCGGTGTTTGATCGGACGTGATTCAATGGATAAAAGAATTGACTTATGCTTCAGAAGAAACAAGAGTCACCTAATGAATAGAGATTCCCTTTTCAATACATGTTGCAGTATATTAGCGGTAATACATAAGTTATGAGTATATCCATACATGCTTATCCGACTACACCGGGACCAAATAGTATGCATGCAATCCATGCAATCTAATGATTAGGAATTCGAAAAGTTATGAATATTTTTTCAAAAATTTGCCTATATTAATCCAAGATGCATCTACCACGTCATAAAATTTCAAACCCCAATTTGATCAACACATTAAGAAATAAAAATAATAATTCTGCTACCAAAGCTATTGTTTACAGCATAGCTACTATTCATATCAGAATTTCTTTTTCTTTTTAATATGTAGTAGAAGCATCTTAGGTCAATATTATCAAAAAATTTCAAAAAATCTCATGGCATGCTTTTTTAATCTCCGTCCGATGGTTAAGTGCACCTGTGCACCTAAACTCCAGATTGCATGTAGTTGCTCCTGACTACACTACTGCTGCTTCTGTTGATCAGGCAGGTTATTTGATTTATGGATATCCCATAGGATTAGCAACCATGAAAAGCTTCAAGAATTGGTGTCACACCAGTCAAATTGAAAGATGCACCTTGGAGCACATGCTCTCGTGTGAAGGGACTGTATTCTAAATGCCACTTTTTTCAAAAAGGACATATATAGATGTTTGACTACTTTATAAACTTGTAAATTTTCATGAAGAAACGAGTAATTTTGGAGTGTGCACGAGAAGACAAATTTAGGCTCAAAAAGTTGCTTTTTAAGACTAGCAAACATGCTTTTTCTCACAGTGCGTAAAAGTACTCACTTTTTTATGAAAATTTTTAAGTGTACGATGCACTCACACATTTACATTTGTCTTTTTCTTAATTATTTAGCATCTAAAAAATATTTGTTTCGAACCAGCTTTCCATCTTCGGGGCATATGCTCCCAAGAGCCAACACGTTGGTCTCGTCACACCTAACCTTTCTGTGCCAACGTGCTTCTCAGTGGGAAAAATGGCAATTGTAGCCTTGCGACAGTCATTAACGCCAAAATTAGCCTGCTTGCAAAGACAAAGCGGCTTCTAACGCCGTGATTGGCTGGATAGCCAGCGCGTGTCTGCCGTCACGTCGGAGCACTACGACAGCGTCTGGTCGCTTCCGGCGGGCGCGACAGGAAGTGGGCCCAGCGTGACCGGAGGCCCATTGCGCGTGACGTAGGCCGATCGCGCGGGCCGGGCATGATGCCAGGCCGGTATGCCACCCAAGGCCAGCCCAGCTCTCCGTTTCAACATGCCACTTTTTTAGAAAAAATTTAAAGACTCACCAATTTTGTAAATTTTGAATTTATTTGATTCAATTCTCATTTTATCAGAGAAAAAATAATAGAATAAGAAACATGTATTAGATAAAGGAGGAGAATAATGCCAAAAAGTATTAGCTTCAAATCAAAACCCTGATAATTTGCTTGAACTCAGGAACCTAAATATATATTAACAAAGTCATCCGCAGATCTTTTTCACGTAATATTAATTATTTCAATATCAACATATACGACAAAATCACAAATTTTAACTAATTTATATCTAAGCCATCATTAAGTATAGTTGTCCATAGCAAATATATAACATGAAATAACAGCACCCTAAAATATCACAACCATGTCTAATATTATCATTTAGCTAATTTTGGACTAACATAACAACTAATCATTATTATCATGCAAAAAATTACCTGAACTTGAAGCTTCTCACTTCATCTAAAATTTGTTGTATGACGAGAACCGTTGATTTCAACTCTAATTATGCCATTTATTCCCCTCTTCTCCTAATATTAATCATTTCAATATCAACATATATGACAAAATCACAAACTTTAACTAATTTTTATCTAAACCACCATTAACTATAGTTGTCCATAACAAATATATCACATGAAATAACAACACGCTAAAGTTTAATAACATGTCAAATATTATCATTTAGCTAATTTTCGACTAACATAACAACTAATTATTACTATCATGTACAAAATAAAATAACTTATGTTAAAGCTTTTCTCTTGATCTACAATATATTCTACTAAAAGAAAAGCTAATTTTTACTTTACTTACCACATTTCTTCTTCTTGCTACTTCTCTTGCTCTTTGGACCAGCACAAGAATAGAAGAGTATAGGAGATAGAAGAAGAGTGCAGGAGATGGGAGAAGAGAAGCGAGGAGCACTGCGGGAGAGGGAGAAATGAGCCGCGGGAGGGGGTCCTAGGGGGCTCGGTGAGAGTTTGAAGGGAGAAAAGATTCCCGCATGCGGAAAGAATTCAGCTCGTGCTCTCGTCGTCTGCCCAAAGCCAAGCAGGGAGCGTCGCGTCGAGCAGTCCCGCCTGTCGCCCTCTCCGGGCGTGACAGGAGGACCTGTCCCGTCACCCCATGCCCCTGTCGTGGTTGCCAGGAGCGACAGCTCTAGTCGCTCCTGCCCGACGTGACCTACCTGCTGTTGCGAGTGGCCAGCCGGTCCCACGGCCTGTCGCGTCTGTCGGCCAAGACAAGATGCGTCGCCCTCGCCCGCCGTGACAGCCGCCACGCAGTGCGTGTCTGACTCGTCGTGGAGTCATTTTCGTCGTTGCATTCGGTCCCGAGCCATTTTTGGTATTGACCACGGTCAGAGAGCTAAATGTGCCATTTTTCCCTTCTCAGTGAGACACTCCCTTACATTGTATACAGAAATCTTGTTCTACCTGAACTTAAGTTTATAACTAAAATTAATAGATGGATAAATTAGTTGACAAAATAGTATTGGTACGTCCACGCTAGTTTCTCCGCCTAAAATATAGGGTGTACGTTGTCTTGTACATAGGCGAAAAGCGACTAAATTACCCAGAATTATTGTCTCTAAAATTCATATTGGAAATATAGCTGGTTATTAGTATTTTTTTTTCTGTTTTTACATTATTGTTGTTATTATTACTTGCATCAAACTTTATCTTTACAATCACCTTAACGACCTGTTTGCGCTTTGAGTAGCACCGAAATGAATTCCGTCTCTTCGAAGAATCCACAAGAACAATGTGAAGGTGTTGACACCCTCAAAAAAAGGTGAAGGTGTTAACGTTGCCATCCAAATTGACTGTCTCCATGGGAGTTAGAAAATCCAACTCATTTTCTTTGACCGTATCAAATAAAAAACATATTTAGCTAAGTCATAAAAACCTCTACCATTTTAAAATAAACATTTCATGATTTACTTTGGTTTGTGGATTTTAGAGCCTCCACCCGGTGGGCCAACAACTTTGGCTTACTTTTAAAGGACACACCTGAGAACACGCATCGTTCAAACACACCCCTTATGCATGGTAGCAGAGGGCTGAGGATCCGAGAAGATATCTAGCGATACATGACTTTAAGTGATAAGTTTTTGAAAGATTTTGAATTTTTTTGATAATGTCAATAAAACATATATCTACTATGTAACAAAATTTCAAATCTAAATTCAACCCACAGTTCAAGAAAAAAATAAAATCAGCTATGAATAGTACTTTGAGTGAATAATATCCAACATGCACTATTCACAGTAAAATTTGTCTTTTTTGTTTCTCGATCTTTGGATTGAATTTGGATTTAAATTTGTGACACGATGGATATATATTGTGCTAACATTGTCAACTTATTTGAAAATTTTCAACTCACGAAAGGCATCATTAGATACGTTCTCCCAAGGATCCTCCCCTAGCAAGTCATCCTCTTCAGCTAAACCACTACATAAGTGACTCACGGAAGATAAATGTAAACATTCAGTCACTTCAGCCTCAGGGAAAGTGCCTGCACAAAATTTACTTTTCAAAGAGAAAGCAATGGGGTCAAGTTCAGAATTTTTATTTTCTTTGCAGTATTTGCTACAGTGTTGGTGGGTGGTTTGATGTTTGCAGGTTGCAGCAGCTCAACAAGGGTGTGCTGGTATATATACTATTACTACTACTTTCTTCAGTGTGCTGACAATTGTTAAACCTCCTGAAATGGAATCAATTGTTCTGTTTTGAGAGTGATGGTGATGACCAAGAAACATTGCCACATGACTGTTCTCGGACCTATTGCTTTCTCACTACGAAGAGTCCGGATTTGCATGCGCACGAGTGTTTTATGAATGAGTTGAATTATGATTAATTCAGCGCGTGTATCACTGTGCCCACTTGAGATGACATATGCTGCTAATAACGACACTCAAATGGTCTCTAGTTGAGCTTTCCTATCGTCTCATGTGACTAATTATGTGTACTTTTAAGTTTTTAAGTTTGTATTTTTTTCTTTTGTTGAAAAACTGGCAGGAACACTACCAATTCATTTAAGAAGATTGAGTTTGCATTTTGGAAAGGAAAAAAGGAAGTTTAATACTAATGCTCGTATAGCAACGCATTGTTGAAGTGAGAAAATATGGCAAGAACCCTGTTTCGTGGAGTTCATATCTGTTCTTCTGTACAGTTTTTCAGCAATTTGCTGAAAGTTCAAGTTCATGAACACGCGATAAGGTGAAAAATATCTTCCATGTCGTTTAATATTAAAAACTGTTGGTTGTCGTGTGTTCACGTCACAGCGAGACCGAGTTGCTTGTGATGTGTTCTTCAGCCAACTTGCCATGTACAACTGGACCATACAAATGGACGGGACCCTCAAGTATTCATCACAATTCTGCTCGTCTACAATTGCCCAGAGACATAGCAGCAGGAGCACCCATTCTCATGTGCTTGACCATGAGTGGCTGTACACCTTCCTTGTGCATCTTTCACATGGTACAATGAGAAACTGGTGAGGCCATCCCGTGACATACCCGTTGGGTCTTTGGCCGCTCGAGCTGCCGCGGAGACTGACACCTCTCGAGAGTTGCGCCGGAAACCTGGAAACATGGCCAACCGAGCTAGACTGCAGTACTGCAGAGAAGCCTCACTGCACACGCTCCCGTGCTCATGCACGCGCTCCCGCGCTCGGCTTTCTTTATATCTTTTTCCATTAGCGCGCTGCTTTCTCTTCGCTGCCCGCTCCAAACCCTTTCTCTACTCCACACTAATGGCTCTATTCAAAGAGTTAATCACCCAATTGCTCACATTGATTTTAGCCGAAGTAGGCATTTACCTCCTTGGAAACAATATTTCCGCCAATCCAGCGTCCAAATCGTCAGGCTCACCTTCACCTCCACCGGATCATTGCTCGCTGCGACTGCCGGTGCACCAGAGGTTACTCTCAATATATCAGAACTTCATGCTATTGACCATGATTTCCTCGGCGGCGATCGTCTGCATCGTCAAGGCGAAGTCACTGATGCCGATCTCATCGCGAACGACAAAGCTGAGAAGGCCGCGGAGAACGCCACCCGCAAAGCTGAGGACACCGAGGCTGCCAAAGCCGCCATGCCCCCCAAGGGGATGGCGCACCTTGGCAAGTTGACTAGAAGGTTCCTCCGTTCTTGCTTTGTATTAGCTCTTATTTTTTCTGTTCTTTCTTGTGGGCTTGCAATGGGCATTTTTCATGAGGCTCTCCATTATGAGATTGGAGGATGTTTCTCAAGGGAAGTCAAAGCATTCCAGATCGTGGGCAACGTCGTGTTTGCATTGGTTGGTCTTTTGATCCACCTTTGGTTTGGTCGTGTTGCTATTGTTTCAAACTGACGTTGCATTAGTTTGTTGTCTAGGGTATCCGTGTTTGTGTTTGTGTCTTACTTTATTGTATGAATCGAGTATGACATGAGAAAGTAAAATCGTGAGTTTCTCATACACTATTTTTGGAACTAATTTACTTTTGGAGAAAGTAAAATATGGGAACTTTTAAGTTGACACTGCAATTTACTGCAATCTGGATGCAAAGTTGCCTATGGCTATGGCGCAGTGCTTGTGAGTTTCTGTCTCTACCTACCGAATGGAGAAATCACATAGCTACTTAGAGCTTCTGAAATTTTTCATACTTTAAAATAAAACCTGTTAGTTTTCACGGAAACAAACTACTATATCTGCTATCATTGACTCCATACCATACTCTCTAGCATTCTCTCGTACTCATGGTCGCTCTGGTTGGTTACAAGGGAAGGGAGGGCACCCCTATTTATGGTTATACAAGCCCGTTGGATTAGTGCCAAGTGGCATACATCCAGACCATACAATAAAAATATCTCTTGTCTAGAATTTTCTTCTAAAATATTTACCTATTTAGTATTCCCTAATTCTAGAGTACTCCTTTAAAATATCTCTACCATACTTATCCTTGATTTCTTCTAGAACATCCTCCTCAAATATGTTTCTCTTGTAATCCTCCAATGACATCTAGAAGCTTCTCACTTTGACATGAAGAGTTATCTCTAATATCTTCCATGACAATTATCTAGGTAGTTATGAGAGCTCTCGAACCTTCTAGAAACATCTTGCTACAAGTATGCATTACTACAAGTATGCATTGGATTCTAACATACATTACTTATTCAAACCAAGTTCAAGGCAACCAAAGAAAGGAAAACAACGTATTATGTGCCCTTGCGTCACTAGTCTGCGGTCGTTGCCTCCACGCACTAGACGAGAATAGTTGAAGAACCATTGTTTTCAGTGCTATGCTGCCATCCTCCAATGATTGTATATACTCCTCTCACTGCAATGGTGCCCAAGTACGAAGAAGTGATCCGCACAAGAACACCACCTGGTTTGGATGATAAAACAAATTTCTGTTAAAATTATATTATTACGGCATAACCAAATAGTCAAGCACAATGCTAGGTGCCAATTAGCACCCGATCATGTAAACCTGCATCAACATTTGAACACCAATTTCACACCATATGCGCAACCGTGTGTGGCTGCTCTAAATTAAAGGCGATGCGAACCACCCGCCAACAAAACCAAGCAATGTAGCAATAAGAAAAAATGTGTTGAATTGTCTCATGCGCATGTGGGGTTTCCATTCCAGTTCCTCTTTTTGAGATTATCTTTTGTTAGTATGACCCCTCGCCCTAAGTTCCATAAGAAAATCCTGGTTTTGAGGAGGATTCAAAGTTTCCAATAATTCTTATGGTAAAACTGAATATTGGGGTTCATTAGTACGTGATACATCGATTTAATAGAAAACTGTCCATTGTTATGTAAAACCCAGTGCACACTATCCTGAACCCCTGAGAGAGTGACCCCAGCAGTCTCTTGTGCCAATGCATTCCAATTTTGGCCCAATCAGAGCCTGCCTAAAGGCTAGGGATGGAGGCAAGCTTTGGAAAACCGCTGCTACAATTGCATGTGGATGTCTAGACACATTATACAATCTAGGTTATTTATCTTTTAGCGGGGTGTGTCCACACTAGATGTCTTTCTAGAACCTTGTTTGTACCCCATTACCCATTTGGAAGCGACATAAGTAAAGGAAAAGTTCCTTCATCGCCATGAGCCCCAAAAATGTGAGTCGCCCGGTTTAAAATCCACTTGGGAAAGGATCTTAGATCTCAAATATTTTTCCTGAGAAGTTGCTGCCACATGCCATCCTCATTTGAGAATTTAAAAAGCCACTTACTTAGCATAGCAATGTTCTTTTGTTTTAGATTTTGGATCCCTAAACCCCTCTTGGTCTTCCGGTCTACAACAAATACTCCATTTGATAAGTATGTATTTTTGTTTCATCTTACTCTGCCAGTAGAACCAAGAGCAAAAATAATCCCGCCGTCCTTGGACCCATACTAGAACCTCAAAAAGGAGAGTATGAACATTGGGAGATTAGTAAGAACCGAGTTTATTAAAACTAGTCTGCCTCCCATCAATAAATTTTTTCCTTTCCATGAATTGAGTCGTGACTCAAACCTATCCTCATTGTGCTTCCAATCTAGGTTTCTAGTCTGGGTTAATGCATTGGGATGCCTAGATAACAAAATAGAAAAGACCAAATTTCGCATCCAAATAATTGTTTATATTGGGATTCACGGTCCTTAGCTTCCCCAAAGCAATATATATTACTTTCATGGAAATTAATCTTCAAGCCTGATAAATGTTCAAATAGGCATAATTTAATCTTGAGGTTCTTCGCTTGTTCTAGGTCATGATCAAACAAAATGATTATGTTGTATGTATATTGTAATATGGAGAGCCCATCATTAAATAAGTGCAGGATGAGGCCAACGATAAGGCCTGCTTCTTTTGCTCTTTTTACAACTATAGCGAGCATGTCTGCCACTAGGTTGAACATAATATGTGACAACGGACCACCTCATAGTTAACTTTAATATTCACACTACCGCCTTGAACCATTTTTGTTACCTAGTTCTGCCAAACCGGGGAGAACCCCTTCCATTGCAAAGTTGTTAGCAGAAAGGGCCACCGCACTTTATCATATGCTTTTTCAAAATCCAATTTTAGGATAACGCCATTTTTCTCAATGTTCTATTTCTCTAGCTAGTGTAGTGGTAATTCTTCGCTTTCAAAGATTTAATTACTAGTTATAAAATGTACAACATGCATAAACAAGGGGGGCATTACAAAGGGTGGGAAGAACAGTCAGCCGTCGTCGTAGGAAATATGAAATAGGTATTACTCATCATCGATCATTGACCAACCATCATAACTGTCCTTGTTTGCCTTCGCTTCAGACTTCGATCTCCAAATCATAGGAAAGTCTTATAACTGACCAAGTATTTTAATCAAGGCATCTTAAAAAACATTTTTGTTTGTGTCATGACTGATTATCGTTAGTCTACTGCATTTGTTTAAGACGCAATGGCAGGGAGTTGGTGGCTTGTTACCCTCATGGGCGGATTTTAAATTTCATAAACTAAAAAAGCGCCGGCCCAGGTACTTTTAAATTTGCAATTGACATGACAAAGAATGTCAAGAAAAAGGATGAAGAATTGAGAAAGAGGATAAAACAGGACCTGTATACCTACTATGCCGTAATAGAATGCTATGACACATTGTTAAATATTCTGTACAGCCTTATATTGGGAACAAAGTGATAAGAAGTAAGCCATCTTTTCTCTTGTCCCCTCAGCTGATGTTTGAGCCTGTACTTATACTAGGACATGTGGCTAACTAATTTAACTCATAGTGCATCACTTGATGGGTTCATAATTGTTGATCAGATATGTCATTGCATTGAAGATAGCATACGTCATTGTTTATTTGTGAAACAATTCCGATTGGATGAACCTCCTCAACTAAGTGACAAGTTTGATAAGCTGCTAGAAAGTCTAATATTTGTTGATAAGCTGTACTGATTACCAATATTATTGTATTCTCTTAGCCAAGTACCTTTTCTTTACCACATTTTCATTGTAACAGTTCCAAAAATTGATTGACCCATTTTTAGGAAACTGGGCATGTGGACATTGACAAATTAGGGCATGAGGGCACAATGACAAAATAAAGGTGGACATTGACAAAACAAAGATACAGATTACCAATCTGTTACAAGATATAATGGAAATCATCACGCAGGGTATTATGAAGAATGGACAGGGGTAAGATCTATGCTGAAATGTGCACCTTCAAGAATAATTTTTGACAATCATCTTTCTCGCAAATTCTGTAGTATTTTGAAGGATGAAAACAGGGATGGCAACAAATAAATGTTTACGAATCTAAATCTTCACTCAATAAAGGATGAAGCTTGCAGGGAGAAGGTCACGGGTCCTTTTGACTAACTTATTTCAATAGTAATATTCATTTTCTATAAGTTTATAAGCACTAGTGTCCTCTCATTATCTAGTGGAATTATGTGTTAACAGTGTGTTAGGATTCAATTGTTGTTGACAACGAAAGAATCTGCAATATATGTACCAACAAACTTGGAGGCTCGGCGTAGGATCACTTCCTTTGCAAACTCACTTTTTATGAAAATGCCAAGGGCTCCACAGTTCCACAGCATGATGTCCTTCAGGTAAGACACAACTCACCCACATCTCTTTTCTTTCGCAAAAATATGTTGGCAAGGTTTTCTTCTTTCTTTCTTGGGACCTAGTTACAATCCATTTCGAACTGTTTGCTAAGGTCAATTATGGCTTTCTCATTAATTTTTTTTCTGATCATAGCTCTCTATAATAACTTTCTAATAAAAAGAATATTTGATTAGCTGCATTTCTTTTTTGAATCAGTGTTTTAACTCCATACTTCAAAGAGGAGGTGCTCTTTTCGGGAGATGATTTTCATAAAACGAACGAGGATGGGATATCCATACTATTTTATTTACGGAAATTATATCCAGGTAATTCATACTTTTTTTATCTCACAATTGAGCAAGTTAATTATCTTCTGCCATTAGTAAATGATTCATCACGACTTTATCCTCAATATTACTGACCTCAAGGTGCGGGGTCTGACGGCGTGGGGCATCGCCGAGGACTTCATTAGGCGACGCTTGAGCCCCCTGAGTACTTGAACGAGGAGGACCTGTCCCGAGATGGCAAGACAGGAATAATTGTCTCATGCTGTCTCAGTACGCAGAATATGGCAAATACCTCATCTGTTGCCACTTTTCTTCTTTCGTAGCTTTTTTTGCCCTGGAGGTGACATACCAGACAAAGTTCCTTTTGAGATGGCTCCCCTGGAGGGTCATTGCTATCTCCCATTGCCGATCTCGAAGAAGGATGCCGAGGCCCGGAGGGATATCCTGTCGGTAATTGCTTTTTACCTTCTTATAGTCTTTTCCTCCGAGTAGCACTAGGCTAAGGTAGTGGTACTTGGGCATGTTACAACGCGTGGGTCAAAAAACCCGGAAGCTAAGACTGTGGCAGTGTGTTGCGAGGAGGAGGACATTGAGATCCTCAGCACTGAGGCCCCACACTCGAAGCCTACCGCCAAGAACGGCTCGGCCATCCCGAATGCGCCCTCGCCTGTGCCCTTACCCTCAGCTGGAATCGTCTTCGAGGCCTTCTTCCCAGGTACACCTGCTCTTCCCTCTCTTTTTCCTTCTCGTGGGAGCACAACTTATGTTAAGCCATGCGCAGGAATAGGAAGAGAGCCGTGGGGCGAAGGTCGTCGACCCAGCCAAGAAGGTCTCGGCAGAGTTGGAAGTCGTGGCCAACAAGGCCATCCCCTGAGCCAGAACGACAAAAAGGGGCCTGAGCCTTGACGAGGTTAGGGTTCTGCACCGCCTCAAGAAGAGGAGGTACGTCCCCTTCTAATTGCTTTGCTTCCAATGTCCGGGAGTTTGTTCTGATCTATTGTTTGCAGGTTGATGGACATCCCTGCGGTGGTGGTCAACCCGGCTCTGGAGGACGACCTCCCTGCCCCAGTGGAAGTTTGGCGAGGACAGAGCCACTCGTGGAGACTTCCCAGCCCTTGGCCCTAGAGACTGCTGAGCTCCTTGCTTTGGGAGATGTCCAGCCCTTGGCCCCAGAGACTGCCGCTCCTCCAGCTTTGGAGGACGTCCAGCCTCTGCCCTCGACTCCTACTCCCGAGCTACTGTCCCAGGTTGTGGCACTTGTCGAGGGTGGCCACGACCTGAAGGAGTTCCTGGCGCCCCTCCGGAAGGTACACAACACTCGACAAGGTCATTAGTGATAATTTGCTTTAATTGAGGCTAACCTATTGTCGTTTCAGTTCGCCTTGTCCGGGAAGGCCGCCCTCTACTTGGAAGCCCAGTAGCTAAGGGAGCAACTGGCGCAGTCGGTGGACTAGTCAGCGGAGCTGAAGGCCGAGCTGGAAGCCGAGAAGGCCCGGTTGGCAGGATTGAGGGTTGAGCAAGAGGCTGAGAGGATCCGAATGGCTGATGAGCGATGGGGGGCCTGAGAGGCCTAGCCCCGGGAAAAATCCTGGGTGTCCTTTCTCTAGGACACCTTGACTTCCGCCCTGGACTTGGCTGAGACTGCCCTGCATGAGGTGGTGGTCCCGGTCCAGCCGGTGGAATGCCCTGTTAGTCGGGTGGCTGAGCTAACTAGGGTATACCATTAAAGCGTTGTGTAAATAGTTTAGAATCCCCTTCCGCATATTTTCTACCTTAGAATGGCAAACTTGTCAATTCCTCATCCCACCTCCACCTCTTTCTCTATAAATAGGGGCCTAAGGCCAAGGGGTGGGGATCTCATTTTTCCTCGTTCTTACTTTTGCAAACCCAAATTTGCGGAAAGAAACAAGAAACCACTGCGTGAGGCATAGCTGCACTCGCTACATGCGGAGCCTCTCGCAGGGGTGCGCGCAGAGTGTGCACAGGGTGCATGGGGGGTACGCGCAGGGAACGCGCGGAGCGTACCACAGTGGTGTGCAGAGGGTGTGTAGAGCGTCCCGTAGAGGCACTCGCAGGATGAGCACAGGGTGCGCATGGAGCCTCCCGCAGGGGTACGTGCGGGGTGCGTGGGGGTACGTGCGGAGCGTCCCAAAGGGTTGCACGGAGTGTCCCGCACGGGCGACACATAGTCATGCGCCGGGAAGGTGGTCCTAGTCACGCTCGGGCTTCTCCTCTTAGACTTTATGGCTTTTCGCTCAGGTCCCCACAGTCGGTGCCAACTATCATAGGTACGAGACTAGACAATAAGAGAGAGGCACCCCCGTTCGGTTACGCAGGCCTACGGGGGAGCACGTAGGGACAAATGAAAAACCATATTGCTCTCTAGGGCGACTCGGGACGCAACTCCAACCCAAGCAGCCCAGCGTCCCGGGGGCGATTGGAATGCTCCTCGATAGAAAAGTATCTAAACTGTGAACGCAACTAGCAAATGCCAGCGCACAAAAAAGAAGAAAAATTCTCTACCACTAAGCAGCTCCAACGTCGCTCTCCAGGCCTGATTTTTGAGAGAGGATGCCTCCACCGGTTGCACTACAACGGGACGGAGCGGGGATCGATGGGACGGAAGATTTTTCTTGTGGTTGCTTAATCGCGGACTAATAACTGATGACCAGTACTAGCTACTTAGATGTGTCCTCTGTCCTGTTGGTACGTGCGGACGTACCGTAGAGCAGAGCAGTGTGTGTATATATGTGCCTCGGTTTAACCTTTAAGCCAGAGGGTTATCACCTATTAGGACTTGTATTATCCATAGACCACGAGCTGAAGCTGTTAGGTACATTGCGACCTAAGGGTACATTATCGTGTGTGTTGAGCATACGGCCAGAGAATTCTCAGATTTACACTAAATAGCGTCATATTTTTTTTCTTTGAGAAAACACAAAGCTTGCGTCTCGATGGATTGGATAGATAGAAAATGGTTATTTACAAGCCCAAGGCGGGCTGGGTAGATAGAAAACACAAAGCTTGCGTCTCGATGGATTGGATAGATAGCGTCATATCACCGTGATGCTTTACGTACTCCGGAAACTGAATCCCACAGGTCTAGAACAGTGTTTCAGACCGACATGTTGCTTTGAACTTATCTTCCTCGCATTCCTGGATGTGCATCTCGAGATGGTTCACTGTCCCTTCACACCACCATCTCCCCTACTCGCCGACTCCTGTGTGCCTCTACCATGAGACTGGTATCGCCATCCTCTTATTCGACACTCATCCACCGCCACCCTTTTCTTGTCTTCTTAGGCGATTCTTGATCACTAGGGCAACGGATGATCTGTCAATATAAAGAAAAGAAGGAGGACATTTGTTGATTGTGGTGGACACCGGCTTTGCCGAACCACAGTATGAGGCGCCAGAGACGAAGGAGGCAAGGTGGGCATGCATTTGAAAAGCCGACTAAAAGTTAAGAAAATTTAAATGTGACCTAAAAATGCCGAAAAGATTAACACACAAATAATGTGTTCTTTCGCAAGAAAAAATAATGTTCAAAAACTATTTTTAATTGTCCCTTTTTCCACTTAACTCAATGGGAGACGTTCGAGAGATTCCCAAAGTCACACATCACAGTCTTCTAGATATACATATTGCAATATTTCTTCTTTTTTTCATTTCTTCACTAATCCATATACAACTATTAATTTTTGTATGACCTCATGCCAAGGAGCAGGGGTAGTAGTTAGGGATGCCCTATTAGCAAACTAATGCTAAGCCACGCAAAAGACCACCATCAACCAGATAATACACATCAATCACATCATCCACTAGAAAGAGGACTTTTACAGTACCCTCAAATCAATTTGGACCGTTTATTTTAGTGGATCTAATGGTTTGTATTATTTTATACTAGTGTCAAAATCTTGAGTAGCAGAAGACAGTAGCAGTAGATGTAGGGTCAAAATTGGCAGGACTTACAACAAATCGCACGGATGGAAGGTAATTTCGGAAAGTGAAAAAAATAGCAAGGCCCAAGAACCCATCGCCCTGCAACCCTAACCCCTGTTTTGCGGAGTAGGCGGTCGGAGGTTCGGCGGCGTCACGCGCCGCCCGTGGCAGCTCCTATGATGGCCGTGGCCAAGAAACAGAGGCGGAGGGAGGCGCCGTCCCTAGACGCATTCCCGGACGGGTGCCTCTTCGAGATCCTACGTCGCGTGGAGGGCGCCCGCGCGCGGGCTCACGCTCCTCAGCAGCATCCGCGCCTCGAAATCAAGCGGGCAGAGGCCTCTGCCTCGAATTGCAGCTTCAAACAAGTGGAAGACCAGCTATTCAGAAAAATCCAACAAGTTTCAGTGACAGCCATCAATAGCTCCACGAATCCGTCAATGTGATGTCAGTAATCCTGATAGCTCCAACATATGTACCACTGGATAGAGCTCAAGAAATGTGCTAGCATTAATAGTTTGAGTTTAGTTGTTAATGTACTACAATCAAGTTGGGGCTCATGTATTTGCTCGTTCACTACTTGTTTGAGTGCAACTAATGCTTCATTGAACTATAATTATTTGCTTGTTTCAGTCCAAGTTTCAGACAATGCATATGTGCTACTAAACGTACGAGTGCTTGTTTCAAAAAATAATGTGCTTGTTGCGACCCAAATTAATTTTAACTTTAACTCAATGAACTATGTTGCTATCTCGTAGCACATACAAATATCTGAAGTTTCTACATGTTCCAGTTTTCTAAACTACAATCCTCGTTTGTGCCTGTGCTTGATGAACATTGCCAAGTTTTTGTGCATACGTGATGAGTAAACTGCAAGTGGCTGTGCATGCCTAACGAGTAGTATTAGGTTCCAGTGCCTATAAGCATTTGCAATATTTGAGTGAAGTTTATATACCTCATTCGGCTAACCTTGAACATGCAACCTTCAACCGATTAATATTATACTTGTGTAATCTGAACAGATATATATCCAAAGCATAATCAACAACGCAAAACTGCGAGAACGTAGGAATTACATATTAGTTGAACCGCGCTATTATCATTAGTATCCCGTTCTCAACTGTAGTACCAGAACTGTAGTACCAGATAGTACCAAGCTACCTTTCTGCAGGAACGTCATATTCACTCTCAACAGTGTATAGCAAGTATCACTTGTCCAATTACACGTCTAGTGATGCATTAGAATTTCATAATGATACACTATCCGCTATATACCAAGAATCACCAGTATGTGCTCATAACTCATACGCCATCCAGTGATACATCTGAAATCAATTATACAAATATCACCTAAAGGAAAAGAAACCTAATAATCACCATCCAATGATACATCAGAATTCACTCCTCAGTGCTCCGGCAGCAGCCATCCACTCCTCAATGCACCGCGCTTTAACAATCCAGAAGCAAACAATCATCAGCCAACACACTGCACATGCCACCGCACCACCACGCTCTCCATGCTATCCATGAGACTCATCATGAACCCAATGATGTGCTCCTCATCGTAGTACCATGACAGAACTCCTTGGCCGCAGCGCCCTGCGAGGCCTAGGAATAGAATCCTGGCAATGTCCTCGGTGACAATCACGCGATGCTGGACGATTGATAGTGGAGGACATTGAAAGAAAAATATTGTATGGTGGTAGATGTGCGGTGGCGGCGGCGGCGGCCTAGTCGCTACGAGGAAGAAGGCAACACAATGAATCTAGGGATAGTTATAACTAATGATGAATCAGGAACGATTGACCAGTCATGTATAAACACGAAACTGCCCCAACAAAAAAGTTAGTTCTGGATGTAAACCAACAGCTAGATTTAATTTATACTACTCATCATGTTACCAGTAGTAAAAGGTACCGTAAAAAATCTCACCAGAAAACCAAACAAACATCAACGTCATCAGCAGCATGACCGCCCTCAGTTGTCAATGGCATCGTCATGGACCATCCCCATCAGCTCCACCGCTATCTCCTCCGTCAACGCTTCGAGCATGGTGACCGCAAGCTCGGCGCCGACGTCCCACCGCCCCGACCGTACGTCCCCCGGCCCCACCCTCGCGCAGGCCATGTCCGACGCTATGAGGTCGTGCACCTTGGCCAGCTCTGCCTCAAACATCTCCTCCCAATTTGCGGCACCGGTAGTCCGGCCAGTCCTCTTCGGTGCTGGCGCCGGGGCCGCCGTCGTTGTTGTTGGCATGTGGTTGCGGCTGCGGCCATCCTTGAACTTGTTGTTCCTGTCTTTGTCTAGCAGCTGATCGAGCAATGCGGGACTGTAAGCCGAATCCAGGAGATCCCTGATGATGACCATGGCTTCTGCAATGGTTGCAATTGATCTGCGTGAGGTCTGTACATGGTGGACGATTAATGGTGGAGAGGAAAGAGATGGAGGCTGCATGCTTGCTTACTCTTCGCGTACGCCGGTGGCGCCTGCTCGAATGTCCGCTGCTCCAAGACGGAGACAGGGCTCAGCTGCTTCGACGAGTCGTCGTCGTCGTCTTCGTCTTGCTCCTCGTCCTCTGCTTCGTCCCCGTCTGCCTCGACGGCGCGGAGCGGAGAAGACAGGATGGCATTCTTTAGATTGCTCGGCGTCGTCTCGCCGTTGACGGCGCCGTAGTCAATGGCGGCAGGCTGCAGCTTCTTCTTCTTCTTGGCCGCGACAGTCGTCGCTGTGCCGCGGAGGATCTTGGAGAGGAGTAGGCCGAATAGGCCGCTTACGCGCGTCTTCCTGCTCGCCACCATCCGCCTCAGCAAGGGGTAGGTGCGTCTGCTCCTCGGCCAGCATGTTGAGGCGGCGGCGGCGGCGCTACCTCCGGCCGCGTCGAGGAGGGCGGGGGAGTAGCCCTTGTCGAGGAGGTAGAGGTGGAAGGAGAAGGGCTCCTGCTGCTCCTCCAGGAGCTCCGACAGACGGCGGCTGCTGCCGGACGGCAACGGCGAGAGGCGGGCCATTGGCTCGGTGGAGTCGGTGGACAGCGCCGGATGGAAGTGGCGTTTCGAAGAGGTGGGAGCTTATAAAGAGACGGATTGAGAAGAAAATTTCGGGCAGCAGGCAGCTAGGAGGATCTCAGCTAGCAAAGCAAGCAACCTTCACATATGCACATGCGACTAGTGGTGTTAGAGAAAGCACACTATGATGGCAGGAATACATTTCACCCTTACGGGAATGTCCACCTAATATATCATATGTATTTTTTTTTGCTTTGATAGGTTGTCAAATTTTAAAAAAGTATTATTAACATGTATCATGCTATAACACATACATCTGTAAAGTTTAATGTAAAAATTATAAACATCTTGTACAAAAAATAGTAAACTGGTGCAACTTAAATAGTAATTACTGTACATGTTTGAATCTGCATCAGTTAAAAAAATTTGTACCAAATTTAACAGATATATATGTCCATAAAGCTGCACCAAATTATAGTATAGTGTATGCTCATAAAAATTTCAGAATTTTTTATGAATTTTAAAAATGAAAATTTCATATTTTACGCAATTGGATGGACCTCGGATTCCGGACCCTACTTGCCTTGCCTTGAAAAAGGAAAGGAAAATGCGCAAAATGGAATGGCAAATCCTCAATTGCATTTCTCGCAAAAAAAAAGGATATAAAAGAGAATCCTGAATTGCATTGGAATAAGAAGCACTCCCTGCCGAGGTACGAACCAACGCAAGCTGCAAATCTCATTTTTCCTCTAGACGTACGGAAAGAATATTTTGCAGAGGCAACGTTGCAAGTTTGGGGCAGCCGATTGGACGTCATACTCTTTTCAGTTCTTTTTGGGCGTGGCTCGCTTGCCTTGTTCCATGTAGGCGTGCTGCTCGTTTGTCTCCACGCCTGTGTAGATGATGGAGGATTGGAGGCGAAGAGACAACACCACATGCTATATATCGTGTTGGGTCAAATCTCCAGGTGAAAAAGCCAGCGGAATGGCTGGCCAGTCCAGGACAGCACGGTGCACTACATTCAAATGCTTTCCTCTTCCACTGCAGCTCCACGAGCGAGCTAGTGTCCGGCCGGCTTACTTGCCGAACCGTTTGTGTAATCGAAGTTTATACCGACGGATAACACTTATCCTTATATTAAACTACACACATTTTTCTCGAGGTTGGCCGTAAATACGGATATTGATGGTTCGAATAGGGGCAGTCTTGGAAATGAGTATTTAGTCGGATATTATGTGAGAACAGCATATTTAAGGATCAATAAATCATACAATATCTTTAAAGTGCAGCCATATTGATAGTTAAACAAGCAAAATTCATACATATAATTGCTTTAGAATTTTCTAGATTTTTATTAACTAAAGCTTAATTGAAAATTTTCTAAATTAAAGGATTTAATATGATTAATTTGAATTTCAGTATACAGTTGAGATTATTTTATTTGGACTTGGCATGGTCAAATTTACATCTCTGAATCTTTGATGTTGGAGGTGGCAAGAGAGGACACATAGGTGGTGACACCGTGCCGCTGTAAGAGAAGTTGTCACCACGTCAACGTCATGGTACCTTTTGGTCGCTACAGGTTAGCAGAGCCGCCATGCGCCTTCTTCTAAGGCATAGCGGCCAATTTATGTCATTGTCATTGCCGCGGCTCGGCCCTCCGGGCGCCTTCTTTTGAGACATGGTTGCTACAATCGCATTGTCGTCAAGTGTGGCGACAGGGCAGAGAAAGTTCCAAAAGGAAGCTAACTTCACCCGGCCATCGCCGTCGCGAGTGTGAGGCAGGAATGGTTGAGACGCCGTGAGAGGGAGGCAGAGGAGAGGAGTAGGAGGATGGGGAGGATTTTCTCGAGGTGGGGAGGCTAGGGTTCGGAGCCTTGGGATTTGGGGTGCATCGAGTTGGCAAACATCTCCCAGACTGGCGTTGTTTAGCGGAAGGGTAGGCGAAGACCTTTTTGCAGCAGGGGCATTGATGCGTGGTGCAGATGGGGACAAGGAGGAGGGCGGTGTCGCAACGGCGTGGAGATTAGGCCGAGGGGGTCTATTTTTTAAAACACGAGACTGAAGTTGTGGTAATTAGGAGGTAATTGGTACATGATCAGGGCTGAGTGTCTAATTTTTAATCCGCAACCATTGGATGGAGAATTATAAATTGGATTAAGGATCTTTGTACGGCTTAGATGAAGAGTATCTTACCCTAACTAGTACCTTTTATATTGGTATATAGATATAGATACATTTTATCTTTTCTTGTGCAGCTCACAAAATGAAAGCATTTGTCACAAAAATTTGTAGATTCAGATTGCAAGCCCACATATACACATGTATTTTTTTTTGAATTTTGAATGCACATTTTGAAGTTTTCAAAATAAAGGAATCATTGTAGTTCAAGAGCCAAAAGTAATTATCGGGATCGGCCCACCCTGTATATAGGGGAAGGGTCACCTTATATTGCACATGGTATAATACATATCTTGAATCAACAGAGAGAAAAGGCTATGTGATTGCATCTATGTGTCTCTTGTTTTCCAAGTGTGGTTCATATTGATTCTTAGCGGCGTGCCCTCGATACACAACATGTTACCAGAACGATTTGCTATGGATAAACAATGTGTCAAGAAGTGTTGCTATGGAGAGAAACACCTCTTGGTAGGGTTGTAAAGTTGCAGGCATATGATTCTATTTATCAAGGTTCAAATTTTGATACTTATAGTTACATACACGCGGTTGTGTTCACTAGAAATTTAATAAAATTTATGGATTTATCTCCGGTACCTGTTAATTCTAGAGTGTGGTTAAGAGACACGCTTGTGTGTGTACATATTTTCATTGTAATCTCAAAATAAAAAGAAGAGTTGTTATGGAGAAAACGTATGTTGCGCTCGCCTCCTTCCCCAGCAAGCTAAGCTCCTCTGCCCCCGTTCTGCTCTGTTTAGCAGAGCCTTATACCCCTAAGCCTGGAATGCTAATAGAATATATCTTGCTTGCTTTTTAGAAAAATGTAAATTCTTTTAAAACTTAGGAAACTTTATGATGGTAAGATCGTCCATTGTTACAGAAAAAATAAATCCAGGCGATCATTAGTTCAGATATGACTGAAACCCCACGCATGAGATGCCTTGCTAACTCATGAGTTACCCTATTAGTTTCGGCAGTGTTTACACATCGCCCGATTGAATGTCGCAAGAAGGATGCAACACTCGTGCGCTATGACTGATGATCCGGAAACCCGGTAATCTTCATTATCCTCCAAGGCCTGCACCTTGTCACCTTCATAGACATGATTGGCGCCAATCTTCGTAGCAAGGAGAATGCTATCTTTGAGAGCTTCAGCTTCTGTCGAGGGGACATCCAGGCTTCTAGGTCGTGCGGGACAAACCTGCAACATGACTCTAGGAACGTACCCCTGTCGTCACGTATAATTGTTGCTATTGCTCCCGCGACTAAGTTAACAGAAAAGGCTACATCAACATTGTTTTTTACCGTTCCTCTCGGCAACTTGGACCAACTCTTCTTTGCCACTAAAGTAGAATGCTTGCTCTTTTCATGGTTCGCCGCAATGGCCCTTACGGACATCGCCGACCATGAAGCCGGCGGAACTGATTCTCCCTAAAATCTTCATAAACTCAGCGCTAACAAAAAGATTTTAAAACCACCGATTCACCAACCTCCATTCAGGAATCAGGATCCTTGGTCCCATACATCTTTTTGGCTTATTATCAGTGTCCTTGTCCGATGCGTAGGGCGTACCGCCAAAAGCCATAGCCATCGTTGCCTGCACCTTGTTGCACTTCTACATGGCCATAGACGCTAACGCCTCGTTGATCAGCCTTGCCGTGCTGTGAAAGTGCGAATTCCTCATTCCTATGTCTCGCTGCTGCTTGGCGTTGCGCCCAGCTTGTGTGCACTGCTGCATTGATGCTCGACCTGCATGTTGCCAACCGACTTCGAAGGTTCTGCCCTAGCTAGCCAAAAATCTCACGGCCATGGTCCAATGACCTAACTAGTAGCTAGAGCATCCAGTGGTAAAGAAAACTGCGTCTAAGGGTTTAGAGGCAGCCGCTAAATACTGCAGCCCACTATCTCCGAACCCAGAATCTATGAAGTGCCTCCAAGTGAAGAGGCTGCCTCCACACGTTAAAAAATATTGCTTTTTATGGCCTTTTCATATGCAGTACATATGCACATCTGATGAAGTGAGACTTTACATATTAAAAACAGATGGTTAGAGACTTGCATTATAATGAAAAATGATAAAGAAAGAGGCAGCCCACGGGGCCCACCTTAGAGGATGCCCTGATAGGCCAACAAATTGGCCCAAGGGGTTGCTTCGGGTGATATTGGTCTGACCCATGGCTATCTTATTGCTTTTTTAGAATCTGAAATATTACGTTTTAGTACCCAGTTTACTTTAGAACATGTCATTTTGGCCGCATTTTGCGCCTAACTTATGAGAACTTCATGTTTCAAGGCTTACGGCTCCTGCCTAAATGGATTTTGCATATTAGACCACGGCAGTTTGTTTTTGGTTTTTAACTATTATATATTCGAAAATTACACAACCAATTGAAACACGACTCGGATTAAAAGGCACCAAACATTCGCCAAACCAACCTAAGCTACTGTTTTTTTTACACAAAAGATCTAGTTTGCAGAGATAAATACGGAACAAAAAATATACGGATAGGGGTAACATGCAATTTTTCTCACTGAATAGGAAGTCCACATCAACAAATAAATACGGGCACCTGTAATTTGCGGGCGATCGTGCCCACGGTCAATTTCCGACAGCTACAGTAAAGCTGTCGGAAATTGTCAGATTTCTACTTTAACACGGTCAGATTTCTACTTACAGATTTCAACTACAACATAACTAACTTTTAACTTATGAAATTCCAGCTTTCAACTTCTGACAGAGTTATTATAGCTGTAGTGCTACTATAGCGGTACTATAGCGGTACTGTGCGCGGTCAGAATTGACTGCTGGGAGCGGTCAACCGCGGAGTATAATTTGCTACCAAAATCCATAATCCTTCCATTTCCAGAAAAAAGAAAAGGGACATAAAAATAAAAATAATGGCACAAGTCTAGGGTTCTGTTACTCTGGTTTTATCCCCTCGACGCCCCAACCCGCCGCCTCCTCCTCCCTCTCTCTTCTTCCTCCCAGTTCTAGCCCCCGCGAGGAGAGGCGGCGGCCGCACGCAGCGAGCGCGAGCATCCCGGCGAGCTTGGCGGTTGCGCCCGGAGGCCGCGGCGCCCTGGCGCCTCGGCGCCGTCCACCCTGCGAGCCGCTTCCGCTTCTGGTTCTTCGTCCTCGGCGGCGGCTGCGCGAAGGCAGACGAGGTTTGTTCATTCATTTTTCCGTCTATGCCCTGTTCGTTTACCTTAGGTGTTTGTTGATTCTTGCGGTGCCTGGAGTAGTCTTGCCAGTTGCCAAATGACGGGGTGAAAGATCGATAAATGGGAGGTGGAGTTGGAATTTCGAAACCCTAGGTAGGTGCTGCGGTTGTGACTCTGCTGCTTGCTGTGCGATGAGACGGGGTGGTGCGATTTTAGGGGCGTGATATGGGTTCAAATTGCGCTCTTGCGAGGTTTGATAGGTTCCACGTTGGTTTTGCGAGATGTATTAGGTTCTGGGTCGATTTTTTGCTTGATATGATAGGTTCAGATCACGGTTTGGAGAGTTTTAGGTCCTCGTCACAGGTTGACTGCATCGAGTTTGGCTCAAAAAACAACTGGCCAGATGATGGGGGTGTAGATGCTGATAGGCCAATGGTTATTTTAGATTGGGCAAAAATTTGTTTTTCTGTTCACAGATACATGGTCCCTGATCCTGTTAACAAGTATGGTACTAAGCTCAAATCAGGATCATGGTTTTGAATGATCTTTGAATCCCAGTTTGTGCAAGTGGGTTACGCATAAAAGAACGGGCCTGACGAGCAGTCAGTGGGAGGTGGGAACAGAGGAGTCAAGAATGGTATGTTGGAACTGATCTTGTTATGTGTTATGGTAGAGTTGTTTAGCATGTTAATTGTGTTCACATTGTGCACGATTAATCGTGAGCCGCGTGCGTGTGTGTGTAGACACTGTAATTTGTGTCGTGTTAATGTCATGCATGCATGCATGGCCGAGTCATGTGTTGGTGGTGCACGTAGTTAGCTGCATGCAAGGCAATTAGTTTGAGTTAGTTGCTCATTTGTTGAGATCATGGCGCGGAAGTAGGATCCGGTTGAGCTGTTGCTCAGCCTTGTATTTAAGCATTGTAAACCGGAAACTAAGTCAAGTTGTGCATCGGAGAAAATTCTTTTGTCCTTTGTTGTTCATCTTCTCCCTGTGTAGGTGTGTGTCCACGGGAAACTATGTATGTGTGATCCTGGTATTGGTTCCAACAAGGTAAAGGTCGATGGTTATTTGTGGGTAATTGGTCACGCAAGGGTTCACCAGTCCGCAAACTTACTATAGGTCAAAAATTAATTCCAGGCTGTCCTTCATATTAACCAGGGAATACCTTTGCCTGGTCCATATCGTCAGGAGTGTTGTCCTAGAGATTGGGATTGATCACACCTAGATTGCGTAGCTAGTGATTGCTTTTTAGTGCTTTCTGCTTCCTAATGAGGTTTGCATCTTAGGGAAGGTAATGTGGGGGTATCATTTATGTTTTACTTATGTAATACTTTGACTTGCAGAAACTTTTAAATGCTTGGTGTCTAAAATGTTAATTGCCCTCACCCATATTGTGGGTCACCCTAATCTATAACTGTTCCCTGCATACAATTTTCAATAGTTCAGCTATTTGGTTATTATTGGCTATTATATTTGGCCTACTGACTTGTTATCGCGAGCATACCGTGCTATCTGTCAATTATGATGGATCTTCTAATTTTAGCTTGGCAACTCGAATGTGCTTTTCATTGTGTTGTACTTTACATTTTATTGCTACTTATATCATGTTATTCTGGAACTTTTTCCTCAGTAACTGTCTTAACACTTATTGTACCTTTTCCATTCAGCGCCTGCTTAGGCAGCTCTTAACGGATAAAGAAGTACTACCTTCATCATTTTGTGCTGAATATAGTTGAGAGCTTACATGGCTATGCTGCCAAGTGATTCGGCACATCACGGAATTGTAGAAAATAGCCCCTACAGAATTACCCAGGGTAGGAATGAGGAAGCTGGTGAACTTGGTGCTTCATGGTATTTCAGTAGAAAGGAAATAGAAGAGAATTCTCCATCCAGGAGAGATGGCATTGATTTAAAGAAAGAGTCTTACCTCCGAAAATCATATTGCACTTATCTTCAAGATTTGGGCATGAGGCTTAAAGTGTAAGATATGATATGTTGTTGTACTTTAATTAATTGTTGATGTTATTGGCTGGCTGTCCCTTTTGTTTTTTAGAATCTCAAAAGAATGAGTGCTACTGTAATTATGCACCGGATGCTAAATCATTAAAAAATGTGCATGTTATATTCTGCACTTGTAATAGTTTTTTCTGGTAAGTTTTTTTAAAATTTTATATCAGCTTATGTCTGGTTGAGAAATAGGCAATAGTTTGGTCTGACTAATTTTTTCATTTTATTTAGTCCTTTATTAAACATTCTCATGTGATACACTTATTTTCAATCATTTTCTGGAAGCAAAAGATGCTCCTTTTCTCTTTGAAATTGTCGGGTTGGCCAATTATTCTTATAAAGACGATTACTAATGTAGTAAATTCTTATATATAACTTGAATTTGGCATTCATAATGGTGCCTAGCATTTAGAGTGGTTTTGGGCAATGCATTCTGGTATTTATGGTTGATTTTGGCCCTTGCATGCTATGCATGACATGTCCTTAGTAGTCACAGTCCTGATGAAATTGTTCTGCTCATATGAATATTACAACTTGTTTAAGTGTTTTTAGTTTTTGTGCGCATGGAGTACTATGTCACACTGTTTGCTGAAATTATATTTTTAATTTATGCTGAGATTTTTTTGTATGTAGGCCACAAGTTACAATTGCTACAGCTATTGTGTTCTGCCACCGTTTTTACCTTCGTCAATCTCATGCAAAAAATGATAGACGAGTAAGTATTAGTCAATGCCTGGTTCTAGTTCTCCCTTTAATATTTTTTTAATGGATGCAGCTTCTAACTTCGCATTACTCCTAGATACTGTATTTTGATTTATGACATTTACTTTTTGCTATGTAGTTCTGTTTGAATAAAATAAAATAATGCTTTCTATCTACATGGTTGGTCAGCTAGGTGATTCAGTGATTGTTGTCTTCATAAACAGACCATAAAAACCGTACTAACTCTACTCCCTCCAATTCACAAAAAGAAGTCTTTTGGGGTTATGTGCAGTCGAACATTACAAACATTGCCTATCAATAATTTTTTAGATTGGACACATGAAAATGATATATTTAGGTTTGACCTGGAGAGTACTTTCATAATATTTTTATTGGGTTCTATAAATATTCCAATTTGAAATTACTCCACTTGTTTCACTATATCTGTCCTCAGCCCACCATGTGCACAGACGAAGGTAGCAGTAAATCTGGGAAAAAGTTAATGGAAAATGACCATGCGTATCCCTATTAACCAATAGCACAACCATTTAACCATTCCCAAATCATTTAAATAAGATATAGAGTGGAAACATTGCAATAAGTAACCTTTTGGTATCCTCAGTGGACAAACATTTTAAAATGGATTATCCCAAGGCTAAGGTCAAGGTTGCATTTTGTGGATCGTGTCAATGTTGAAAATGGCTTGTTTTTGTGAACTGGAGGGAGTAGTTATAAAAATTGTTATTGTTATATGAGCAGGAAGCGACACAGAAGTACAACTTGTTGGTGTGAGGTTAGGGATTTTAGTTTAGAAGACCCTGAGACCTAATTACTTTCCCAAATAGCAGTTCACAAGTGGCTACCCCATTTAATCTCTTATGGCAGGTTAGGGGTGTTGATATCATGAATGCTTTAACTGGCCCAACTCCACCAGGGTTTATATAGAACACTGGTTCCAGATACTCTTGAGCTAATACATGAGATACTCTTGAGCTAATACATGAGAAAGCATTTGAAATCACTCTGTTTAGTAATCTTCTTTTCAAAATAACAGTTATTTGGATATTTCTGTAAGTGAGCTACAGTTCAGAACAAACGAAATATAAAACCTTATGTCCAGTACCAAATCTATATACTGAAATGGAGTGAATGTGGTTTCTCGTGTTCTTTTCCACACCAAAGTGCCAATGGCGTTAATAGAGTATCCAAGTGTGTGCGATTTTCCTTTTAGATGTCTTGATAAAATATTAGTACTTTAATACCATTTGATCAACAAAACCAAATGTTACCCTTCTCTTTTTCTCTATCTGCATTCATGCAAGTGAGCAAATCATTGGATGAATGGATGCCTTTTTTATTACGTAAACTTTTGAGAAACAGCACATGAATTCTGAATATGAAGTTAAGTGTTGTGCTATGCAGCTATTTGTTTCTTTTTTTGAAAATTAGCACGTGAATTCTAAATCTAATATTGATACAGACAATCGCCACAGTTTGCATGTTCTTGGCTGGAAAAGTCGAAGAAACACCTAGGCCTTTGAAGGATGTCATCCTGGTTTCTTACGAGCTTATTCACAAAAAGGATCCTGCTGCTGGTCAGAGAATCAAGCAGAGGGTAACGGATCCAATTGATCATTATTTTGTTACATGATTGATATTTGGTGAATTTTATTTTCCTCTACAAAAGTTCGACTGAAAGTCATATTCTTTTTTAGTTGCGAGATGCTTTCTGCTTTTGCTCTGTGACGTCTAGTTCAGTCCCATTGTGTGCTTGACCTGATTTCACGCTTTCTGCTTATGGACAAAGAAACAAAAGTGAGGGAAATAAGTTTTGTTGTTTTGATACAGTAACAGCAAATGGCTTGATAAACAGAATCATTCGAAGGATAGTTCTATATATTTTTTTTGTTTCTCATTTTTCTATCAGAACCCTGACTTCTTTCTCCACTTTATGTTATTGATTTCAAAATTGTTTTGAATAATTAGCACCCAGCATAGGTTGGTTCTTTTCCTTTTTTGAATGAATGCTGAATCATAGGATTTATGTCCTTGTATGAACTCTTTATTCTCTAATTTAGCTGATGCAAGGAAAAAAAGGAGATTTCCCTTCCATTTAGTAAGTAATTTTGTTCTATGGTAATGAGTATCAACAAAGTGTAACTTCTGATAGATGTTATCTAGGTTCAAATGGTTTTTTCTTTTGCTGTGAATGAATGCATTATATTGGGCTAATTTATGACTGAATTATAATCGTTGATGTATATGTATCAACAACAACAACAACACCAACAGCAAGAACATAGCCTTTTGTCCCAAGCAAGTTGGGGTAGGCTACATTGATGTATATGTATGTGTCCACATTTTTTAATCTATATGCATGTGTTTGAGATCCATTTTTCGCCCTGTCTTTTCTGATTGCTGAGGTATACATGCTACAAATGTTGATATCTACTTATTTCCGATGTTGATTGTGCCCTTTGAACAAGTACTACACAAAATGAAGGTGGCCATGAAATAGCCATCATTGCATGCTTCCATTTTCAGTTGGTGCTTGTTCAAACAATTGACAGATACTGTACAAACTTGGATGGTTCAATGCCACTAAAATACATTTATATTTCAGTCATGCTCCTTTTATATTCCATCTTTGGCTTTTTGTATGTTCCCACTGTATGTATCTGCCATATACTCGCTGAGAGCATTCCCTCTCTGTGCACTTTATTGCCTGTCTATGTAGGTCGTTTCCTCTGCACCAGTTCATCTTTACTTCAAATTGATTTTCACTGGGAGTAGTCCTTGAATAAATTGTCTACTACTGTCTTATTCAGGAAGTATATGATCAACAAAAAGAACTTATTTTGCTTGGGGAGCGAGTTGTACTTGCAACACTTGGTTTTGACCTTAATGTGCACCATCCTTACAAGCCCTTGGTTGAAGCAATAAAGAAATTCAAGATCGCTCAAAATGCGCTTGCTCAGGTTGCCTGGAATTTTGTCAATGATGGGTATGCTAATGCTACCCTTGTTCTCTTTATAAATATCAGTACTCAATTTATGTGCCTACCACACATTAAAAAGGGTATACACTGTACAGGCTGCGTACTTCACTTTGCCTGCAATTCAAGCCTCATCATATTGCAGCAGGTGCTCTCTTTTTGGCTGGTAAGTTTCTCAAAGTGAAGCTTCCAGCTGATGGTGAGAAGATTTGGTATCAGGGCTTTGATGTAACACCAAGACAGCTGGAAGGTTGGTTCCTGGATGCAAAGTCAGCAATGGAAATTGTCCTTCTGTTCTATTTGGTTTGTGTGTCTTCTGCATACATTTTGAGCTCCGTTATTGAATAGTGAAAACATTTGAAATTTCGGGTTATTACAATTAAGGGCTCAACTTGATACGCGCTCCTGTGGAACTTACTTTCAGGGTTTTAAGGAGCAAATAAGTAGATTTTATAGGACTTGGGCATTTGTAGAAATGTGAAAAACGATCTCTTCTATAGGAACTCTGCTGCGGCAGAAGAAAGAACCGGTGTAATGTAAAGGTGATATTTTAGAGCTTGGGCTGGGAGGGGGGGGGGTGGGGTGAAGTTTTGGAGAACAGGGGTTGTTTGAGCCTATAGAATAAATAATAAGGATATGCACTCTTAACTTTCTTATTAAACAATTTAGCTGGTCATACAACCATGATAATCCACCTTTATGTATCAGTTTCTTGTTCCTTTGGATATATCTAGGTGTCTCGTGTCTTATTCTAGCTTTTGCTATTGTCAATAAGTTGAAGTTTATCTATAGATGGGGTTTAGATGGTGTACACAGTTTCATGAATTATTTACCTTCACACCTTGGAGCTGGGTTTTATTTCGAAAGCTAGTGTTTCACATAGAATTAGTTAAGCCAGCTCAATTGATTCACAAAACTGGCAAGACCATATTAACATTCCGGGAGATCTGTCAAATAAAATATTAGGAATAAAGATTATAAGAACACCTGACTGTTTACAAATAGAAAACCGTAAAATGCCTAGTTCCCAGCCAGTTGCTGGAAATTTGGCAGGCTCCAGAAAAGCCTTTGGTCTTATAGAAACTGTTCTGTGTTTCACTGCTTGTTATGAGTACTCAGTTACATGTTCTCGTGGTGTTGTATGGTAAATTGCTGTTCATTAGCCTTCAATTCTTCTTACAGCAGTTATTTAGTTAACCTTGGACAACATAGTGTGATCATGACACATTTGCCTTCCTTTTTTGGTTTTGTTCAAGTTATATTGAATACTAACGCATTTCTTTTACCACTTGGTTTCAGAGGTTAGCAATCAAATGTTGGAGCTATATGAGCAAAACCGTGCAGTACAGTCACAACCCTCACATGGAAATGAAGCCGAAGGGAGCTCTGCTAGTGTGTCTAATCAACGAGTCTCTGTAAAAGTTCAAGGCAACTCTGATGAACAACTTGCTCTTGGACATCATCAGGCATCCAAACAGTCAGATTCAAATCAATCTACCTCGTCAGGTGTTCCAATTCACAATGGTGCGGAGCACTCAAATCCAGACAAGCAAATTGGCAGACAGAAAATTCTTCAAAATGATAATGGTGACCATGGCAGTAACAGAACAAGCAGTCAGAGTGGAGGTAGAGTTGATGCTGGTACAAAGGATAGTTTGCATGATGACAAAAAGTTCTTGCCAGGAAGTTCCAGGTCCAGCTGCAAATCTGATAATCCAACGGAAGAACAGAAACCACGTCCATCGCATGATAGTTCGAATGAAACCAAAGATGGCATTCCCAATAACAATGATGGTCCCAGTGTGTCATCCTCCATGATGGATGCAATGAATAAAATTGACAAGGATAAGGTCAAGGCAGCTTTGGAGAAGCGAAGAAAATTGAAAGGTTCTATTGCTAGGAAGGTAGATGTGATGGACGATGACGACCTACTTGAGAGGGAACTAGAACATGGTGTAGAATTGGCTGTTGAGGATGAGAAGAGCAAGCTGGAGAGGAGCAATAACTGGTCCCATGGTAGCATGCATCAAGAGGATCACAAAAATGCTGATGAGGTTGCAGAGAATGGTCACCATGGCAAGCTGAATGTGGCAGAGACTGCTGAAGAGGACGGGTTAACGGAGCACTGCGAGGGCCATGATGATGCTTAGCTTGTTGGCAAACATGATGAACGAGTTGAAGGAGACCACACGATTCTTCGGCCAGAAGGTTAGGTTAGATTGGATAGTGGGTATATACTATAGACCAATGTACTGGAAATGGAGATAGACACATGTTACTGGAACATCTGCATCTTCAGTTATGCCCGAGGGTACTGCAGTGTGACACCAAAATGACTGCTGTGGGGTGCTAATGAGACAAAAAGGTCATCATGTTTTTACCAGATGTATTTGTAACCCTACAACTGATTGCTACGGAAAGTTCGTGGATCTGTGCTGGGGAGCCTTTTATGAGGAAACTCATGCTGACAAACATTCGATTCTATGCACTGTAGCAAGCATCTAATTCCATTAGCTTAGATTTTTTCCATGCGACATTTCAGTGTGATTCGATAAGCCTGAGCATTGCTCACTGGAAGAGTTGTACATGTTTTTGGAGCATTCCTTCCCCTTTTCCCAGTTAAAAATCGTAACAATTTGAAGACGCTATTTTCTGGTAGCTCTTATATCCCAAACATTGTACCATGGGACCTAAGGATTTGAGCAGCATGACAGTGAGTTCTACCATACTGTTGGTTGTTGCTGTGCATCTACATATGTATTCTAATCTCAGTAAATTTCAAATGTAAATGGTTCTTTACCTGCGCGAATTTACAGTTTCAGAAGACAATGGTAGGTTATCTGTTTGAGGATTTCGTGGTAAACACGGGCATATTAGCTGTGAGGAACGTGCTGGATTCATTGAGATAAGGAAAACAGTACAAAAATATCTGATAGAGGACAGCTGTCCCTACAAGTCTGCAGAAACAACCCCTACAAAAAGAAAAAATACAACAAGATCCTTGGGGGATATTTCCACCATTCCGTAGCGCCGCCGCGTCGGCTTGCCGGAGCAGAGGAGGACGGGTCGCCGGTCGTCGCTTGAGAACCTGCAAAAGGGATCAGAGGACAAAGCCTCGGTCGAAAGCCGCAGAGAACGTCCACCGCGTGAGGCGGATCGAAAAGTCGATGAAGGAACGGGCGGCAAGGGCGGAGCCCCATTCTTGAGCAGGCAGCCGAGCTTCTCCCGGCCATCAGCCTCGATCCGACGGACGAAACCAGCACTGCAGCGCGGAGGAACCTTGAGGGAGGCAACTGACCTGGAGACGAACCTCCACACGGGCCACACGGATCGACGGACGAAGGGGGAGGGAACCCTCACCGTGGCAGCGACCGATCCGGAGGACAAAACGCCAAAGGCAAGGTCGCCGTCACCGCCCAGACAACCCGCCGAAGGAACAAGGTTGAGCAAAGAAAAGGATGCACAACAGCTTCCTTTCTGAGATTGTTCCAGTGAGAACAAACCAGCTCACAGCCAGGGTTTCGCTTTTCTAGGCGCTGGTTGATTCATTTTGTGCTTCTTGTGTTATCCAAACTTTGTGTCATTTTGATATTAAAGTTATCCATAACTTCCGCATTCCACGTATGCATCGTAATGCACAGAAACAGGTCTCCAAAGGGTATGCCCGGACCCTGGTTTCTATCCCTGGTTACAGGTTTATGCCTAGGTTTATACTGTATATATCTTGGGCAAACATGCTGTCCACAAACCGAAGGATGCAGGTCAAGGTAATATTTTATTTTGTATCTGAAGATGTACAGCCTTCTTTATTATGTTACAAAAAGCAGCTAGGTATAATGGTGTAGTTTCCCGGCAAAGAAAGAAAGAAATTATAATGGTGTCGTTAAAAGACATAAAAAGGCCACCATGGACCATACATTCTAGAGTCCAAACATTTGCAGGAGAGAAGAAATGCACATTTCTCAGTACTTGCATGCATCAAACCGGAAACAGCACCCGTGATCTCAGCAAGAGACTAGAATGCCGATCTCCTGCGCTCCCATCAAGAGCACAATCAAGAGCCATCACCTCCCCATCAGATGGCACAAAATATGAGAGGGAAATGTGTGCGTTCTATACCGCAGAGGATCCAGAGCCTAGGTTAAAGGTAAACAAGCACAGCCGTACTGAGTAGTGAACACCAGTCAGCAAAAACGGAGCTGAAATGCAACTGCATCTACCCTTCATCGTTTGAAGCATATATCAACAAATTGCCCTCACAAATGCTAGATTATGTCAAGCCTTTGTTGGTTGTTGTCATGAAGGATTCACCGCAGCCACATTCTCCCTTGGAGTTAGGATTCATAAACACAAACTCGGACCTGCAAGACAATGCATTACCAATGTCCAATGTGTGCAAACAAGTAACAAATATTTTAGAGATAAGCATACCTAAGAGTATGTTAGAAATAAGCATACCTAAGAGGATCATCGATAAAATCCATTCTGGTTCCAATGACATGCATGAGAGCTTTCGGGTCAATTAGTATTTTAACTCCCTTATCTTCCACAAGCTCATCAAACTTTCCCTTTTCATCTGAAAAATCACCAACTAGCCATTTAGAAATTAAAATAGTACTACAAGGTAGTGCAAAATGATTGAATCAATAGGTGCCAAAATAACAGTGCAGAAATACTTTCAGGTCAGTTATTTGGCAGTTGTTTGCTATTAAAAAATAAAATACCATCTCAGTAACTGCAAAGATAGCCAGTGTTTGAATAGCTAAATCCTATCTAGTAACATGTAACTTATGTGGAAAAAAAGTAAAAGAGTAGAATTCCAAACAAACTCACATTTGAGACCATGTTAGAGCAAGCCAGCAATTTCACATGTCCACTATTAGAAACACTAAAGAAACATAAAAACACTTTAAAGATTTAACTGTTTATTGGTACATTTCATGTAGTTCTATCAAAATAACCATAACTGTTTGCATTTCCTGGAAAGTTCATTTATATGCTGGAAAGCTGAATCTTGGGTAAAGCCAATAAACTCAAAACAATTGGATAAGTAACTTCATTATCTAGATGGGAAGTGCTACCAATTATATTGATCGTAGCCACATGACCTAAGTAGAGAGAAAAAAAAGTGAACTTCAGTGTGCAAACCATATCATGCACTCCAGCTGATACTTCTCTCATTTGACATATCTTATTGAAAGGTATGACGAGTTTGTGGTAAACTTTTCTTTTCTTTTTTTGGTTTCTCCATTGAGCTTAATTTGTAGGATATTTGCAAATAGCAGGCACTATGATCATATGCTGTAAATGGAACAGCAAAGAGTGACCATATAATTTAAGCCCTGAATTTAACCTATACTACACGAGTTGTTTTGCACATCAAGATCTTACGGTGGACAACGGCATACCAGCATAATTCAATGTGTAGGACAACCCATTGCAACCACGCGCCTTCACACCTAAGCGAAGATAAGCACGCTGCCGGAGGCCAAGCAGGTGGTGTACTTTAGATGCCGCCGTATCAGACAGCGTTAGGGCCTGCTTACGAATGGCGGGTCCTGCCTTCTCAGCCATTGCCTTGAATACAGAAGAAGCCATGCCTTTCTACACAGCCCAAAACTCAGACAGCTCCTGGTGACCTGATGCTAAAAATCCAAGTAAAATTGGTGAGAGGAGCAATGGTCAATGACTACAAGATTACGATCTAAAACTTGCGTTCACCTATGGCTAAAAACTTCGGGAAATATTGAACTGCAACATTTGTGACATTTCAGAAAGGCCGAATATTTTGCCATCTATTCCTATCTTCATAGCGTGCCCTACAGGGCCACACATTGGTACAACAAAATCGATGGTTGCAAGTAACCGGCAACCACACGGGCGGATCTAAATGGTGTGCAGGGTGTGCACCGGTGCACCCAAAATTTGTGGAGGTCAGTGGGGCTTAACTAATCACCGGATGACAAAAAGCTCATACCTCAGAAACTAATGTCCAAGATCGCGGACGGGGTGGGGACAGCAGGGACGCGATGTCGCGATGAGGTAGAACGGGAACGGCGATGGCGGCGACGCGCGTGAGAGGCGGAGGGGTTGTTGAGGCGTCGGCGGTGACGCTAAGGTACGGCACGGCGGCAGCTCTAGGCACAGCGGTGCTACAGTATAGGGGAGATTTTAGGGCCGCACAGGGGGAGCTTTCGTTATCAGGACTCGGGAGAGGTTGAGGAAAGAAGGCACGGGCCGCTGGACGGCTGGAGAGGTAAAGTCTACCGCCCTCTACCGTGGAGGAGACGGATCTTGATTAAGAAGAAAACAATCACGAGTTTTTTTCTTCTTTTTCTAAGACTAAATATATTTTTTAAGTTTATAATTTTTATTTTTTAATAAAATTTTAGAATCTATTATTAGTATGATAGAACAAATGGATATATGCTTGGTCAAAGTCCATGATTTTTTTTTGTGTGTACCTTTTTAGTCAACCTGGAATTAGCACAAAGGGTAAGAAGGATTAAGAAGTGGGCAAATATTCTTCAAGATCAAGCTCACCAACAACTATAGTTGTAGTTGGTTTGTCAAATTAATGAAATCACTCGTGTTCTATTCCAAGAAGAAAAAAGTTCACCACTAGCCCTGAGTCCATTTTAGGTATATTATTTTTCGTGACAAAACTTAGCAAGATGGCACCAATTAGCTCACCTTGTCATTGATGCCACCATTGATATCTCTCTCGATCACCACAGGCCAAGTACCCACTTCAAATAAAAAAGAAGACGAACTTAACAAGTCTTAATATATTTCTCTAGAAATTACAAAAAGTATGAGATATTTTCATACACGCATCTCATTGATAGTAGTATAAAAGGTTACTGAATAAACTTGTCGCAAAATGTGATTGGTGACTACTTATACATAAACTAGATAATCAAACAATCTTAACCCTCGGAGAAGATACAACTCAGCTAAATACACATACACTTGAGAAACATCTCTTGAGATATTTATTGATACTACACTTATACACACACACATATATACTCCTTCCACCTCATAATGTAAGGCGTATTTTGATTGGTTAAGACAAGACTTTGATCAACAATTACTCCATCAGTATGTGGTCTATGTGACATAAAATTGATATTATTAAATTTGTATTCAAAGTACATACTTATGATCGTGAATTATATCACATAACCCACATATTAATAGAGTAACGGATGGTCAAAGTTTTGTCTTAACCAATCAAAATATGACTTACATTATGGGACGGAGGAAGTATAGCTAATGATTGTAATTATGTCTTTTTTATTGTATTTTGATGATGTAACAAATTGACATAAGTAAATGTATCGCTTTTTTTTACCTTGTCAGAGAAATTTACGCCTCTATTGTTAGTGGGCTTATTAATCACAAATATAAAATCCATAAACTCCACCAACTTACACTTTTATTAATTAAAATTTTAATCTTTTAATATATTTAAAAACATGGTTCTCAGTAAACATTGTAAATTTAGATTATCATTAGTAAACGATACGGAAAAATTTTAGCATTAGTTGATGATACGGAAAAAATAACCCATGTTATTTACTAAAAAGTTCTTTCTTTAATATCATTAAATAGGGTATACGTATTAAATTAAGAAAAATGATAATTCGTTAGTAATATTTATACATTGAATTATATTTATGCACGCACAATAAAATATCTTTAGATCCGCCACTAGCCCGCTAGGCAAACGTACAATCTTGAGAACTGAATAGGCCGCTAAAGTAAAACCAGGAAGGTTGTTTGCCATCAAGAAATGCCTCAATTTGAGCGGATACAGAAACGCAATAGGTATAAAATTAGATTTTCTAGATCCGAGTATTGATTTAATGCACAAGACGCCACACGGATAAATAGCCTAATTTGCTAAACAAGGGGAAGACACGCATAGAGGCCATGCACATACGCCAGATTGCTAATATCCAGGACGGGCGTGACTACCTCGAGGCCAGAAGCCCAGAATCGAGCGAAGGCCTCGTCGCCCCCGGTGATTTAGCACCGAGAATGAACGGTTCTAGGGGAGCAAGGTGTTCCGAGTTCCTGCCAAGAACTGACCTTCCCTACCCGCTCGCATGCCGGCGTCGGCCGCCGCTCGGCCAAGTCGCAGGTTCGTGCGAGATGAGGTACGAATACGATCGCCTGAGAGAGGGGCTATGGTGATCTCTGAATTTTTAAAATCCCGCCTACAGGTTTTTCTAAAAAGAATTGTACGTACATTGTTGGATGAAGCGTGGACTCTGAATTTTGGGCCAACAATATGTCCATTTCTATGATGTATACAAAGACATCATGTACACATGCAGTCGCCGTTGTTTTCAAAACTTCAATGCATGTGTAATTTTGAATATTTATGTTTTTGAAGAACACCCGGATGCATATGCATCTGAGCGCTGAAAATTCACTCTCATGCAAGCCATAAATAGTTAAGATCGATGGTTGGATGTTTCTTTTTCTCTATTAATGTAAGAGTTCCTGGAAATTTTTATTTTAAGATAACCACGTGAATTTCTAGCTATCATTGTAATAACGAAGATCCGTAATTACTGGGAAGGTTGTATCTTTAGATTGCCGGAGCCGATGAAGTTCAATTGGTATCTGCGCTCCCGTAAACGAAAGAGACATGAAAGTTCTATAGTTTGATCACCTAGATGTTGCTTTATCTTCAACCAAGTGCTGAAAATTCACTGTCATGCAAGCCATAAATAGTTAAGATCATTGCTTGGATACTTCTCTTTTTCTATTAATATAGAAGTTCCTAGAAATTTTAATTTTTAAGATTGCCGCTCAAATTTCTAGCTATTTGCTCGTAGGAACAAGGATCCGTAATTACTACGAAGAATGTATCTGTACATCGCCGGAGTCGATGAAGTTCAATTAGCATATGGGCTCTTGTAAATAAAAGAGATGAAAGTTCTATAGTTTGATAGGTTACAGGGTGGGAACATATAATCAGATCAAGTGTTCGCCAGAAGTAGTCTGATTTAAACATATATGGATCGGTAGCCTTCACAGATATGGCGTACAGGACGTGATCGACTTTTCCACGATAATTAATTCCCTTGTGTAATATGATTTTGATAGCTACGGTATGCACGACAGCAACCTATTTACCACGTTAATTCCCTTGTATAAATACATGTTGTTAACGGCCGATTTAAACGCGTTTCCTTGTGTAATTCACGGCGTGTATGAATTAACGTGTGAGAATTAATCTATCCATTATAATTTGGTCTCACTAGAAGATTTTTTTTTCTTTTTTTTCTTCTAGATTATCGTTAGAATTTATTTTCTCATAACTAATGTAGTGCCTTTAATCCCACCTGTTGTTTATAAATATATAGATTATCCAGAAAGAGGTCCAAAAAGTTACAAAAAAATTGAAAAAAAAATTGATAACATTGACGCAATATGCATCAATCAGTTCAACAAAATATAAGTCCAAAGCTCAATCCGCACAACAACAGACAAGAAAGACAAGTTTTGCTGTAGCTAATTTAAATTCTGCTATTTAGCTCATCCAAATTCGATCTTGCGCCGTTTACGTTTGAACTTAATCAGACAGGCCCCTCGGGAATTTCCTCGGCTAATCTTTTCTTCAATCCAACAATGGATACTTACAGTTTACTACAAGACAAACTTTACTATAATACTAGTAAGATAAGACAACTTAGTGCCATTGTTCTTGCCTAGGCATGTAACATAAGAAGCATATACTGTATATATCATATAGTTCACACACACAACAGACTAGTTTTAATTTGCAAATAGAAGCTAGTAGTTAATCTAGTTTGGCTTGAAGAACTTCAGTTTCATCCCAGTGTTAATGATGCTCCAGACACCACCCACGGAGAAGGCCATGCTGAAGGCAGTGCCAAGCAGCGCAAGGCCCCAGTTTAGGTACCAGCTGAAGCTGAACCTCTCAGGCTTCTTGATGCAGATCCACATGAAACACGGGTAGGCGAATGTCACCGGCAGCGTCAGGCCGCCCAGCAGGCCGGCGAGGCTGGACAGGAACGGCAGTGCGACGCCGATAAAGAGCGAGATGAACCCGTAGAAGACCCTGAACCCCGACCGCACCCAGACCGAGCAGGGCCGGTTGGTGCGGCCCGTGTAGAACGCCTCAAAGCTGTCAAATACCGGCATGGAGTATATCTGGAAGCTGCTCAGGCAGTTGAACACGACGAGGAGGAACGTCGTCGCGAGGAGGCCACGGGGGATGTCGTGGCTGTGGAAGGCGTAGAGGGCAGTCAACATCCCTCCTGGTGGCATCTGCAGGCATGAGAAACAACAAGCAGAAGGTCCAAGCATTGTTAGGTGCAGCACAATGGGGTGATGAATGAGGAGGAATTGATTGAAGTACTTGCCATGTTTCCATAGGCCCAGTAGCCTCCAATGGCAACAGGGAAGATGCACATTGCAATCAGAAGATATGCGACTTTGGACCCGCGCCACATAGGCACATGTGCAGGATGTTTGAAAGTCGACGGCATCGTCGCCTGTAAGTTATGAATGCCAACTTCAAACAAATGAATCCACCAAATGATACTATATTGAAAGTCTGGATGAACTGGTTGCTGAGTACTAACCTGTATTTCTAATGCAAGATTGTGGCCCCTGAATGCAAAGGCTATTATTCCAAGAGCATTCAAGGTAGAGACCAACGATGAACCAAAAGATGTGTATTTCACTGGCTCATAAGAGATCGTCGGTGGCCGTTGTTGGCTGACTGAGAGAACCCAGGACATGGTACAGTACATTATCGCAGTGGAGCCACCAATAAGCGAAAGCCCAGCGATCGAGTTGAGATTTGGGAGCTGGGAAAGAATGATTGATAAGGATGTGAACACCAAGTACCACTCGACCGTCGAAATAGGACTCGGCGAACAGAGGGGGCCACACACTATTTGGTAAAAGAGCTTCATAGTCTCCCCTCCAACAAGGATTAATGCAGTTGCAGTGCCTGCCGAAAGATAAATAGTTGGGAAAAGAGCTAGCCACACTCCCAGTTTTTCTCCTGAAAGAATAAATAAATAGAAATCAGTAACTGAATCTTAATTTTTTTTTCTGTCCTACAAAATTAATGTCTAACAATCAGTGGAGCAGATCAGCAGAGAATCTAGCCACATTTCATGTTCTCAGTTTGGTGAAACTAGAGGAAATAATTACTCGAACTGTGCAATGCAATAGTTTGATTAGAAGGATTATAGAGCAATTGTGGTAGCAGAAGGTTCCACATTTTACACCACTGGACATGAGAGTGATATGTTAACCATCAAGGAGGCACTTCTACTGATCCAGATGTGATCAAATCATGAGGATTGTACATTAACCTACCCCATCATTAAACAGTTCACCTCCTATTGGAACAGTACAGGATAATGTTAAAAGATTCGTTCTTTAGCTATATGACACAGATCTTCTTAGGACAATGATGATATACATTGCACACATCTATTGACAGCAAACATGTCAGGACAGATCGTCTTAGGACAATGATGATATACATTGCACACATCTATTGACAGCAAATATGTCAAAGATATCAAATTTGGAATAAAAACTTAATTCTCATGAACTGGCAAAATAGTTAAGGACATGTCTTTGTCTCACCAAATGCAGCTTGTGCAAGCTCCACATATCTGTTGTACCTCCTGCCTGGGACAGCTTCATGAAGCTTGACTAGAATCCAGAGTGTGTATAGTTGCCAGAAATAAGCAACAGTTAATGATATTATTCCCCAGCTCCTACAGTATAGAAGAACCATACGGAAATGTTACTTATCTCAAATAATATATTCCATCGAAACTAGCTGAAACCGTGTTCAATTGCATTGCGTAACATCGATGTTACAGAAAAATGGCACTTGTATGTTCATTGTATCAAATATTATATAATTTATGAAGCTGTACATACTTACGACACTTAAAAAACCTATAAATTCAAGTAAAAAACCTTGAAAATCACATTTCCAAATTATAGTTTTTTTAAATATTTGTACTTGTCAGAGTGTCAGATGTTTCTTTAATTACTTTTGAACATTTTTATCAGTCTAGTAACACTATTTTACCAGTAAACTTCTCATCAAACAAGATAGCTTACAAACATGTAAGAACTCATATAAGCTGCTACAATCTGAAAAGAAACAAATATCTAAACTAAGAAAGATCTTCCCATCCCCTGCAAATTTCTGAAAAAAACCTCAGCACTGAACATGAAGCCTTCAATCTGACCAATCTAAATTGCGTTCGACTTAGAAGTTAGAACTAAACAAGTACAAAAAATTCTAGGACAACAAAGTTGAAAAAGGGGAACGAAAAATGTAGCCGACGGCAGCAGAATGCTTAAAGCAAGCAACCCTTGGTTGTTCTTGGATGGAAATGGACAATGGTTAGTTACCATCCGAGGCCGGGGAAGGCGAGCGGGAGGAGGAGCGCCTGGAAACCGAGGCCGGCGTTGAGGGAGTGGAACGCGGCGTAGCGAGCGTTGCCGCTGCGGCTCTCGGTGATGGGCAGCCACGCGTCCTGCGGGTTGAGACGCGTGAGGTGCCCCACCTCCTCCAGGTACCCGCGCAGCCCCTCCACCACCCGCCGCACCGGCGTCCCGGCCCCGCTCGTCCCCACGCCCCCCGCCCCTCCTCCCCTCCTCACCGGTGGCGTCGCCAGCCCCTCCGGCGTCGACAGCCCCCGCGGCGTCGCGGGGATCGACACCAGCTCCGGCTCGCTCAACGCCGCCGCGCCCTCCGCCATTGCCGCCATGGGTGCCTTTGGACTCGGAGTGACTTCTTGGAGAGTGTGAGTGGAGTGAGTGTTCTTGGAGCTCGTGGGGGGGAAGGTAGAAAAGGTGGTGGTGGGAGTGGGGGCGCAGACAGGGAGGGGGCGTGTGTCGGAGAAGGCCCGTCCTTTTCGTGTCGGGGGAGGAGAGAGAGAGAGAGAGAGAGAGAGCGGCAGTGCAGCGCAGTGCAGTGCAGTGCAGTGGAGTGGTGCAGGTGCAGGGCAATGGCGTGAGGGAATTGATGGGGTGGCACGAACGCAGGTACGTAGGACGGGTGATGTAGGTGGCGCGTGCTACGGCGCCTGTCTAGTCCAAATTATTCGACTGTTCAGACGTGGTGGTGGAGTACTGGAGTAGTCTGAGTTCAGGCGGATCAGCAGAGCAGAGCTTTGCTTTGCTTTGCTTCGCTTTTCCCCTCCTCCCGGTCAACTTGCCACGATTGTGTTCGCGCCTTGTTGGGGAAGGAGATCTGCGTGTCAGAGCAAGCAGCAAGCAGCTTGGGTGAAATCAGGAATGAATGGGCTGCGATGCACATGGAGTGGTTGCCGAATGATGGGCAGGGACAGGCATGGGGAGAAAAGCATTTCTAGCGTGCACGCTAGGTGAAGTAGTAGAATCCACCTTCCAGCATGCTTTAAGATCTGTGCGTATAGCTTCTAGCGCTCTGTATTTCAATGTATTTCACACCGGTTTTGCTATTTCTGAGCAACTTTTTGTTACGTCCCATCCTCTCTTTCCTTGTCCCATCTCCTCATCCTCACATCTCTCTCATCCTCACTTCGCCTCCCACCCCACGGAGGCGCGTTGGGCGAAGCCAGGGGGGCTTGAGCGGAGCAACGGCGGGGAGGCTCGGGAGTGCGGCGGCGGGGTAGCTCCGGTGAGGCGGTGCTCCGGGGCGGTGGCGGAGTAGCTCCGGCGAGCTCGGCTGTGCTGCGTGGGGAAGAGGTAGAGGAGAGAGGGAGCGGAGGAGCGCGCGCCGGCGCGGTGGGTTCCGAGGCCGAGGCGGCGGCGCTCGGCAAGCTCCGGCACCCCAACCAAGGGCCAAGTGGCGGCAGCACCGCCTCACGCCCTCCTCCGGCGACCTCCTTCCCGTAGTGACCTCCGGGTTCAACATCTGGGCGCGCTACGCGTCGTTGTCTTCTCTACCAGACACAGATGATGGCTCAGAAGTTGAAGGAGGCGGACATCACGGAGCAGGATTCGCTGCTTCTAGTAAGTCTCCTCGCCCATCTCTGGTTGAATTCCGTGCGATTCGAGTTGATTCCGGTGCCAATCGATCGATATATCCTCTTGTGATTTCTGAGAAGCGCTTCCTCTAGGATTTGAGTGCTAGGTTTGGTGAAAGCGTCCGCGGGTACTCGTTCGATTCGGGTTGATTTGAACATCAGTAGTCTCTGGTATAGGAATCGTTTCGTTTTTTTCAAAGTCTTTTGGTGGATTTCGTTGCTGCCGTGAGGATTTCACCAATTTCGTGTGCAGTTTAGAGCGTGTACGGTGGATTAGCAGTGGGTTTTGTGAGGTTTCTGCTCCATTGGTGCTAATTGAGCCGCTTCAAAGCATCAGTAGTTTCCGCATCGCTCAAATAGAGTTGGTTCCTAGTTTTCTCCGCGAAGCACTCGTCTCTCGAATGCATAGCTCTTGGTCCGCTCAAAACAGGCCGTTTCGCTATTACACATAGATTTGATGTTTTCTCCTTCATGCTGCTTGCTTGCTCGATTTCATTTGTTGATTTGAAGCATCGAATCGGCTATTGGGAGAATTCCCTCGTCGATTTCGCAGGAAATTAGAGCGGAAATTCCTCCTGGTTTGTGGTTTGGTTTCTGCGGTTCCCAATATTGGGGGAGCTGTTTAACTGATCACATTGCTTTGTTTTTCTACTTGCCTGGTTGTTTGGTTAGCAAATCATAGAGGCACTAGGTTCTTTGGCAATCCCATCTTGAGTTGGGTTCCTTGCATAGTGGTACGTGAATTTCTTACATAGTGGTAGGTGAATTATTCATGTAGATGGGGCAACAAAAACATTCAGTCTTATGCTTGCAGTCTATTTTACTATGCTTGCAGTCTATTTTACTATGTCGTTTGTTTCCATAGAATTACACTCTGAATTTTCTGTTTGAGAAAGTAACATGTTGCTTTTTTTCAGGGAAAATATAGGATGTGGAAGATCATCCACTGTAGTATTTTCTAAGGCAGCAGAACTTCGTGGAGGATTATATTATCATGTTTTATTTGTCGGGCAAACAATATTGTTAGTTATCTTCCTCTTTTCAACTTCATGATGGTGATGCCTATACCTACTGGTGTATTGTTTGTTGGTACATAGTACAAATACAACTGAATTAGACATAGGATCTCTTTATATCCTAGAGGAATTCATACATTATGCAGTTAATTGTACAAGAAACGATTTTTTGCTACAATTTGTTTGATCAAGTGATCACTTCAGCACTTGATCTCAGAAGGAAAAAACAGGATGCTCCATCCAAGGCATCTACATCGTAGAATCAGATGCCAATCTGTTGAGAAATCCACGCGCGTAATTAACTACTCGTCTTAATCATCACTAGTTATACGATTAGTACAACCAGTAGACATTACCTGGGTCCGCAATCCTCTAATTTATGTTACCATGTGAAATACACCATGCATTGATGCATGACCACTAGCAATATATTACTAGACCATAGTGTTTTTCTCGTGCATTTTCTAAAAAAAGAGTGTCTGCCTCTGCTTAACAGTGCTCACGTTCTTTTTGTGTCTATGGTACGTATATATCAAGCGTTGTACAGCTTAACCTACCAGAACAGTTGGGGCAGATCATCGTTAAGCTGTGCAGATCTGGTTTAATCGTAGCTCCAACATCAAGCACACCAAGTTGAGACTTTCCTGGGTCCTGAAAAAAGAAAAATCAACAACGGAAACGAGGCCAAGTTGGGGATCAACGATTCTAACCACCAGCTGAGCTAAGCAATCACATGTTTAGATTTAAATCACGCTGTTAATCGCCTCGCGGATCGTATGTCAGACATGCTGTGTCTTCTATATCTGTATTCTTGACACAATTTGCTTTACGATGGGAAGCAATAGATGATAATAACTTTTCTATGCTCGATCTGTTCTATGAAACTTAATGAAACATCTATAAAACTAAACTTTACTAAAAGATACGCTACGGCCAAATGATAAGACAAGTTTTAATGATGAAACTAGAATGAATCATAGCGAAATTCATATGAAACATGATAAAACTGGAGTAAACCAGAGTAAAACTCATATGAAACACGATGAAACCAAAGCAAACCAGAGTGAAACTGATATGAAACACGATAAAACCAAAGCGAACCAGAGTGAAACTCATATGAAACAGGATGAAACCAAAATGAACCAGAGTGAAACTCATGTAAAACACGATGAAACTCATATGAAACATGACAAATCGGAACCATACTGAAAATCACCAAGTTTCGTGTCGGTTTCATGTCGGTTTCATCAAGTTTCAAAATAAAAAATTATTTCAAACTCATATAAAACATGTTTCAAACCTATGAAAACTTCACACATTTTGTATTTCTCCGCAACATGTATGAAACCCTACAAAACTGAAATCAAACATTCATGAAATTTCTCTAAAACCTGCCTGAAACCAATAAAACTTCAATCAAACGTTGCATAAGAAATTTGTTTTAATGTTTCATAATTGTAAGATAATGTTTCATAATTGTTTCACGAAACATATATGAAATACTGAAACATTCGTGTAATGCACTGAAACACAACGAAACATATATGAAACACTCTGGAACAATGTTTCATAATTGTTTCATACTGTTTCATAATTGTTTCACTAATGTTTCCATAATGTATGAAATAATAAAACAATGTTCCCATAATGTTTCAGAATTGTTTTATGAAAATAAAAAAAATCTTAGGCCAAGTTTCAAAATGTTGTGGACAGTTCAAATTCTGCACAGAATCTTCTGAAAACCACAAAGCTCCTAGTACTTCATAGCCCATTTGCTCTTATCCTGCTGCTAAATGAGTTCTTTAGAACATAAAATTGCAAATGGTGAAACATTCCAATCTGCTAAATCTGAACAGTACTGAAACTCATATGAAACACGATGAAACCAGAGTGAAACTCATATGAAACACGATGAAAGCAGTGTGAACCAGAGTGAAACTCATATGAAACACGATGAAATCGGTTACAAATTATTTCAGCTCAATTTCAGTTTTTGTAAACATTATTTCAATTCAATTTCAAATATTGTAAACATTATTTCAGTTCAATTTCAGTGTTTGTAAACATTATTTCAGTTCATTTTCAAATTTTGAAAACATTATTTCAGCTCAAATTTGGTTTTTGTAAATATTATTTCAGTTCAATTTTAGTTTTTGTAAACATTAATTCAGTGCAATTTCAGTTTCTCTAAACATCAGTTCACTGCAATTTCAGTTTTTCTAATTGGTTCAAACTGTTGACAAGACTTGAGGTAGCAGAATATCAGAAGTAAGAACAATTTTCTGGTAAAGTAGTATTACCAAGCTAAAGCACACAATAAACTTTTTATGTACAAAAACCAATGAACAAAAATCTTATTTAACTTTTGCATATACAGGAACTGGCACAGAGGCCGTCTCAAATTAGTAATGGCTAGAACATCATCGGCACCAGAATTGTGCAAACCAAACAGAAATAGAGTTGATTCCTCACTTTGACTAAACAATTTCAATTTCAAGCATGCTCCATCCTCGGAAAAAATCCATTCAATTGATAAGTTCGAAATATACAAATCTATTTGCAGGAAATATTTACTGCTATCAATTGACTCCATTAAGGCATCAATTGTACAAAAGATATACATGAAACAGGTGCAAACCTTAGTGTCAGCAAACTTAGCTCAGAAGCGATAGATCTTGGAGTTTATAAGAAAGAAATAGGCAGTAGATCCGAGCTCGGATTGACCAACCAAAACAACCAAAACAAGCAGTAAATTCGAGCATGGAGTAATCATCATCCATGGTGACGTTCTTGGGCTGCAGGTCGAACACCTCGATGATCCGCAGTGGCCTTGGCCTGCGTCATGCATCGCCGTGCGGTTGAGCTGCGTCTTCGCTGCTGGAAGGGTCTGCTCCTGAACTACCCGAGAAGCTTCAGTACTCGACGCTACAAGAGTGCCAGCAATAGGGTTTAGGGGATCAAAATAAAATTCAACGAATTTTTCTGATCAAGAGCCACAGAAGATCAACAAATTTTTTTTCCCCAATCCTTCTTCTCTCTTCACCCCTGCCGCCGTCCTTCTCTCTTCGCTACCTCCTTCCCCATCCGCCCCACCGCCGAGCTCCGTCCCGGCCTTCCCCATCCGCCCCACCGCCGCTCCGAGCTCTCCGCCTCGCCGTGCCCCTCCACCGTCGCCAAGCTCCCTGCTGCTGCTGAGCGGGCCGTGTTCATCGTCGCGGAGCTCCTCCGCCTCCAGCTTCACAGCAGCCGCGGGCGGCGGCGCTACCATGGTCGGCTCCGCCGCCTCCGCTTCACAGCAGCCGCGGGCGGCGGCGCTCGGGCAGATCGGGCGAGCGGCGGCGGCACCGCTCGGCCTGGGGCAGGCGCCGGGTGGGGAAACGGCGCAGGAGGGGGCAGAGGTGATGGTAGAGTCGGCCGGTGGCCTGGGCTCGCTGCGCCGGCGACCGGCACCGGTGGCCGACGGAGTCTGGGTGGGCAGGGTGGCCGACGGAGAGGGGAATAACAGGGGAGACAGAAAATATGCTTTGTATTGTGTACAGATCTAGACAGTATACAAATGTATAGCAATAATTGCTGAAATACAAACACAGATCCCAAGATATATTCAACGGTGGATTTTACTACTACACATAGCGTGCATGCTAGAAAATCCGCTCTCAGGCATGGGTAGCTCTGGAATACCAAGACTCTACTTTCCCGTGTGCTCTGACATGTATACTCTACATTACTAGTACAATTATCGGTTGCTATGTTCCTTCCTTCCGGGATTATCCGTTGAAATTGGAACGGTACCAGGTAAGATTAGCATACCCCTGCGTAACGACGACACGCACAAACAATCAGCTGCTATAACGCTGGATGGAGAGACAGTTCAAGATAAAGGTTTTCAGGAAAAAATCTAACTACGTTTTCTAACAGAAGCCCTTGCATTTGTCTCCATATATACAGCCTTGGGACATTTTTCACGTACTAATGAATTAATGCATAAAAATTAATAGAATTTTTCACGTACTAATGAAATAATGCATAAAAATTAATAGAACATGCTCAAATTTTGGTCTTATATATACATGTCATTCCCGTTCTTTCTATACATATTCTTTCCTTCACAACGCTACTATATTTGTGAGTTTGCTTCCTCGAATATAACTATTCCTTTGAGGATTGAATGCATTAGTAGATGGATTACATAGCCCGTGAATCGATGTGCAATTAGCACCGGTTGCACGCGTACGCATGCCTGTGCACACTCGTCGTGAAAGTGTAGCCAGCTCTTCCAGGTCAAGTAATCAATACGTACATTGATTAGGCTAATGAAAGTATTGAATGAAGACAGTTTATTCTTTTTAGCAGGTGTTTTGGTGGAATTACTAATCATGAACGGAGGAACTAACAAGTAAAAACACACATAAGAATGTAAAAACAATTGAAATTGTGTTGTTTACACCAAAACATTAAAAAAGTTGATAACATTGATATAACAAAGTATAGAAAAAGAATATGTCAAACACATACAGTCCCTCCAGTTCTCTGAAAGCGGTTGCTTTGGACACACATAAAGTCAAAATTTGTAAACTTTGACTGTCATCATATATCAAAATGTTTAGATTTTATGCCTAAAATTATGTATGTGTAATTTTGTATCAAAAAGATACTTCCTAATATATTGCAACATAAATTAGTGATCGATGACCAAATTGTCAGCCTTTAAAGAATCGATAGGAGTACTATGAGTAAAATAGATAAAGGAATTACATAAAAAAGAGAAAAGGAACAATAAAATAACTACAGATTAGTTTTAATATTTATAAATAAAAAAGTACCTAAGATGAATTCATATAAAACTAACTGCGCAAAATGCATGGGTCATTCTGCTAGTTAAAAAGTAAAAAATGAGAAAGAATAGCTGGTCCAATCCACTATACTTAACAGGGAAGAATTGTATTTTTTTTACTCAAAGTTCATTGACCTTTGTATTTCTCCCTGGTTGGCATACCTCTTGTAAATTTTTCTAGGGAGTATTTTACAAATTACTCAAAAGAGGGCCCCACCACTTTCTAAACCATGAACTCTTTTGCTCCCAGCTCTCTATGCTCCCTTCCTCTGGATCGATTCTGAACTGCAGCGCCCTTTCCTTAGGGGGTTAACATGCCCTTAGGAATTAAAGATAAATTTAGGAAATAAGACATTGGGTTAGTTGAAATCTACCTTTAGAGCAACTCTAACCCATCCCCAAAACTTAACTCCCAAAAATCCACTCCCAAAACTTAACTCCCAAAAATTTCAGTGTATTGGGAGGATGGGATCTAACCCATCCCCTAAACCTAACTTCCAATAGAATTTCCTTTGCTATTTCCTTTAAGAAAAAAATAAAAAGAGATAAAAGGGGGCACGGGAGCTGCTCATCTCCCCATTTTCTTCTTCTTTCCCCGAGTGCTCCTCCGCCGCTGTCTTCGCCTCCTCCGCCCCCTCTCAGCGCCTGCCGCCTCCCTCTCCCGCCCGCGCTCTCGCCTCCCGCGTCGGCCCCCTCCCCGTCCCGCGCTCTCGCGCTCCTCTTCCCCGACGCCTCCGCGCGCCTCCTCCCACCTTCTCTTCCTCTCCGCGCACCCGTCCCCCTCCTCCCCCGCGGTCCACCTCCGCGCCTACTCCCTCGCCTCCGGCCTGCCCCTCCACGGCCTCGCGTTCGGCCTCGGTGTCCGCCTCACGGGCGGGGTCAACGCCGTGGCGCTACTCTCCCTCGCCGCTGGGCAGATCTGGTTGCTCGCGCCGAGGATGGCCGCGGACGGGCGGACAGATGGAGGGTCCTCGGGATGGCGGCGGGGCGCGGGAGGAGGCTCGGGAGGCGGCGGTGGCCAGGCGCGGCGGCGTGGAGCTATGCCGGCGCGGTGGCGGTGGCCACGAGCTCTGGCTCGGGAGGCGAGAGGTGGCGGTGGCCGGGGCGGCTCGGGAGGCGGAGATAGGCGGCGGCGTGGCCGGGAATAGGCGGGGACGCGGGCGGCGTGGCTCGCCGGAGCCGGCGGCGGCGGAGACAGCGGCGGCGGGAGGTGGCGGTTGAGGGAGGAAATGTCCTCCCGCCTAAAAAAAAATTTTGGGAGTGGGATTGGGAGGGAGTTCAGACTCCCAATTTTTTGGGAGCTCCCAAAATTTTTTTGGGAGTTAGAGGGGTTTTGGGGATGGGTTAGATGGGTCTAACTCCCAATAATTTTAGTTTTTTGGGAGTTAAGGAATTATTGGGGATGGGTTAGAGTTGCTCTTAGTATCACTTTGCCCTCCTTCCCTCTTCTCGCTCCCTTTGTTTATAGAGATAATTGATAAAATGCCCCAAAGTTGGGGGGCGTTTGATCATTTGCCCCCCCTGAGAATGACGGGTGGGGTCCGGGGCCACCCGTCATTCTCACAAATGGGGCAAATGAGCAAACGGCACCCCAACTTTGGGTATATGATCAAAAGCCCCTTGTTTATAGCGTTGTCCCACACCTTCCACAGAACTGCAATGTAGCCACCAGCAAGGGGAACCAGACTGGTAGCTGGCGGCGAGCTCCAGCCAGGCTCGGCAAGGTAAAGTATGCCCTTTCCCTTTTCCTTTTTCTCTTCTAACTATTCTCTTTGTAAACCCTAGTTTTGGCGCGATGAAATTGTCATGTTGTTGTGACTTGTTATGTTGCAACGTAGTGGGAATTTATATGTGACGATTATCCAATTTTTTGGTCTGTGCATATATACGTGAGAATGTTTTATTTTTGTTATTTGTAGATTTACATGTGAGAATCTATTTTTGTATCATGTATATGTCAGAATCTATATACATATTACCAGAAAAAGGATTATTCGTGACGGCTGAATACCGTTAGGAACAATCTAAATTCATCAATCCATTTCAGCCTAGAACAAACCATTTTTAAATTTTTAGCTAGAGAGCAACGGAGATAGAGTAGAAGGAGGAGAGCACAGAGCGGAACTCTCTATTCTACTGCGGACAGCCACGCTGCTTCTTCTGATCCACGTGGAGAAGGGAGCAAGGAGATGATACTCCGCAGTTTGGTCTTTTTCCTGTGCTGATTTAAGGGCCCATAATTTTATATTGCAATAACCACTCTATACTGTAAATTTATAACTGGCATTTAACTAGAAGGGAAAAATGAAGAAAGGTTTGCTAACTATGAGAGAAATACAAAGACCAGTTAACTTGCATGAAAAGATACGAATCTCCCTACTTGCTGTGCGCGATGCGCTCCTATCAATCGCCCTTAGCGATGTACGGGGGTCCCTCGCATGTGTGCCGACAGAAGAGGGTGCATTTTGCTGGTTCAGGATCTTCTTCGACGGACCGTCCACATTATTGGCCCTAGTCATCTGCAAGTCGCTGTAACGGCCATTTTCCAGCATTAATTGCTACAGTCCGTGATCTTTAGAATGAGAGCTGGATCTTCACTATTAGGCCAGCGTTGCTTTGAGCATACATTTCTGATTTCTCACTCACTCGATAAAAAGTTGAGAGCACTAGGTTGCTTTGATTGAACTTGAGGTCCGAGCTAATGACTCCTTTCGGAAATAGATGGCGTACAGAGAATGTGGAACTTTGACTATAATACACAAATTATTTAGATTTATTCTGTCAATAATAATAATAATTGAATTTTCAAGTGAAAAGGTAGTAGACATGACACACGTAGACTACGTGGCCTAGCACCACGGGGGTAACTAGCACAACACTGCGTGGGGTGGTTGGCACAACATGGAGGGTAAGTGGGCCAACACTGTGGAGTGCCCTGCAGAACATTGCACAGGGTGAGTGGCTCGATAAGGCTGGGTCTTACCAGCACAACATCACGGGGGTGCCCCTCATGGAGAGCATCATCCGGCCTCAAGCTACCGAGGGAGGAGTGCCAGAATACTCTATTAGCATATTCTCATAGAATATGGCTCTAAGATTCCCTTAAAAAGATCAAAATGCTCTTCATAGTGCCTTCTTGCCCGATAGCAAATTTGCAATCTTACTCAATCACACCCCCTCCCCTCTAAATAGGATCTCGAGGGTAGGGGGAGGTGATTTTCACAAATTTTTAACCCTAGTTCCGTAAAGACATAAAGACTTAGTCATTTAGGTGTTTGGCTATGCTTGCCCTTATCCTTATGCACCCTCGCAAATCCTCATAATCGAATGGGGTACCACAAGTTTATTATTGCCTAGGCTCATACTTATGACAATTCTCATAATATTATAATTGTATAATTTTTACTAAGAAATTTATTATGAAAAGTAGCGGTTAAAGATATGTTGGAGACTGTGCCTGTATTGAAAATGTTAGTACTTGATTGATATCCAGCAAGGTCTCGAGCTTGTTGGGTGTCCATGGTGTTTAGAGGCTGTTTTGACTCTAACCTGAGACCCACATGTGCCTCTAACCTTAGCACAAAACTCGCCAGTGTGTTGGTGATGTGGACATCACTCCAATGGATACACTTGCTGCTACCACTACTTCTACAAAACCTACCACACCACTTGCTAACCAAGCTCAAGCCAAGATGAACAATATAAGGATCAAGATCAGCAAGAGGAGATGCAAGCTTAAGATCAACGTGAATGTCAAGTTCATGAAGATGATCATGCTAAGAAGAACACAAGAGGATGATTGTCGAACCTCAGAATTCGTAACAGAGAGGCTTAAGTGAAACCACCCGCTAAGTCGAAACGTCAACCCCGACCTCAACTCCTGGGTGTCATTTCCAAGAGGAGTGGAGTGATATGGCTCCGAATAGCCCGAGACGTCAACCCCAAAGCTTACTCTGGCCGGAGCGTAGAGTAGTAGGGTGATATGGTCTCCTCACTCTATTCCTACTGAGCCGGAACATCAACCCCGAACTCGTCCCGGCAAATTAATGCACGGCTGGAGTAGGGTGATATAGTTCCCAATCTCTCAGTAGTAGAGTCGCTTCACAGGGGTGATCAAACTTAATGACTCTATGATATGAACTCTAAAGTCCTACCCACAACATGCGCTTCATCACATACACGCACTGCACATGTGTAGGCGAAAACAACTAGCTAACACAGCAGAACTCTACGACAGAACTGCAATATAGCAATACATACCTGCAAAGGATCCGAGGATCCTGGCACAATACACAGCGGAAGTTTGAATAAGGCTAAGAAGCCGAACAGTAGTGCCGAAAGCGGCAGCAAAACAAACCAAACTGCCCAACCCCAGGGGCAGGATCACTGCCTGGGATTCCCAGAGACTAACCGTCGAAGGTGCCGATCTCTATATAGAAACTACCCTCCCTAGGGTAGTTCCCTCTGCAACAAAAACAACAACAATAGCGGGGTGAGTACAAAATTGTACTCAGCAAGACTTACAGTGCGGAACGTAGTAATAGTTGTGCCAGGTATCAATAAAAGGGATTTGTGGACTATTTTGCGGAAAGCCAATTTTTCTTTTAGCAATACTTCCTACATAGAAGAAAATCGACTACCAGAAGATTTTTGAAAAGGGGATAAGTCTACACTTCGCGAACATTCCTACCTGCAGAACACCACACCCTAAGCTACCCTCGACCCATCCTCAACCACCCTGGGAGGAAGCTGTCGCTAACACCGTCCTTAGAGTTGGCAAGTTTTAGAGTTTGTTGTAGTTGTCTAATTCGACGCAGGTAATCACCAAGCCGTCCATAACCGCGGACACGGCTGTTCGAACAGTTTTAACCCTGCAGGGGGGTACATCTTTACCTACACGTATCGATCGTCTCCTAGTGCCAACGACGATTTACACACTTTCACGAGGTGTGCTGGCGGAGGGTGATCGAACACGACCTTTACAATGCTTTCGACCTAGGTATGAGCCACCCGTATAGGCCAGTCCAGGTACATCTGTCCGACGGCACAGAGACCCGGTCCTATGCGTTGTGAATCGAGGAACATCCCCGGCCTTCCAGACCGTGTGCCCACCCCACCGGATACCTTTTTACCCCCAAAGAAAACCGTACCCGATTGCAGCTCATATTCTAAGTCTAGGCAAATTATTCAGTCGAGGGTGGCCCCATAATCCACCCGTGTAGAAGTACGTAAATCTTGGGTCAATGTACGTCGGAAACCGGTCCTTGCGGGAAAACGAGACAAACCACCGTGCTCCCAGCCACGGCCTCTCGTCTAGCCCAGATAAAATTAAGCAAGTTTATTAATCAATCCCGGTGAACACCCACCTACCAAGTAACCCATCCAATGGTGTGAGAACATCTGCTACCCCAGGAATTACGACTCTTACAATTCTAAGCATGGCTAAGCAAATACATATAATAAGCATTAGCAGGTTACACACTAGACTATCCTAGTTAGGTTAGGATGGCAGTGGAGTTGATTGAGCGACAAAGTAAGCTGTGTGCAAGGAATAGAGGTAATACTAACGAGAAAATAACTTTTGAACGCATGCAATACTGCATTTAACAACAACTAATACTTTGAGAATAATAGGAGTTTTGCAATGTGACCAAAGGGGCTGCTTGCCTGGTTGCTGAGCAACTAAACCCTGCTTTTGTTCGAAACTATCGTCTTCTGGCCCTTCTGGCTCTAACGGAGAAGAACGAAAACACCGAAAAAGAAGGGCACAATCGTGAACATCAAAATGTCAAACATCAATACAATATGCAATGCATGCCATGATGTAGAGGATGCAAAAAGAAAACTAATGCAGGTGAAATCAATTTAATCGGAGTCCGGATGCATAAAATGTCGCGATCCGAAAATCCTCCGGCTAATCGGAAACCCTAATTTGAGTTTTTAGCACATTGTATTATTTCTAGCATGCAAACATGGATGAACATGACATATTTAAATAGATCTCATTTTTCTGAACATTTTGATATATTATTTGCATTTTTCTGAGTACAAATGGATTTTCTATGAACTTTATAAGATTTAATCCATTTATATACTTTTGTTGTATTTTTCTCAGTAAAAATAATATTAAAAGAAATTCAATATTAGCAGAGGCTGACATGTGGGCCCTACTGGTCAAAGTTGACCAACTTTGACTGGGTCAATGACAGGTGGGGCCCACTGTTATTGATTTCCTTTTTATTAGTTCTTTTATTTTAATTTCTTACAACTGGGACCCACGTGTCATACGTTTCCATTTTCTTTAACCTTTTCTTTCCTTTCTTTAAATCCTAACGTGTGGGGCCCTCATGTCATAGAGATAATTTAAATGAGCTTATTGAATGCACTGGTTAGAAGATAAATAGCACCATTATTATATTAGTTAACATTAATTAACTGATGATTAGTTATTAGTTAAGTTCAAAGTTAATAATCAGTGTTAAAGATCGAATTAAACACAGACTGAGCAACTAATGTGCCGGGTCATTATTGAATAGCATTAATACTGCAATTGATATGCCCATCATTTATTAGACATTAGCTATGCCCTCATCAACCGGTTAACACGGTCTTAACCGAAACAACAGCAATCCTTAGCAGCATTAAACACACTACTAATTACCCCTAGCTACCTTAATTAACTAACTACTGAACTAGCCCTACTACCTAATCATTCATTAACCGATCGGGAGGCGTGGCTTGAGTTCAGTTGGCCGGCGGTGGCTCTCGGTGGTGGAGAAGCTTGGCAGCGGAGGTCTTCGGGTGCTCGGCAGGGCGACGAACTCCGGCTCGGTGAGCTTCGGTGGTAAGGCGGAGAGACGGCGGCGAGAGCTCGGACGGCGAGGGAGGTCGGCGACGGGGCTTGAGATCCGAGCGGCGGACGGCGGCGAGCTTGTTTGGGTGGCGTCTGCGCGTCAGTGAAGCGGCGACCGGGGCGAGCCAAGGGAAACGGCCGGCGAGATGGGGCGAGGTCGAGGCGACGACGTGGAGTGGCACCGAGGTGGCTTGGGGCCGGAGGTTTGCGGCGGCGCTGCTTGGAGGCGAGATGGCGGAGCTAAGCGGGCGGAGGCGAGCGGCGGGGCAGCGGCGAGCTGGGCCGAGGCGGCGGGCTCGGACGCTGGGGTGGCGAGGGCGGCGAGAGGAGAGCTCGGCTCGGGATCCGGCGAGGCGGAGCTAGACGGCGGCGACGCTCCGGGGTTGGCTTCGGGCAGAGCGGCGAGAGCTTCGGGCGGAGCGGCGACCGGCTCGGGTGGAGGCGGAGCGAAGACGACCGGGGAGCTCCCGGTGGTGGAGATGGCGAGCGGCGGGGCGGGGAGCTGCGGTAGCGGCGCGGTGAGGAAGCGCAGCAAGGGGGCGCGGCGGAGGAGCTCTAGGCGGGGATGGCGAGGCGGCCTCCGGTGAGGAGCGGGGTGGAGCAGAGGACCGGGGCGACGGGATGGAAGCGGCGGCTCGGTGGGGGATCTAGGGCGGCGCGGCGACTGGAGAGGAAGCCGGCGGCAAGGAGCGGGAGGGCTTGGGGAGGCACCGACGGAGCAAAGGGGCGGCGCAACAGAGAATGGGGGAGAGGATAGGGACGCCGGGAGGATAGGGATGAGGCAGGGGCGTCGGTGGCTTAGGGGTGAAGAAAAAGGGAAAGCGGTAGCGGGCTGGGCTGGGAAGAGATTGGGCCGGGAGAGGCCCAATCCGGGGGTTAGGGTTTAGGTTTCATTTTCTTTTCTATTCTGAGTTTTTGAATTCTTGGGTTCATTAATTCAAACGAATTCAAAGCCCTGTTCCTGGATTCAGATTCAAAAGGAATTTTTGAATCTTTACTTGTATCTTCCAATCCAACTCTTCATTTGATAAATGTGTAAGAAATCCTTTTTAACTAACTTCCATAACATCCTTATAATGTTTTGTTCTATAACAAATAGGTTTCCAAGCCAACTCAAAATTCTCTCTTCAATCCTCAAGCTCTACTTCTAACTAGAGCTCCAATTCGAGGTTTAATTCGATTGTTGATTTCCCTCTTAATCTGATCTCTTGGACTTTTAATTATTTCCAACCTAGGGTTTTATAGCTCGATCCATAAATTGAATTCATGAAATGTTCCTCGGAACTTGTCATTTCAAAGCTTTGCAAAACCGATTAAGTTCCGAGGTATTATCCCTGCTATTGAATCAGGGTTAGCTCAAGGCTGATCATAAAAATTCAAAAACTTACTCAATTTTAAGTGCAGATGTTCATGCCATGAAATGCATATTATGCACAATACAAGGTTAGTAAAACAGGGATGTTACAGACCTACCCCCCTTACGAGAATCTCGACCCCGAGATTCGAATAGACTGGAGAAGAGAGAGGGGTATGCTGATCGGAGACGATCTTCACGTTTCCAAGTAGCGTCGTCTTCGGAAGGGCTGGATCTTTGAGTCTTGAAGAACTTGACGCTGCGTCTTCGTGTAATCCATTCCATTGCGTCAAGCATACGAACAAGATATTCTCGATCGTATGGACCTTTTCGGAGATTCCAGGTGTCAACTGCAGATTCTGGATTCAGATTCTAGAAGCGGTTTCAAGGCTGAGGAACATGGAAGATACTAGGGATTTAGGACATATCACGGAGGTAGATCCAATGGACGAGAAATTTTGCCCTGCTCGGAATGAATGCGAAAGAATCCCGGGTAGCAAGGGACAACTTCCCTTTGATGCCAAATCGGCGAACATCCTTGGGAGGAGTGGCCCGAAGGTAGACTTGTCGTTGGACTCAATGTGGATCTCATAACGATGAATGTCGGAGTAACTCTTCTGACGAGATCGAGCAGTTTTCAACCGCTCCTGAACAACTCGAACTCGATTCTCCATTTCCTTAATCAAGCCCGTTCTAAAAGATTGTCTTGCTCCGGTTTCAGATCAACTCATTCAGAGATAGCAGATAGGAGTGGCGATAGACGCGAGCGGTCCTTGGAATCGAATTGACATCGAACTCGTCATTGCAATCAGGGAGTAGACCTCATAACTTGTCGAAAAGAGTGTCCGGAAGATCACGGACTACCAGAATATCTAGAGGATCAAGGAGAGGCTTGTCTTCAAGAGCACAAGTATGGAGTCCGTCAATGCTTAGATCACAAAGAATAAATTGAGCGAAAAGATGGAAAGGATCTACGGGCTAGGTTACTCAATTCCTTGAAATTCTTTGCGGAGAACCAATCCTTACCCAAGATAACGTCCAGAGCTGTGGAAGCCAAAACAATCAAGATAGCTTGCCGGTCAAGAATGATAGTTCTGGAGCGAACCCTACGATCTGCTTGGAATGCTTTCATGACCGATCATGATAAAGAATAGATAGAATAAGGGCGGAAGTTCAAAAAGGAGATCTAAGATAACACAAACCGTGGGGATATTATACAAGATTGCTGCACATAGCGTAAACCTTACATGCTGAAACTTGACACGGTTGCACAAAATAGCTAGAGGAGTACAGCTACATACACATCTGCTATAGCTCTAAAGGAGTATCCTGTTACACAAGATTAGCTTCGGCTGCAGACACAAAAGATGCTGGAGCAGCTAACTTCAGCTACCAATCACCCACATGGGTAGGGAGGCTGCGGAGAGAAATCGTCTTGATCGTGAGGCATGACGTAGTACAAAGTTGCCTCGGGCGGAATGGGCTTCGGTTCTTGGAAATCGCGAGGCACCTCTCCAAGAAGTGGCTCACGTTGACAACGGAATGTTCCCGGTACTTCCGTAGCTATACGATGACGAGAAGTATAGCGAAGTCCCGGAACTGGAGCAAAGGTACATGAAGATGGCCTGTCGGTAGCATATGGGCCAATAAATTCTCCGCGGGCCGCCATTAAGTCCACCGGGGCGTGCTGTGTGCCAATACGCTTGCGGATATACTCGAGAGCATGGCCTAAACGATAATGGTAGTAGTCACGATCATAGGCGGCCGATCGATACAGCCGGTGAGTAACACTGAGCATTGGGGCCATTTCGACGATTGTCGGATCAGATTCCATAATGAACTCCTGCCACCACATCAGTACATCCGAGTCTACTTCCCCCACATGATATCGAAAAGGGGAGTTCAAAAGCTGATCTGCATAGTGGTAACGAAGAAAGCTGATGGCGTTGAAAGCAGCTACTTGGACAGCTCCTTCGTAAGAGCCATCACGACCCACCAAGACGATAGGATATCCTGGCGGCATAAGAGGCAATTGCAACGGTTCTGCAGGATGTGGCCTGATGAGGATAGAAGCAATATAATCGCTCAGCCCAAATCGACGGTTGCAGCGATAGATGATATACTCGGGAAGCCACATGTATCCCAACTTTGCTAACATCCGAAGCAATAGTGAAGGAGCACCTTCAACCGACAAACAGTGTGTAGCGCCTGCCGGAGTGATATGGGATTCGGCCATCTGGGCAAAAGAGTAAGAATAGAGTTACTCGAAAATTTAAGATCGGATCACAAGAGAAAATCTACGGTGGAATGCATTGCGGAAACTAAACAATGGAAGTACAAAATAAGGTTGAATATTCCGGAACGGTAGTCTAAAAGCTACGGAACCAAGACACATCCCAAGGATAACTTCGATGTCGGTGGAGACTAGGGAAATCCAGGTGACGAGGGACTCCAGATCATCCACTTGAAGAGAAACTCTAGGATTTACTCGGAATACTCTCATCACAGATCCGGGTGAACGAATAGCCAGAGAATTATGCATTGGCGCATATGGGATCTTGTGTTCTTTGGCACAACCTTTAGATATAAAAGAATGAGAAGTTCTCGAATCAAAAGGACGGATGTTGGAACATGATTGACAACGAATGCATCCATCACCACGTCAGGTAGATTTCGGGTTTCTTCAGCGATTACGATCAGCAGACTAAGACGACGTGTTTACTGTCTTAGAAGAGCCATTATTCTGAGCTTGAGCTTGCACCGGGTTAGGGCGGAATGCAGGATTCAGAAAATAAAAAGGAAACAATTCCTCTTTAAGCTTCGGATTCAAGCCCTTACAGACATAGCTTTAGCAGGGATGTTACACGAGATCTCCGACTAGAACAATAACATAGAAGGGTATGAATGGTCTGACAACAAAGCATCCAGATCGATGGGGACACAAGCTGGAACTCACGATCCACCGAGATGAGATAAGAGGGAAGGTACAGATTCCCAAAACACGTGAATCCTAATGTTTGAATGGAGGAAAGAGTAGTCAAATCACTTTTTAACCAAACGAAAGGGGTAAGATGAAGAACTAAGATTGAAAGATAAGGAGAAAATAGAACCACTACTTATGCTTTTCACAATTCCTTTTTAAGTTCAGAATAGTTTTTGCAACTTCTAGACTCAACAACGGCCAGTCTAAGGTTATCCTACAGTCAGTCCTGCTCTGATACCAAAGCTGTCGAACCTCAGAATTCGTAACAGAGAGGCTTAAGTGAAACCACCCGCTAAGTCGAAACGTCAACCCCGACCTCAACTCCTGGGTGTCATTTCCAAGAGGAGTGGAGTGATATGGCTCCGAATAGCCCGAGACGTCAACCCCAAAGCTTACTCTGGCCGGAGCGTAGAGTAGTAGGGTGATATGGTCTCCTCACTCTATTCCTACTGAGCCGGAACATCACCCCGAACTCGTCCCGGCAAATTAATGCACGGCTGGAGTAGGGTGATATAGTTCCCAATCTCTCAGTAGTAGAGTCGCTTCACAGGGGTGATCAAACTTAATGACTCTATGATATGAACTCTAAAGTCCTACCCACAACATGCGCTTCATCACATACACGCACTGCACATGTGTAGGCGAAAACAACTAGCTAACACAGCAGAACTCTACGACAGAACTGCAATATAGCAATACATACCTGCAAAGGATCCGAGGATCCTGGCACAATACACAGCGGAAGTTTGAATAAGGCTAAGAAGCGAACAGTAGTGCCGAAAGCGGCAGCAAAACAAACCAAACTGCCCAACCCCAGGGGCAGGATCACTGCCTGGATTCCCAGAGACTAACCTGTCGAAGGTGCCGATCTCTATATAGAAACTACCCTCCCAGGGTAGTTCCCTCTGCAACAAAAACAACAACAATAGCGGGGTGAGTACAAAATTGTACTCAGCAAGACTTACAGTGCGGAACGTAGTAATAGTTGTGCCAGGTATCAATAAAAGGGATTTGTGGACTATTTGCGGAAAGCCAATTTTTCTTTTAGCAATACTTCCTACATAGAAGAAAATCGACTACCAGAAGATTTTTGAAAAGGGGATAAGTCTACACTTCGCGAACATTCCTACCTGCAGAACACCACACCCTAAGCTACCCTCGACCCATCCTCAACCACCCTGGGAGGAAAGCTGTCGCTAACACCGTCCTTAGAGTTGGCAAGTTTTAGAGTTTGTTGTAGTTGTCTAATTCGACGCAGGTAATCACCAAGCCGTCCATAACCGCGGACACGGCTGTTCGAACAGTTTTAACCCTGCAGGGGGGTACATCTTTACCTACACGTATCGATCGTCTCCTAGTGCCAACGACGATTTACACACTTTCACGAGGTGTGCTGGCGGAGGGTGATCGAACACGACCTTTACAATGCTTTCGACCTAGGTATGAGCCACCCGTATAGGCCAGTCCATGTACATCTGTCCGACGCACAGAGACCGTCCTATGCGTTGTGCATCGAGGAACATCCCCGGCCTTCCAGACCGTGTGTCCCACCCCACCGGTACCTTTTTACCCCCAAGAAACCGTACCCGATTGCAGCTCATATTCTAAGTCTAGGCAAATTATTCAGTCGAGGGTGGCCCCATAATCCACCCGTGTAGAAGTACGTAAATCTTGGGTCAATGTACGTCGGAAACCGGTCTTGCGGGAAAACGAGACAAACCACCGTGCTCCCAGCCACGGCCTCTCGTCTAGCCCAGATAAAATTAGCAAGTTTATTAATCAATCCCGGTGAACACCCACCTACCAAGTAACCCATCCAATGGTGTGAGAACATCTGCTACCCCAGGAATTACGACTCTTACAATTCTAAGCATGGCTAAGCAAATACATATAATAAGCATTAGCAGGTTACACACTAGACTATCCCTAGTTAGGTTAGGATGGTAGTGGAGTTGATTGAGCGACAAAGTAAGCTGTGTGCAAGGAATAGAGGTAATACTAACGAGAAAATAACTTTTGAACGCATGCAATACTGCATTATAACAACAACTATACTTTTAGAATAATAGGAGTTTTGGCAATGTGACCAAAGGGGCTGCTTGCCTGGTTGCTGAGCAACTAAACCCTGCTCTTTGTTCGAAAACTACCGTCTTCTGCCCTTCCGCTCTAACGGGAGAAGAACGAAACACACCCGGAAACGAAAGAAGGCACAATCAGTGAACATCCAAAATGTCAAACATCATACAAGATGCAATGCATGCCATGATGTAGAGGATGCAAAAGAAAACTAATGCAGGTGGAATCATTTAATCGGAGTTCGGACGCATAAGAATGTCGCGATCCGAAAATCCTCCGGCTAATCGGAAACCCTAATTTGAGTTTTTAGCACATTGTATTATTCCTAGCATGCAAACATGGATGACATGATGTTAAATAGATCTCATTTTTCTGAACATTTTGATATATTATTTGGCATTTTTTCTGAGTACAATGGATTTCTATGAAACTTTATAAGATTAATCCATTATATACTTTTGTTGTATTTTCTCAGTAAAAATAATATTAAAAGAAATTCAATGCATATTAGCAGAGGCTGACATGTGGGCCCTACTGGTCAAAGTTGACCAACTTTGACTGGGTCATGACAGGGGGCCCACTGTTATTGATTTCCTTTTTATTAGTTCTTTATTTTAATTTCTTACAACTGGGACCCACGTGTCATACGTTTCCATTTTCTTTAACCTTTTCTCTTCCTTCTTTAAATCTACGTGTGGGGCCCTCATGTCTAGAGATATTTAAATGAGCTTATTGAATGCACTGGTAGAAGATAAATAGCACCATATTATATAGTAACATAATTAACTGATGATTATTATTAGTTAAAGTTCAAAGTAATAATCAGTGTTAAAGATCGAATTAAACACAGACTGAGCACTAATGTGGCCCGGGTCATTATTGAATAGCATTAATACTGCAATTGATATGCCCATCATTTATTAGACATTAGCTATGCCCTCACAACCGGTTAACACGGTCTTAACCGAAACAACAGCAATCCTTAGCAGCATTAAACACACTACTAATTACTAGCTACCTTAATTAACTAACTACTGAACTAGCCCTACTAACCTAATCATTCATAACGATCGGGAGGCGTGGCTTGAGTTCAGTTGGCCGGCGGTGGCTCCGGTGGTGGAGAAGCTTGGCAGCGGAGGTCTTCGGCGGCTCGGCAGGGCGACGAACTCCGTGCTCGGTGAGCTCTGGTGGTAAGGCGAGAGACGGCGGCGAGAGCTCGGACGGCGAGGAGGTCGGGCGACGGGGCTTGAGATCCGAGCGGCGGACGGCGGCGAGCTTGTTTGGGTGGCGTCTGCGCGTCAGTAGAAGCGGCGCGACCGGGGCGAGCCAAGGGAAACGGCCGGCGAGATGGGGCGAGGTCGAGGCGACGACGTGGAGTGGCACCGAGGTGGCTTGGGCCGGAGGTTGCGGCGGCGCTGCTTGAGGCGAGATGGCGGAGCTAAGCGGGCGGAGGCGAGCGGCGGGGCAGCGGCTGAGCTGGGCCGAGGCGGCGGGCTCGGACGCTGGGGTGGCGGAGGGCGGCGAGAGGAGAGCTCGGCTCGGGATCCGGCGAGGCGGAGCTAGACGGCGGCGACGCTCCGGGGTTGGCTTCGGGCAGAGCGGCGAGAGCTTCGGGCGGAGCGGCGACCGGCTCGGGTGGAGGCGGAGCGAGAGACGACCGGGGAGCTCCGGTGGTGGATGAGGCGAGCGGCGGGGCGGGGAGCTGCGGTAGCGGCGCGGTGAGGAAGCGCAGCAAGGGGGCGCGGCGGAGGAGCTCTAGGCGGGCGATGGCGAGGCGGCCTCCGTGAGGAGCGGGGTGGAGCAGAGGACCGGGGCGACGGGATGGAAGCGGCGGCTCGGTGGGGGATCTAGGGCGGCGCGGCGACTGGAGAGGAAGCCGGCGGCAAGGAGCGGGAGGGCTTGGGGAGGCACCGACGGAGCAAAGGGGCGGCGCAACAGAGAATGGGGGAGAGGATAGGGACGCCGGGAGGATAGGGATGAGGCAGGGGCGTCGGTGGCTTAGGGGTGAAGAAAAAGGGAAAGCGGTAGCGGGCTGGGCTGGGAAGAGATTGGGCCGGGAGAGGCCCAATCCGGGGGTTAGGGTTTAGGTTCATTTTCTTTCTATTCTGAGTTTTTGAAATTCTTGGGTTCATTAATTCAAACGAATTCAAAGCCTGTTCCTGGATTCAGATTCAAAAGGAATTTTGAATCTTTACTTGTATCTTCCAATCCAACTCTTCATTTGATAAATGTGTAAGAAATCCTTTTTAACTAACTTCCATAACATCCTTATAATGTTTTGTTCTATAACAAATAGGTTTCCAAGCCAACTCAAAATTCTCTCTTCAATCCTCAAGCTCTACTTCTAACTAGAGCTCCAATTCGAGGTTTAATTCGATTGTTGATTTCCCTCTTAATCTGATCTCTTGGACTTTTAATTATTTCCAACCTAGGGTTTTATAGCTCGATCCATAAATTGAATTCATGAAATGTTCCTCGGAACTTGTCATTTCAAAGCTTTGCAAAACCGATTAAGTTCCGAGGTATTATCCCTGCTATTGAATCAGGGTTAGCTCAAGGCTGATCATAAAAATTCAAAAACTTACTCAATTTTAAGTGCAGATGTTCATGCCATGAAATGCATATTATGCACATACAAGGTTAGTAAAACAGGGATGTTACAATGATCCACTTTTTGCTGCCTTTTACAGTACCTGATGCCTCCATGAAGATATAATAAAAGATGGTCGAATCCACACCTACAAGTAAGCATAAGATATCTTGGCCAATACCTAAGGAACTTAGTAATATTTTTAGTTGGTGCCACGCCACCTTAACGGGCTAGGCCCATGTAAGAGTTCTAGGGCACTACCTCCCCTATGTATAGTATCGGACCTGGATTTCACAAATCCGAACCCTCTGTATATACTACTTATTCCAAACCAAGCTAGTGCACAAAGGATAAAAAATATGAATATTATAACCATATTCAAACTAGCAAGTAGCATAATAGTTTAGAAAACATAGTCTTGCCTTATGGCAAAGTTTCACAAATGAAGCCGGAGCGTAAAATAAACTAGTTTTGGTAAACTTCGGTGGATAAGCCTATCCATTAGCCTCCTCACAGGCATCTGACAGGAACATGCATCCTGGTGTTCTCCAAGGTATTCCTCCTCAGGGAAAATATTTTTAGCTTCTTCCTCTTTATGATTTTTTATAACAAGGATGAGTATATGATATACTCCGCAAGGCACTAGAGAAGTGTAGCGGAATATACATAATGCAAAGGTTTCAAAGAAATGCTACTATGATTCATTTGCATAAAGCGAACAAATAGTTGTAATACAGTAAATAAGTTTATAAAGTAACATTAGTGAGATATTCATTAGTGAGATATTCACTACTACAGAAACGACTTTTTTGGACCCCATATCTCAAACGGTTTTAGCGAAACCGATTGTATTGAAACTATCTCAGCCGATTATAAATATCTCAGTCGGTTTAAAAATAAAACGACTGAAATAATCATCTATCTTAGTCGGTTTATAAAATAAAAGGACTAAAAAATATCTCAGGTCAAAAGAAAAACTGACTAAGATATTGTAAACATTTCAGTCGATTTTCACGCAAACCGACTGAGATTACGTCTAACGAGGTTTTTCACGCAAACCCTATCTATCCGGCCCCTTCTCCAACTAATCCTGCCGTCGCCCCCAATCTAGCCTTTTCCCCAATCCACCCTAGCTTCTCCCGTGCGCCCCTCTCTCCCTCCCCTCCACCGCCGCCCGGCCCTATCCCTCCCTTCCGCTGCTGGCCGGCCCTCTCTCCCTCCCTTCGCCGCCGCCCGACCCTCTCCCTCCTCTCCACCGCCGCAGCTCCTCCGCACCTTTGTCGATCTACAGCGCGCGAGGTCACTGCCGTCTCCACCGCAGCGAGCTCGCACACCACCAGCCCTGCTCCCTAGCGCTGCTCCCTAAACGGCCTCCCCGGTGCCAGATCTGGGCAGCCCGCCACCGGGGAAGGCCCCTCCGCCCGAGTCCGGCCACCCGAGTCTTCTCTCCACAGCAACAGCCTCCCTTCTCTCATCCTCCGCCGACGAGGGCTCTGACTTCAGCGCCGACGAGGGCGACACCACCAATGACGAGTCCAACCATGAAGGTGAGTACTCATCCCCTCTGCTCTGATTTGATTGTTTGCTCTAGCTTGCTGTTCTTTGGAGCAAAATGGGGGGATTTTGGTGCGGGGATTTTTGAGTGCCAGGCAATGAGGGGAATGCAGACCACACTGCTACAAATTTTTCATGCAGGCCATCTTCCTTTTCACAAGACAATAAGAAGAATCTTGAAGAATTAGCTATGTTTCTAACTAGAATTGGTCATGTTTTCCAAAAAAGAAAGAATTTGTCATGTTGAGTTGATTTTTGTGAGTTCATGCTCTTGCCACTATGAGTGCCAACAATTTCGATATGGTATTGTATGGTATAGGTGCCGTGCAGGTCATCTCTCTGACAGGGACTTCCATCTTTTGCTAATATTATTCACAAATTGTGAAGTCTCTTCCATTTGCTTTGTTAAGATAAGCTAGTTTTATTTGGTGCATGTGAAGAAGAACAGCTGCTGATCACAATGGCAAGGTTTTGAAAGACGAAAGTACACTGGAAGAGATTAAAGTTAGTGAAGATGGGTTTCTAGTTGTCATGCTTAGTAAGGTATGGTTCTTAGATGCTCTATACAAGTGTAATGCTTTCAATTACATAATATGTTCTTCTTGATTCCTTGCAGTTCTAGTGGAGCTTCATCTGTGCAGAAAAAGTTTGGAGGCTATGGCGGTGGCTACCCCACGGGTGAAAGCGGCGGGTCAACAGCAATGCAAAAGTGAATGGTCTATACTGAATGGTGGATGTATTTTTTTAATTCACTAATTAGCATTCTAACCAGTATACAAATTTCAACCGACTGAGGAGAGTGAGTATGCGTGACGGTTCACAAATTTCAACCGACCGAGAAAAGTGAGCATTCCAGCCGGTTCACAAATTTCAATCGACTGAACATTATTTTTCCAGCCGGTTTAAAAACCGACTGAGATAAAGTATATTATTAGCGCCCTTTGTCTACAGTCGGATCCAAAACCGGCTGAGATTGCCATTTTAACCGGTTGTAAAGGCCATTTGTGTGGTAGTGATTGGTCATTAACTAATGCGTAAACTTATCCAATAACAACCCAAAGTAATTAGTGTAAAGCAACAGTAGCACAACCTACCAAAATAAATTACCCTAAGAAACGACAAAGTATCACTAACACAAGCTAACAAATCGGAGGCTACTATCCAATGCTTGCTAGATTGAGCTTGTTTATGACCATGGACACGACTAATCAATTAGTTTTGACATTCTACATAGATTGTACAACTTTACTCACAAGATGTGATGTATCCTTAATTATCGGTATTTACTCTGATGTACCAAACATGAGGCACAACATGGCTTTTACAAATACTTTCTCATAGTACCAACCCCAACAAACCTTTCCATTAGCATGTGATTAGCGATCCTCAATACTCATATAATTAATCGGCTAGGACCGTTCCATACCAGTGCTTGTGGTTGTACTGTTAAGACTCAGACCAAGTTTGCAATGTTATGTCCTTAAAGAGACATCGATCGAGATGTTTCATAGACCAATAATAAATAACATAAACAAGGTAGAAAAATGCTCACAAACATCCCTTTGTTGTTGAGCAAAAAGAAAAGTACTCACGAACAGTCCTTCGTCACTGACTATGAACCAACTTGACAAGTTCTCGCCTGAGTCAGGTTCTAACCAAATTAAAAGAAAGACACCAATTACTGGGCCAAAAAGACATCATTCCTTCGATACTCTCAAATTAAAGTAGATAAACCAAGTAACGATCATCTGCCCTTTGATGCACCGTACCTAGAGAAATTAAGCATAATTATTAAAGTTAAAGGGACATGACTGATGTGATCGTCATAAGCACTAACATGAACTAACAAGGTTCTAGGACAGTACCTAGGTTATAGGTATAAGGAAGCAATCACTCATAGTTTGAAAATAATGGGCTCAACATGATCAAATGTGACTTGCTTTGCTCATCTGGGTACTCTCCCTCTAGCTGCTCTTGGAACTCCATGTTAATGCAGGCAATAACTCAGAATAACATCCAAATAAGAAGCAATGAATCCAAATAAAAAGATCATATAAAATCAAAGCTATGTAAGAATAGAGTAGGAAAATGCAGATATAAGTGGTGGAAAAAGTATGGGTGGATTAAGAGCAACGAGGAGGAAGTTAGGGTTCTAGCTAGATCATGGTTTGAGGTGGCAGGGTAAATAAATAGGGTCTGCCCTGATTGAGTGATAGGCACTTTAGATGGGTGAAAAAACACTAGGCTTGCTGAAATGGTTCGGGTGGAAGAAATTAAGGTTAGATAGATCAACGAAGAGAAATGGACAAAACAATCATGTCGGGTTGCTACCGCGACAATGGTTTTGGCCTTTTTGCTACCGCGCGCCGGGTTCCGGCAAACAGTAGCTTTGGATCTCTCTCGTGGAGCTGCCACACCTAAGGGTGGACATATAACTCGAAACTCGCGAGTTAAACGAGTATTCGCGAAACTCGACTCGACTCGGCTCGAATCGGTCCTTAACGAGTCGATCCGAGTTGGACTTTTAACTCGTTAAGATAACGAGTTAAACGAGCCGAGTTACCGAGTACTCGAGCTACTCGTTTAACTCGTTTACTTGCGAAGGCCCGAAAAAATCTGGCAGCCCGCCAACAACATTCTACCCAACTTCTCAACATTTGGCCCAACTTTTATTGGTTGCTACATGGGCACGTCTTAACGAGTAATTAATGAGTTAAACGAGCTACTCGAGTAATTAACGAGTCGAGCTGAGTTTGCATTTTAGCTCGTTTTGTTAACGAGTCGAGTCGAGCTGGCTCGTTAACTTAACGAGTATTTACGAGTCGAGTCGAGTTGGCTCGATAGCCATCCCTAGCCACAACAGAGGTTTTGGTGATTTGTGTTGCCGCGGCAAGGATATGGCACTGAAGAGGCTTTGGAAGTTGTCGCAGCACTGTTGGGCAACAGATTTGGATGCTTTCGCTGTCGTAGCAAGGATGCGTTGCTGCCATGGTAGAGGTATGGTAGGGGATCAGATCAGGGGCGGTGTTGCAGTGCTACCGCAGCATGAGTTTTGCACAAAAACTTTACCGCGTCAAGGATGCGGCAGTGATCTAATTGGCCCTCTAACGTGGCAACGCTTTTGCGCAGTTCTGCTCTCACGGTAGGCAGGGAACCGTGGTGTGGCTAGCGGATCAGCTAGGCTCTCTAGCGACAATTGGTAGATGACGACAGCGGGGCAGCACGACAGCGAGGCAGAGGAGGACTAGGGGATCCTCAGGGAGCGGCTACTAACGGCGAGACATAGATGTAATCGAGAAAGTAGATGAACATAATGAATAGTAAAAGTAGAGAAACATATTATGTAAGGGATTTCTATTTTTCTTTATGGATCGATCACTTCTTTAAAAAAATATGTACAACAATGATGAATCTCTTCTATTTATTATCATAATGTTTGTACGTTGCTACGGATTAAAGAAAATATACAATATGTTTAAGAAAAAAGATACTAACGTTTATGCTAGACTAGATCATTCGCACTCGCTCTTATTTAACTATTTTTGTCGGATCCAAATAGTGGTCTATCCGGAGGTGGAAGGACCGCGGCCATCAATTGATATTTTTATAAAAATAAAAATAATTTAAACTAAGCCAAATAGATAGAGATATAACTAAGAGTAACTAAGGCGAACTCTATCTCCGTCTAGAAGCCCAAAAAGTTCCGCAGCAAGCACATTTCCGCAACACACAGAAATGGAAGCAGGCCCGTTGCGCGCGCCAACCTATTAATTTCCCGCGCGTGATCACTGTCGAGTTCTTAACCGCGTCCTCCCCTGTTTCCCTCCAAAATTAGAGGTTTCGCAGCTGCCACTCTGTTTCTTTCTCCTCTCCAATTTCCATTTTTAGCTCTTTTTCTCTTCCCCGGCCATCTCCTCCCACGAACCGCGACCACCAATCCCGCGCGCCTCCCCGCCTCCACACGCCGATCGCTTCCTCCCGGCGGAACGCGCCCCGTTCCGCCGCCTGCCGCGGAACTGCCATGCCACTGAAGCAGAGGAGGACGACGAACGCTGTCAAACACGAGGCTCTGATCGCACGTTGCTGTCGCCGCGCGTCGTCGCTCGCCGCCGCAGCTGCCGCAGCACGCGCCCGATGGGCAACGTCTGCGTCGGCCCGCGGCGCAGCTTCGCCAAGATCGGTTTCTTCAACACCATCTGGCGCAACCGCTCCGCCGGCGGGACCACGCCCTCCCAACCCACCCTTACGTCCCGCTCGGTCCCCGTCGTCCAGCCCACCGCCTCCGCCGCTCCTCCCGATGCCAAGCCGCCGGAGCCGACCCATACGGCCCTCCGGCTCCCATCGTCATCTCCGAGCCGGCGAGACCGCCTCCCGAGCCTCAGTCCGCACCGGTGCAGAAAGAGCCCAGCAACCCACCTCCGCCGTCATCGCAGCCCCAGCCGCAGCCGCAGCCGCCCAGCAGAGGCAGCAGTCGCGGCCCAAGAAGCCGTCGGGGCACATCAAGCGCGTCTCGAGCGCCGGGCTGCAGGTGGAGTCAGTGCTCCGGCGGAAAGACCGAGAACCTCAAGGACAAGTACAGCCTCGGCCGGAAGCTGGGCAGGGGCAGTTCGGCACGACGTACCTGTGCGTGGACAAGGCGACGGGGCTGGAGTACGCGTGCAAGTCCATCGCCAAGCGGAAGCTCATCACCGACGAGGACGTCGAGGACGTGCGCCGGGAGATCCAGATCATGCACCACCTCGCCGGTCACCCGAACATCATCTCCATCCGGGGTTCCTACGAGGACGCCATGGCGGTGCACGTCGTCATGGAGCTCTGCGCCGGCGGGGAGCTGTTCGACCGGATCGTGCGCAGGGGCCACTACACCGAGCGGCAGGCCGCCGAGCTCGCCCGCGTCATCGTCGCTGTCGTCGAGTCGTGCCACTCCCTCGGCGTCATGCACCGTGACCTCAAGCCCGAGAACTTCCTCTTCGTCGCAACGAGGAGGACGCCGCGCTCAAGACCATCGACTTTGGCCTCTCCATGTTCTTCCGACCAGGTAACCGATCAATGCAATTGCTCGCATCATCATCAACAAGAATTGCTGAACAACATGTTCTTGGCATGGTGAATATGACATGATCAAGAGGCGCTGTTGGTCCTTGCAGGCGAGATGTTCACCGACGTGGTGGGGAGCCCGTACTACGTGGCGCCGGAGGTGCTCAAGAAGAACTACAGCCAGGAGGCCGACGTGTGGAGCGCCGGCGTCATCGTCTACATCCTGCTCTGCGGCGTGCCTCCGTTCTGGGCAGGTACATGCCAGCGATACATGCTTGCTTCGTCAAGCTTCGCCTCTTGCCACATCTGCCACACGTCTGCAGTTCAGAAATTGCAACATAACACTTGTCGTCGCCGCCGCCGTCGCCGTCGGCGCGCTTTGTATGATGCATTGCAGAGACGGAGCATGGGATATTCGAGCAGGTGCTGCACGGCACGCTGGACTTCGAGTCGGACCCGTGGCCGAGCGTGTCGGAGGGCGCCAAGGACTTGCTCAGGAAGGTGCTCATCAGGGACCCCAAGAAGCGGCTCACCGCGCACCAAGTCCTCTGTGAGTTCACCGCTCCTCCTCCTGTTTCCTTCACTGCATTGCATTGGTGTTGCATTGGTGATTCTTGCCAATGTGCAATGGCCTCATGGCTATTTCCTGTGTGGAAATTTCTTGCCTGCAGGTCACCCGTGGCTGCAGATGAGCGGCGAGGCGCCCGACAAGCCGCTGGACTCGGCGGTCCTGTCGCGGCTGAAGCAGTTCTCGGCGATGAACAAGCTGAAGAAGATGGCATTAAGAGTGAGCACCGGTTTCAGTGGCCTCATCTGTGCTTAATCTCAGCGGTTTCCTTGTGATTTGAGATCTGAGGAGATGTTCATATTATATGATTGCGCAGGTGATCGCGGAGAACTTGTCGGAGGAGGAGATCGCGGGGCTGAAGGAAATGTTCAAGATGATGGACACCGACAACAGCGGGCAGATCAACTATGAGGAGCTCAAGGCTGGGCTGGAGAGGGTGGGGTGCCAACATGAAGGAGTCAGATATATCTCAACTCATGCAGGCTGTAAGTTTCTCCCCAAAAACCCACACACACATTTTGCCATTAACTTGATTGGTACATGGCAGCCAAACAACAACTTAATATGCAGTCTAACTGGTTATCAGTATACATGGAAAAAGAGTCACACTGTATTGCTACTTTGATTTCATCCTAAGGTGATCAAAAGTGATTAATTATACGTAATTATACGATTAATTAATTAAGAGAGTGTTGAGGCCTGCTCAACAAATAGATGTAGTGGCATGTAGTAGCTTAATTTGACTTCAGAATTACTGAAAATGGAGTTACACCTTTGAAGCATCAAATTGGAATTGCTTACAACTAAAGGATGAATAGAAACATAATACCATTTCTTTAGATCATAGTGATGTAAACTGAAGTAAAGAGGATTGGATCATTTCTTTGAGGATCATGAGTGGAGTGAGCCGAACGCTGCATGATGTCCATGATCAAGCAAATTCAGCTTAGAGAACATATAACCAATCAAATTGTTGTATTACATTGAAGGACCTATTAATGATTTTCCTGCTCTTTTGTGCCTCCCTCCCTATCATGTATTTGCAGTAATGGTAAAGATTCGATCAAACCATTGAGATATTTTTTTTCACAAATACATTAAAAATTTTCTAAATGTGTGACGAAGCGTTTCTCGTCTTCATGCTGCAGGCTGATATTGACAACAGTGGCACAATGATTATGGAGAGTTCATAGCTGCCACTCTACACCTGAACAAAGTTGAGAGGGAAGACCATCTGTATGCTGCCTTCCAATACTTCGACAAGGATGGCAGCGGATACATCACTGCCGATGAGCTCCAGCAGGCCTGTGACGAGTTCGGGATCGAGGACGTTCGGCTGGAGGACATGATAGGCGAAGTAGATCAGGACAATGTAAGATCATCAAATTCAAATGACCAGTCCTACATTATTACAGTTCTATTAACCATGATGATATCTATAACAACTGAAAGATCATTCACCATGCTAAATCTGATAAAAATTTTGGTCCTTTCTGAAAATGTTTTTGCAGGATGGGTGCATAGATTACAAACGAGTTGTGGCCATGATGCAGAAATCGACTTCAGGGTTGGGAAGAAAGGCCATTCGTACAACCTTAGCGTCGGTCTTAGGGATGCCTTGAACTTAAAGGCGAATAGCTGACAATGTTGTAGAAGTGTTTGTATTGTATATTTGTATGTATACCCCGGCCCCCTCTTACTATGTGAAATGGTGTTTGTGCATACGTGTTGTGATTGTAAAGGGGGAAAAAATGCGTGTTCTGACTAATCCATAGGAGCATGTTAACTGCAGTTTTTTAGCTTCTGTTCTGATCACTAATGTTATTTAAATTCCGTAGTTATGTATAAATGATAGTTGTAACAGCTTCAGATTTCCAGTGGTAAACAAGCTAAAACATACCTCAAGTTATACGTACACCTGTGCAATACATACACCTCTGCAATGGTAACTATTTCCTTTTTTCCTCAGAGGCGCCACGAACAGATGCAGCTCGACCATGTCGACAACTTATCTGTGTTGAACACACAAAAATTCGACTCTCACACCCTCCCTCCTAACCGGTCTACGTACGGCAGGAGCTTGTACGGTATAAAGATCAAGGTAGATAAATTTCACATAGAGCACAAAATATATAACGGCAATGAACAAACAGGTCAAGAGAGAAAAATTTGATGAAGTATACCGTGAATTTTATATGCACGACCTCAAAAGACTACAAGAGATTGCTGTTCTGTCGCATCTCTCTTTAAGACCCTTATTTTGCATACACAAGAATCTAGTACTAAGCAAGTAAACATGACTTCTTGTCCTGCTAAGAAAGCATAAAATATTTGAAGCAAAAGACAGATAGTTAATCCACGGTTTGAAATGAGCGTATGATTTTCTCCTTGCTGATGGACAACCATAGGCAAGCTCTCTTAAAGTTGCTTTTGCAAGTGAAAGGAACTGGGCTTATCTCTTTTGAAAATAGTCATTTAATTCTATTGATATATGATCCGAATTATCAAGTGGAGAGGTTGGATCTGTCAGAGCATGGTAGGCTAAATTCTTCTTCATAACGGACTCTGTTCCATGTATGACTCGAGTCACCCTTATGCCACCTATTATAAATACCTCTTGAATACCACACGGATGAGACATCGATCTCATTGTTAGTCCCCACGTTTTATAAACTCTTCTAATATAGTAAAGATCATCGTTGTGTGTCCTACATCCGTGGTTTTTTTTCCGTAAGTGTTCTCTACATAAAAATCGGTGTCTTTGTTTCTGATCTTGTCGTTTTCTAAGAAATTCCATGTTGTCCGGATGCACCATGCAACTGAAATCAACACCTCCATGAAGAGAGGCGCGCGCTTTGCAAGTTGAACGCTCAAATCTACTATTGTATCATGAACAGGGAGACTAGTTGTTCCATTGGAGTATTGGGGCAAAAGAAATGTCCAGCAGGCCGAGGCCGACGGACAGTCAAAACACAGATGGTCCCTCGTTTCACCCACATCTTGAAAACAGATAAGACAAGAGTAATCAGGTATGAAGAAATTCTTGCTCAGTAAATTAAAAACTCTCTTTGTGTTAAGCCTGTCAGAGAGGAGG